>CM047810.1:52827448-53157039 GCA_026214975.1 Gentiana macrophylla | reverse complement strand
GAATCTTTGCAAAGTGGGAGTAAATGTGTTATTCGAGAGCATGATATCTGGGATTATAAGATACGATCATCAATGTATTGACACCCGAGATACGATCATATGGATATTATTACAGCGATAGGATTGTAAGTTGCACGGTAACTGCTTCACATGAAAGGTAGTAGTCATTGCTTTTGACTCTTCCGATAATTGGGGGTCACGGTGTGTTGCTAGACGCTATCCCGTGATCGTTAGGTATGGAGGGCATTTTAGTAAATTGCACTTTGTGTCTACGGCCAACATATTCGGAAGCCTATCGGGTCACACACATATGAACATCGAGTCGGATTAAAATGCGGTTATAGTTGATAACCAAATAAGGAAAGTTTATTTCTAGACTATAAAGGTTATAGTGGTAAATTAATATGGTGGTATTTATTTATTATGAATAAATAAAATACAAGATATTAATTATATATAAATTATATTAATTAAAGAATATTCGGAAGCCAATTTATTGGCATATATGGCGCCACTTTTAAGTGTATGAGATACACTTGGATTGTGCACTTTAATTAATAAGATTGCCATAAAATTAATATAAGATATTAATTGATTTTGAAAAATAGATTTATGGTAATAAGATAATTATAATTAAAGAGATAAATCAATCTAGTTGATTTTCCTTATTTTGTTGGGAAAAGGTTTTCTTCTCCTCCACACATCATATGGCGCCACCTCCATATAAAAGGAAGTGGGTGTCAAGCTTCTTTGCACATCACAATTGCAAGAGTTAATAATTCTTGTGTAAAGCAGAGAGCTATCCATAGTGAGTTTGTGAGGAAGAAAGGTCGTCCGCTAAGTAGCGGAGTTTTCCGATAGCAATCAAGGAGGATTCCGGCAGGGGTTCGTGTGGATTAGCGATAGAGGCCGTATGCGTGGGCGGCTTATGATTGAACTACTCTCCATTGGCGGTCAAAGCGGCGATCTTATAGATCATCTAGGTATAACCGTCAAACTACTTAACGTGTTTATTGCATTAAGCGAAGAACGATCTAGAAAAGGAAATCAAATTTTAAATTCGCGTTAAACTAGTGATTTCTAACGGTGGTATCGAGCGGACTTTGAGCTTAAGCAATAAGCATAATTTAATTGCGTAGTATTTAATCGATAGATGCAAGATTTAAATCACGAAACGTTGAAAACAAAAAAAAAAAATTTAGGGTTTGTGGGGGGTCCATATGACACAACTAAACAAACGAGATATCTATGCACAATAAAATATCACAAAACAAAATATCTCGTTTGTTTAGTTGTGTCATATAGCAAACCAATGGTTCAAATAGTTTGGACCATTAGGAAACCATATCAGCATGTTGGCCTTTCAAATTTTGATTTGGAATAAGCCCAGCCTTTTTCAAATATTTGATTTGTAAAGGCTGTGCAACTTCCAAAATTTTGATTTTGGAAAGTGCTGTGCCTAAACCAAATTATTTGGCCTTTCCAAATATTTGATTTGGAATAAGCTCTGGACCTTTCAAATATTTGATTTGTAAAGCATAAACAAAGCCACTTCCAAAATTTTGATTTTGGAAAGTGGCCGAGCCTGAACTAAAATAATTTGGCCTTTCCAAATATTTGATTTGGAATGGCTGGCCCTTTCAAATATTTGATTTGTAAAGGCTAGCACAGCCACTTCCAAAATTTTGATTTTGGAAAGTTACTGCGCCTGCCCAAATTTAGTTTTGGAAAGGAAACAAATAGGAGACTTTATAATTTTAATTTTATATTTTGAATAGTTCAAATTTAATTAAAATTGAAATCGATTTAAAATTAAATGTTAATTTTAATTTTCAATTTAGTCATATAATTAATCAAAAGTTATTTAATTATTTGACGTGATAAAATAAAACGCATGAGTAGTTAAAATTAGAATTTAATCTTTTCATAAGATAAAATTGTATGGATTAGATGTGTAGATATAATGTGATTATATGGATACGATTGATCATGATTTCGGCACCAATAGGATAGATGTGAATGTTTTTCTTTATGTTGGTTTTTTGAAAAAAATTGTCCTAGGCCGTTATGAAGAACGTGACTCAGTTTACTTTTTGCAATTATCTCATTCCCGTTAGCTCCCCCCCGTGTGCGGCGGGTGTAATTATTTATTATGTAACAAGAATGGAGCAAGAAGTTGAAGACCAAGGAGAAATAAAGAACCCATTGGCGATGCGTACTAAAAAGATCCTATTATTGCGGTTGTAGATACCCTTAGTTTGTGACCAGCGGTTTCGTCTGGGTTTGTATTCGAAACCGCACTTTAGGAAAAAAGTCCATGATCATATCGGTTATTTTATGCACGGAATTTTGTATGTTTTACTTTATATGATATCGTAGTAATATGCACATAGTAGATGAGACCATAATTAAACCAAATTAATTAAGTGAATTAATTTTAAAAATTATTCCCACGCCAAAAATCGAGGCCAAAATTGTCTCCCAATATTATAATGACGGTGAAGAGCCCTTGTTCGGATCAAGCTGATCGCCCTCTCGGGAGTTGACCTACCACGGGTATATCGTTATTATTGAGATATGATCGATTACGAGATCTCATGAATATTGGGTTACGAATCGACTAGAATCTTGCGGTGATTGGCCTAAATCGGGGACTGGTCTCGATTTTAGAGACAAGGGTTGACTATCACATTGAGATGTGAAACGTCAAAAGAGTTGACTAGTCGACCACTTTGGGAGTCGTGATGCGCGATCGGTAAAGAGTACTACCATCGAAATTATCTCGGTTGATCGGCCTCGTCGGAATCGAGGTAACAAGATGGGATCCCAAACCACTAAAGAATTAATTAAATTCTTGAAAGCCAATAGGGAATAGTTGGCTAGTGGGAGTAAAACCTTATAAAATTTTTAAGTGCAAATTTAGGGTTTTTATACATGAGTTTTACTTATTCTATCTTTATTTATTGTTGTAGAAAATGTCAAACAAATTGAACCTTCGTTTTATCATCGAAAACAAGCTTGACGAAACTAATTTTCTCGATTGGGAAAGAAACCTCAAAATCGTTTTGAGGCACGAAGATTGGCTATGTCTTGGACAGGCGAGGCCCTACCGGAAAAGCCGGCCGAGAGGTTCGGTGCAGACGTTGTTGAGAAGTACAACAAGCACTTTATTCGACAAGATCTTGATGCTACATGTATCATGCTTGCTTCTATGACACTGAAGCTGCAGAAACATCATGAGTCCATGGACGCTACTCTCTATCATGGTCACACTGAAGGAACTTTATGCTTCTCGGTCTCGCCTTTGAGAGGTATGAGGTCTCGAAGGCCACATTTAGTTGTAAGATGGCATCTGGGATCTTTGTGGGTCACACGTGCTTAAAATGATCGGAGTTCATAGAGAGGCTTGGGAAGTCTGGGCCATAAGTTGGAGCGAGAGTTGAGTATTGACTTGATTCTCGCAATCTCTACCTGATTCATTCTCACAATTCGTGATGAACTATCACATGAACAAGATAGATTGCTCTCTTGCGGAGTTATTGAACATGTTGAAGGCTGGCCGAGGCAACGTAGGGAAGGAAAGCAAGTGTTGCCGGGTCACTTCAAGCAAGGGCAAGCCAAAAGCCCGAGGAAAAGTCCAAGAATGCGAAGGTGCACCTAAGCCAACGCCTAAGATAGCAAAAGACAAATCCAAGGATGCTTGCTTCCATTGCGGTGAGACCGGGACATTGGAGGAGAAAGCGCAAGGGCTTCTTGAGTACCAAGAAGAAGCATTCGATGCTTCGACTTCAGTATATTTATGATTGAGATCAACATTACTTCTTCTAAGTCTAACCCACGGGTATTTAGATCTGGTTGTGGTTCTTATATTTGTACCGAATATGCAGGCACTAAGAAGAACTAGAGATCCGAGGAAAGGAGAGGTGGACCTACACGCGTTGGAAATGGAGCAAGTGTTCGCTGCTACCGGGCCGTAGGAGTTTATTTTCTTTCATTGCCCGAGTGGGCTAGTACTAGAACTCAATAAGCGTTATTTTGTTCCCGCCTTACGAAGAGTATTATTTCTATTTCGCATTAGATGTTGATGGATTTTCTTTTACGTTTGAGAATAATGTTGTTCTTTTTCACGTGATGGAATCTTTTATGGTCTTGGCATACTTAGCAATGGTCTCTACATATTAGATATGAATGTTGACGTATTTAATATAAATAAGAAGAAAGCCAAAACAAATGACTTGAATGAATCCTACTTATGGCATTGTAGACTTGGCCATATAAATAAGAATCACATTTCCAAACTCCATAAAGATGGAATGTTGGATCAATTCGATTCACGATCGTTTGATACAAGCGAAGCTTGTTTACTTGGCAAGATGACAAAGTCACCTTTTTAGTGGCAAAGGATATAAGATCCAATGAATTTCTTGAGCTCATACATACCTGATGTGTGTGGCCCAATGTCAATTCAAGCCAAAGGAGGATACTCTTATTTTATCACTTTCACTGATGACCATTCACACTATGGTTATATATACTTAATGAAGTTTAAATCTGAAGCCTTCGAAAAGTTCAAGGAATTGAAGTGAAGTGGAGAAACAAGCTGGTAAAGAAATCAAAACACTTCGATCCGATCGAGGCGGAGAATACCAGGATGGAGAGTTTTAAGGTTATTTAAAGATGAATGGGATTCTACTGAATGGACCCCTCAGTGGACGCCTCAAATGAATGGCATATTCGAGAGGAGGAACCGTACTTTGTTAGACATGGTACGATCCATAATGAGCTATGCAGATTCTTCCAAAATCATTTTGGGGTATGCTCTAGAAACCGCATCCTATACATCGAACCGAGTTCCATCAAAGGCGGTTGAATCCACACCATACGAGTGTATGGCATAAGAGGAAACCAAGTCTAGCCTATCTCAAACCTTGGGGTTGTCCCGACTTACGTGAAGAGGATGATGCACGACAAATTAGAAGCTAGATCGACAAATGTCTATTTGTGGGTTATCTTAGAGAAACTAGAGGATACCAATTTTACCATCCCGAGGAACAAAAGTTGTTTGTTGCAGGACTATCCACTTCGGAGAAAGAGTTTATTCGGATAGGGTCGGTGGGAGTAAGATTGATCTTGAAGAAATTCGAGAACCACTTACGGATAACGATCGATTGATGGAAGTAGAGGACTTGCCACACGCAGACGTGTGACACGGGCCTCTACCGTGGACACACTAGCACCTCGCAGATCAACCAGGAACGCCGTGAACTGAAGGTATCTTGGCGTGTATCTCATGGAAGATGAGGACCCCAGAACTTATGAGGAAGTGCTATTAAGGCATGACAAAGAGAAATGGCTTGGAAGCCATGAATTACGAAATGGAATCCATGAAAGACAACCAAGTTTGGAACTTAGTTGATCCACCTGAGGGAATAGTTCCTATAGGGTGTAAGTGGGTCTTTAAGAGAAAGACCGACATGGATGATAACGTGACTACCTACAAGGCTAGGTTAGTGGCAAGGTTATAAGCAAAGACAAGAGTTGACTATGATGAAACCTTCTACTTTGTTGCCAAGTTGAAATCCATTAGAATTTTGCTTCCTATTGCAAAGATACCATGATTACAAAAATCTGGCAGATGGATGTGAAAAGCAGCTTTCCTTAACGGGAACTCGATCTGAGGAAGTGTATATGACACACACGAGGTTTCACAACCAATGACGCCAGGATGGTGTGTAAGCTGCAAAGATCCATTTATGGATTAAAGCAAGCTTCTCGGAGTTGGAATCTTCGCTTTGATGAGATAATCAAAGTGATTTGATTTCATCAAGAACGAAGATGAGCCACGTGTTTACAAGAAGGTTAGTGGGAGTTCCATTGTGTTCTTAGTGCTTTATGTGGATGACATATTGCTCATAGGGAATGATGTGCCTATGTTACAATCAATCAAAGCTTGGTTATCCAAGAACTTCTCAATGAAGGACTTGGGTGAGGCAAATTCCTATATTCTAGGAATAAAGATCTATAGAGATAGATCTAAAAGGTTGCTTGGTTTGTCGCAATCCACTACACATAGACAAGATTTGAAGAGATTCGACATGGAGCGATCAAGAAAGGATTGCTACCCATGTCACATGGGGTCTACTGTCGAAGGAATGAGTCCTAAGACAGAGGAGGAAAGGGCACAAATGAGTAAAGTCCATTATGCTTGGCAATTGGGTCTATCATGTATGCCATGTTATGCACAAGACCGGATGTCTCGTACCCTCTTAGTATGACTCGTAGAGTACCGGTCAATCCAGTGATGGTCACCTGGATTCTTCATCAAGAATATCCTTAAGTACTTAAGGCGTACAGGGATATGTTCCTGGTTTTCGGGAATCATGATTTAATATTACGAGGTTACCACGGATGCCGTTTCAAACCGACAAGGATGACTATTCGGTAAGTTTTAAATTTATTATTTTACCGAACACCCAAGTGCAAGGCACGTTGTAGTGGTATTACCGGTCGTCAAGGAATCGAATGATGTCGGAAACAAAAATATGATTAATGTACCGGTGAATTGTCACGATAAATCTAACTAAAATAATAAAGTTCCTACAAATTCTATGGTCCTAAATAATTTCTATTAAAGTAATAAAACAAAGAGATCAAATTAACATTAAAGGAAAAATTGAAAAACAACAAATTAAACCTAAATAAGCTATTGAATCTAAAATCCAAATTGCTATGAAAAATTACATGACTTTCTTCTTAATGTAACGAGGCAGTGAGGGCAACAAAGATTCTACCAAACAACCACCACCCAACCAGTTTGTGAGATGAATCAAATTTTTGGTGTGATCTAACTTAAATCCAATCAAATTTCTTTAATCAAATTTATTTGGTTTCTGTTCTCTTCTCAAGTGAAACAAAATTAACAATAAAAGAACATGATCATGAGTTCGTTTCGAATCTCTACCCAATTAACAATAAACTAATCTCTCGGAATATCATTAATCAGATCGATCAAGGGTTCTATGTAAATTTAATTCTCATCAAATTCAAAACAACAATCGTTTCATCGATTTTTCAATCTAACAAAACATACATTCAAACAATTCAAAACATCCGATAAAGAAAAATAAATTCAAACTCACTAATAATGTTTACTGAAAATCTCCTGGTTGTGGTGATGTTGTAATGGCTTCATCCCGTTGTCCTACTGCGAATTGCTTAGCCTTCAATCATCTTCGAACTCCAAAAGAAAATTGAAAGAAAGAAACTCATGTTTTTGTGTGATGTGGTGCGGCTGCTAGGGTATGCGGCTGCTGTGTAATGATGTGTTGTCCTTAGGGTTGAGAATACGCTGCTATATATAGGGAAATAAGTCGGCTATGCTTGTCTCGGCCTCCGGACTTGACGTTCAAGTGGTGGACGCCGCGCCCAAGGTACATAAATTGTTTGAGTCGGGCCGAGTCTTGAGTGGGACTTACGCCCTATGCAAAATTGGGACGCCGGTTCAAGAAAAACTTCCACATCTCGATCCGATTTCCTCCGGTGGATGCTAGTCCAAACATTCCAGGACGTTAAATCTCAGTAAAACGTAACTTCACTGAATCGAGATCTTCTCTTGGGACGCCGTCCTCCTCTTTGAACACCCGTCCAATGGGCGGAGCAAACATACGCTGCTCAAGTACTCATATCTTGATCCAAAGCCGACTTGCATCCTTCTTCTTCCACTTAATCTCCCAAGTGAACATCTTTTTAGCTCATATAATGCCATGCAAATGTACCTACAATACGATAGAAACATGCAAATCAGAAACATATATATAGATGGAAAATCATCGATAAAAACACGTAATAAGCTCGAGTTTGCTAGTAAATTGTTTCCATACCCATTTTTCAATATTTCACTTAAACTCATACTTTTCTATAAAAAGTAATAAAATACGAAGAATATTGTTACGGAATAAAGTGATAAAAAACATAAAATCACCGTTAACAATGACTTTAAGTCTTAATCTGGATTTGTTTTCACGCTTAATGGCGGGCAAAGTGGTGGAAGAGTTCCAAGAAGGAGACCACTCATGAGACTCTACAGCGGAAGCCGAATACATAGCGACTTCGGCGGCAAAGGAAGCGATTTGGATGAAGAAGTTCATTCTTGAACTTGGTGTGGTTCCTCCATTTGAAGGTCCAGACTGCCAGATCTTTGTGATAATAATGGAGCGATATCTCGATCAAAGGAACCAAGGTCTCATCGAAGTCCAAACATGTGCTACTGGCGCTATCACTTGATTAGAGAGATAGTAGATAGAGGAGATGTAAAGATAGAGAAAGTCCACACGGATGATAACATAGCCGATCCGTTAACCAATGCATTGTCTCAAGCTAAGCATGAGAAACATGTTCGATTGCACGGGCTTAGGCATATGGGTGATTGGCTTTAGGCCAAGTGGGAGATTGTTGGAAAGGTGTCCTAAACCTAATCGGGTTGGACCGGATCGACCGGTCGGGTCATTTCTGATCTATTTAGTTCATGTAATAACTTTATTATGATTAATAAAAGCACTTATGTTATTATATATTGTTTATCTTCATATTATTTGTTGCATATATATAGTAACGTCCCTAGTATCAATCATGATGATAGAGAAACCATGATAGTGATTATGGTTGATGAGATCTCTAATCACTATAACATGGTTGGTACTTAAATGTCTCTAGTCTTATATATTATCAAATGGGACATTGATAGTATAATCGAGACTAGCACGTATTGGATGTCTTCTATCTTTTTAGAAGATAGGATAGATCTCCTATCGAAGTGTAGAGACACTTGACCGTGACGTGGACGTGTATTAGAGAATGCGACGTTAGGTGACCCACTTACATTAAGTGTCACACTATGTGGCGGTTGTGTAATTATCCTTTTGACCGGAGTCTTCATGGCATCACGGTGTGGATTGTCATGGTTTGACACTATTGAGATTTCTCCTAACCACGGGGCGATCATGCGGTAGTGATTGGGTATGATATTGAAGCATGCGAAGTATACATGGTTGGTCGTCCGGGAATCGCGTGTCCTATGATTGGGATTGAATATCTGAAATGGCCTTCTTATAAGGAATGTCTAGCTCTCGAGAATCTTTGCAAAGTGGGAGTAAATGTGTTATTCCGAGAGAGCATGATATCAGATTATAAGATACGATCGTCAATGTATTGACACCCGGAGATACGATCGTATGGATATTATTACTGATGATAGGATTGTAAGTTGCACGCGATAAGCGCTTCACATGAAAGGTAGTAGTCATTGCTTTTGACTCTTCCGATAATTGGAAGTCACGGTGTGTTGCTGACGCTATCCCATGATCGTTAGAGTATGAAGGGCATTTTAGTAAATTGCACTTTGTGTCTACGGCCAACATATTCGGAAGCCTATCGGGTCACACACATATGAACATCGAGTCGGATTAAAATGCGGTTATAGTTGATAACCAAATAAGGAAAGTTTATCTCTAGACTATAAAGGTTATAGTGGTAAATTAATATAGTGGTATTTATTTATTATGAATAAATAAAATACAAGATATTAATTATATACAAATTATATTAATTAAAGAATATTCCGGAAGCCAATTTATTGGCATATAGAGGCGCCACTTTTAAGTGTATGAGATACACTTGGATTGTGCACTTTAATTAATAAGATTGCCATAATATTAATATAAGATATTAATTGATTTTGAAAAATAGATTTATGGTAATAAGATAATTATAATCAATATATGATATTGGCAAAATAAATTATAATTAAAGAGATAAATCAATCTAGTTGATTTTCCTTATTTTGTTGGGAAAAGGTTTTCTTCTCCTCACACACATCATATGGGCACCACTCTCTATAAAAGGAAGTGGGTGTCAAGCTCTTTGCACATCACAATTGCAAGAGTTAATAATTCTTGTGTAAAAGCAGAGAGCTATCCATAGTGAGTTTGTGAGGGAAGAAAAGGTCCGATCTAGCGGCGGAGTTTTTCCGATAGCAATCCAAGGAGGATTCGGCAAAGGGGTTCGTGTGGATTAGCGATAGTGGCGGACGCATTGAACTACTCTCCGTTGGCGGTCAAAGCGACGATCTTATAGATCATCTAAGGTATAACCGTCAAACTACTTAACGTGTTGATGACGTAGATCAAGTGAAATTAAAATACTTGACCACCATAAACCAATACTAGCAAGAGGACTAGGTCCATCGTAGTATAGCTATAGCGAATCAAGGTCGATCCCACAGGGAACCAATTGTGGGTCATTTATATACAAACAATTAATCATTCATGTCAAGGACACGAAGGCGGTCTACGACCAACAAAAGACAAGAAAGATAAAGGACTCGACACGACTCGACACAACACAAATAAAGACACGTAATTAACCTCCCCAATTATTAAGTTATCGTTTGGATCTAGAGATTCTATATAATTAAGCTAGACTCGACAACTATTAATCCGATTCGTATTTCTTTTATATTGGCTACGAGAGTCATCCCCTAAACTAGATATAGCTCCAGGTAGGCCATACAGATCACTATGCTACATCACGTGACTTCGCTTTTTTCGCCTCCATCTCATATGACTCACTGACGCTTACAAAACTAGGGATGCCGATATTAACCGTATTCCTCACCTAGGAAACATTCCTTTGTTGAGGCGTACTTCCTGAGCGATCGCATCGGTCTCCGCCCCATTAACACTAACTTTTTAGGTATCGTGTTAATCTACGATTTACGTATAACTAGGTGTCGACAATTCCCAAATCTGTAGCGGATCTAGATCTCATTTGAAAGTCCCGGAAGATCAATTCATGAGCCGACCTAGAGCCCTATATTGGTATTTCCTAATAATACGCTAATTAAAAGCAGACGAGCAACGTAGCCGTAGCCATACCTACTAAGATAAGAAATTTATGTGGACAATCACGCCATAAAGACGTGGCTAGATTGTGACGGCATAAAACCTAAATCTTAGCGTTTACATATCGTAACGGATAAAATAGAGATTCATAAAGCAATTATATAGATCTACTAAAAACACGATTGTTGATCATACCAAAGTCTTCTATAGGTCACCGGATGACAGATCGGGCGTGTGGATCCTCATAGACAAGGAATCCCAACGCCTCATATCGTATCCTTAGATCTACATCGTTTCGTGAAGAACGAACAACCTCAAACGATAAATAATAATTGGGGACTTAATTACAAAGAACAAAGAACAAATAAATACAAGAACTTACATTATTGCGTAACTTGCATAAAAGCGCTCTAAGAAAAACTAAGGATTTTATTATAAACCGAGAAAAGTGTAAGAGGTGTATTGTGTGTGTTTTATGGCGTGTAATGCATGTCTTTATTTATAGGGGTTCAAGCTAATTAAGAGATATACATCAAAATATCAAAACAAATAAGAGATAACTCCGGCCGATCCAAAAAATAGTGGTGCGCCCCCCCCCCCCCCATTTCTTTATGCGTGTGTCAAAGTTGGCGCCATCTTGGATTGGTTTGCGGCTTTTGTCATGCTTATCCGATCTTTATCTTTAATGCATCCGGATTTCCTTGGATTTATCTTGAGATTTATTTCTTCCATTTGTATTTATCCTCCATAATTATCCCAATCGCAAAATAGATATTTATCCCAAAATAAATCATATTTAAATAAAAACGGATAAATACCAAAATATACAATATAAGCGGATAAATACCAAGTTATATAATAAAAATGGATAAATACCAAATTATATAATAAAAATCACATAACATTAAATAATCCATATAAACATGTGATTTAATATAAAATATATATTATTAATCTCGATTTAAGGTCTACGTTGATGACTTTTACGGGTATAATTTGACCGTCATCAACTACCTTCACTTAGACTTTGATCGTCCCGAACAAAGCATCAACAAGTCATTCCCAAGATAACATTTCCGTGGTCAAATCATACTTATACAAGAAACTCGAGTCAACTCATACCACTTATGCTCATAAGGTACCATTATTCACTACTCGTTATGAATCGAAGTGATGTGTGCATGTGCATTCGAGTTTTATATACTCATGGCAAGATTAGAGTTTATGCTAACTTCATGATCTTAACCTACCAACATCAAAGATTCCCACTTCTTAAGCCTCATGAATGGTTAAAGGCATTATGCAATAAGCAAGAGCGTCATCCATTAGGTTTTGGACTTGGAGACCGAGAAAAATACTCAAAGCCTCTTAAAAGTTGAATTTTTTTAGCATTTTCATAATTTCAAGCATTAATCACATCTCAAGAAAGAAACTTGCTTTAAAGGTAAATTATGCATTGCAAGAATCCCTTTCACGGATGAGTCAATAGCATTGAATATTACCACAAAGCGAGGCTACTTTGGTAATGTTACTACAAGCCCGAGTGTTTAACATTTTGTCAAAACACAGATTATTCTCAAGCTTATTACTCCGCTTTGATGGCGAGAAGATAGGAATACATCGCCGAGATAAATATCGACTCTAGGTCTGCATAACTAATCATCTACGCAATGTACACATAATTCTTCTTAGTTATTATAATTTGTGCGGTATTCGATTCACATTGAGTAAGCAAATAATAAATAATTACTTGCAATAGTTGGCATGAATACCTTAAGTTCACATTCACATAAGTATAAAATAATCATGTACTCTCACAACTTGGTTCCTTTCCTATCAACTCTTAGCTAGGAACTCACAATTCTAAGGGTACGAGATAAATAATATGGCATTTATTCAATTTTTCAATTTTTCACGTTTCATTTCATTTTCAATTATAGTACATCATAGCTAAGTCTCCTACCCCCACTTAAACTTGGCATTGTCCCCAATGACAAATAAAAATGAGAATTTAAGAAAAGACTTAGCTCAGAAAGCGGCTCTCAAGTAGATCACGAGAACATCGGAGTTATTCAAGCACGTCGTGGAGTTGCAAGTGCAAACCTGTTTAAGCAAACCAAATAGAAACTCCACGAAACCGTTAATAAGATGTCAATGGAAGTTATAAAATAATGTGGCAGTAATTAGATATAAAATATCCAAAAACAGATTAAGCCACTTTATTTCATACAACCAATGACAAGGAAAACCAAAGAGTTAACTCTGAAAAAGGATATACGGACTCAAAAAGAAAAATACTAAATAGAAAGAAAAATAAACAAGCAACAAAAGATTATAGTCTTCATCGATATCCTCCACCACAAAAATATCAGAATAACCGGCAGTAGAAGACAAAGATCAAAAAGGCATTACCCGTGTGGGAGAACACAAGGTTGACGGGATTAACCATGTATTCAACCCGGAGGAAAAGAGAAACTTGGTAAGCTATAAATGATTCAATGTGACCTATTGGTAAAAGATAGGATCGAAACTCGGCACAAAGCGCTTCACGTTTGGATTGGATATCAACAACTTAGGAGATGTAAGCTTTCTCCTAAAATTACTAACAACCCAATGCATCACGTAAAAGTCATCACCGTCATCAACAAGGTCGGATCGATGTGATATTCTTAGAACAAAACTCATCATCTAGAAACGCCGGAATAGGCGTAAAAGTGTGAAATTTAAAACTTCCGGTAGAAAGATAAGTTGTACTTTGATCGAACGAAAAACTTTTAAAATCTAGCTAGGGTCAGAGCTACACGTACCCCAACTAGGATCATGAAAACCAAAATGATAAAAGATAATCAGTAAAACTTAGCAATATTTCAAATTCCACAACACAAGGGTATAATGTAAACAAAATGGAGGTTTAGAGTGTGTTGGGTTGAGAAAAAGATATACATAAGGATGGGGAGAAAAGACAAAGGGTGGGTAAGAAATTGTGTGTTGGGTGGGTATTGGTTAAAGGGGTTGGGTTAGGGTGGTAGAGTGAAATAGATGGAAAGAAAGAGAAAGGATGAAAGAATGGTTAGAAATGTGAATTGTGAGGTGATTGGTGAGAGAATAGAAAGGGTTGAAGGGTTAAAGGTATAAAGGAAAGGATAAGGGGTAGTTGCAGAGCGAATTGCACACAACTTTGGATTTTCACTCGGATCGCCATTCTAAAAAGTTTTGGAAGTTGACCAAAATTGTTCTTGTTTGCACCAATCATTCTCTGTTACATTTTGGTAATTCTCAAGCTCTCTTAATGCTTCCATCTTAAGGTTATTGCTAAATTTCCTTTTCTTTAGCAATTTCTCGACTCTCCCACGGAACTCTATTTCACGTGGCCTATATTGAGTAAAAAAGTTTTGCACATCCTTAGCCTAATGGCCATCGGAACACGGCAAAATAAAAAACCTCAACGTATGTCACGTTACTCTTATTTGACTCAAAGAAAACAAACCCTAAAAAACTAAAAAGAAATCCTAAGGGTTTTAAAGAAATAGTTCTGAGTTTAAAGTCCTCAGCTCGACTTTCCAAAAATTATCCTTGTCAGTCATCCTTCTTGGATCGCTAGATGTTGACCCCTTGAGCACTATAAGAGATGGGCTCGTCGCTTTTTCGGATTAATACCCTTCCCTTGGTTGTGAGACCTAGGAAACGATATTTATCCATACCATTTATATTAAGCTCTTACCTCGGCTCTCATTTTAGGAACTAGTGAATTCTAAGAAGATTTAGTCCTAGGGACCCAATTTAATCACATCCTCTATAATGTTGCTTCATTATGCTCTCTCAAAACTCAACGTCTTCTTTAGATTGCGAATTCTTAAAACTACACAAATTGTTGCTCCCATGGCCAGTAGAAGCAATCTCATGCATAGGACAATGAGATTTTAACAGAACTACGAGGAACTGTTTATTCACTGCTTCCTTCAACTTCTACATGTTTCCTTACACCCTCTAGATGAGACAGATTTGGGGTAGAACCTTTGGCACTAATGAAATTAATCTTACAAACCAACTCTAGGCTAAGATTCATACTCGAGTTCATGTATAGGCTAACTTATGTTCAAAAAACCAAGAGATAGTAAATCATAAGCAAAGAAGGTAGTACTTGCCTTCAACATTATACACTTGAAGAATTTAAGCCTTAAAATTTTCGGAGCCATCTTGGTGCTTTAAAGGTATTGCTTCCATCTCTTTTCCCATCGCAGATTCGTAGCTCCACATGTTCTTTGGGTTATTTTTCAAAGACCCACTAAAAATGCTCGACTCGGATTATTGCTTCCCTGGTTTCGCAAGCGGAAGAAAAACAAACGGACCGTAGATCGATTTTAACATGGTTTCCCATGTCGCTATCGAGACCTCACGAATTAAACATACGGAGATAAAAAGACACGCGAAGTCCCGTAAAAGCGAACCAGGCTCGATGGCGAGAAGCGATCGTTGGGAGCGAACCCAATTATTCTAGATTCGGAATTTTACCTGAGCGCACAACGAGAGGACTCAAAATCATAAAAGCAGACTCTAAAAGCGAAAAACTCGACATGAATAAAAAGATTATTTATATATAAAATTGACCGTTGGTTCCCCGGCAACGGCGCCAAAAACTTGATGATGTAGATCAAGTGAAATTAAAATACTTGACCACCATAAACTAGATCAAGTGAAATTAAAATATGTGACTTCGCTTTTTGGCCTCCATCTCATATGACTCGAACGCTTACAAAACTAGGGATGCCGATATTAACCGTATTCCTCACCTAGGCAACATTCCTTTGTTCAGCGTACTTCTAGACGATCGCATCGTCTCCGTCCCATTAACACTAACTTTTAGGTATCATGTTAATCTACGATTCACGTATAACTAGGTGTCGACAATTCCCAAATACTGAGCAGATCTAGATCTCATTTGAAAGTCCCGGAAGATCAATTCATGAGCCGACCTAGAGCCCTATATTGGTATTTCCTAATAATACGCTAATTAAAGCAGACGAGCGAGCAACGTGGCGTAGCCATACCTACTAAGATAAGAAATTCTAGGTGGACAATCACACCATAAAGACGTGGCTAGATTGGATGTGCGTGGCGAAAACCTAAATCTTAGCGTTTTACATAATCGTAACGGATAAAATAGAGATTCATAAAGAAATTATATAGATCTACTAAAAACACGATTGTTGATCATACCAAAGTCTTCTATAGGTCACCGGATGACAGATCTGGGCGTGTGGATCCTCATAGACAAGGAATCCCCAATGCCTCATATCGTATCCTTAGATCTACATCGTTCGGTGAAGAACGAACAACCTCAAACGATAAATAATAATTGGGGACTTAATTACAAAGAACAAAGAACAAATAAATGCAAGAACTTACATAATTGCGCGAACTTGCATAAAAGCGCTCTAGAGAAAAGCGAGGATTTTATTATAAAGCGAGAAAAGTGTCTCGAGGTGTATTGTGTGTGTTTTATGGCGTGTAATGCATGCCTTTATTTATAGGGTTCAAGCTAATTAAGAGATATACATCAAAATATCAAAACAAATAAGTGATAACTCCGGCCGATCCAAAAATAGTGGTGCCCCCCCCTTTTTCGCGTGTGTCAAAGTTGGCGCCATCTTGGATTGGTTTGCGGCTTTTGTCATGCTTATCCGATCTTTATCTTTAATGCATCCGGATTTCCTTGGATTTATCTTGAGATTTATTTCTTCCATTTGTATTTATCCTCCATAATTATCCCAATCTGCAAAATAGATATTTATCCCAAAATAAATCATATTTAAATAAAAGCGGATAAATACCAAAATATACAATATAAACGGATAAATACCAAGTTATATAATAAAAATGGATAAATACCAAATTATATAATAAAAATCACATAACATTAAATAATCCATATAAACATGTGATTTAATATAAAATATATATTATTAATCTCGTTTTAAGGTCTACGTTGATGACTTTTACGGGTATAATTTGACCGTCATCACGTGTTTATTGCATTAAACGAAGAACGATCTAGAAAAGGAAATCAAATTTTAAATTCATGGCGTTAAACTAGTGATTTCCTAACATTTTGAAGCAGATTAATGTTCAACGATTTGGTCAATTAGTTGATCAATTGTTAAAAATACGTGATGATTCACTAATTAAGGTTAATTATCAAGATCATCATACTTTGGTAATTTCCAAAACATTGAAGCAAATCACTATTGAAGATATAAAATCACTTCTTCAATATGAAAAAAATTCCGTAGTGGACGGGTGATGACAATCCATAATGAAGACATTTGTTCTACATTAATAAGAGCCTTTGACAAGGTAAAAGCGAGTATCTATGCTCCTATTGCAATAAAAGATACAACAGACAAATGTTATTGATGGAGATCACAAGAATGAATCAACATCAGCATATGATGACGAAGTGTCAGCACCAACGTCAAAAGCATCCACCTCAACAGCAGCTAGTGGATAATATGTAAGCACTTACGTCAGGTGCAATGATATAAATTCAGTGGACAAAAAATTCTCGGTGGAGAATAAAGTAAAAGCAAAAAAGAAAAAGTTTGTCGGCCCACAAGCATAATCGACAAATACATTTAACTTTTAGCTTTCCTTTTACGTCAGCAATGACGAATGTAAACGAATATTCGCTTGTGAATTATTCGGATCCTTCCTTCATTACTCTATAAAATGAGGAAGTTCTAGCATTGGTAGATATCTCGAATTTTATGCATATCATAGTTTGCATCCTTTCATATTTGTAATCCTAAAGCATTATGATGAGTGAGTATTCCTCTCCTATAATGGAGATGGCAACACCATCATAGATATGTATTAGTTTCTAGTGTGTATGTAAATATGTTTGTTTTGAATAAAATTTGTCTTTACAAATCCAATTTCTACATATCCCATGATTCAATTGTTCTGAGAATCTGAAGTAGCTGAAGCGTCGTCGGAAGAGTACCGCCAGGCAGGAGGCCATTAGGGAAGGTGTCCATAGGCGTTGCTATTGGTGCGGGAGCAGGGGAAAGTCCAGGGGATATGGAGAAGGAGGAATTGTTTTGATAAAATTTAGACGATTCAAATGCAATGATCATACACAGGAAGGAGCTGTACATTTGATGGTGCCATCTTCATTATAGTTTCATAAATCAAGGGTACACCCCGTTAAGTTATTCCGCATAATACATACCCTCGTATGTAACTAAAAATCTTGGTATCGGAGCCTTGTTTAAATCCTTAGAGAGAAAACTAAAAATGGACCCCGGTCCATTAAGTCCAAATAATTCTGATGAAGAATCAGAAAGTCACGAGTGTCAACTCGTCCGACATGAATCCTCTACTGGATTCAATGCTAATGTAACAATTCAGCAAGAATTATTATCAAAGATTAAAGCTTCTAAACTAGAGCTTAAAAAAGAAAAAATCTTTAGAATGCCTAGCTTTATAAGCAGCGTCTTTAAAAGAGAAAACAAAATATATTATTTTGTTCGTACTCGAGAGTTCTCTGTAGACACTAAGGATGTCAGAGGAGAAGTATATTTACCTCTTATTACCCAACAAGAGATAAATAAAAATCTTCTTAAAATAAAAGAAGAACATAGATCTACAATTAGTATGGTCCATCTTGGAGCCATAAAAATTTGTATAAAATCTTAATTTCAAGAAGGCATAAATACGCCTATTAAAATTGCGTTAATCGATAATAGGATTAACAATAGAAAAGATTGTGTTCTAGGTGCAGCAAAAGGTAACCTAGCCTACAATAAATTTATATTTGCAGTTTATCCTAAGTTTGGGCTTAGTATACATAGAAAAAATTTAGATAAAGCCTTATCACTTATACATCACTTCGAAAGAGAAGATCTGATGAATGAAGGTGATAAATCTTTTAGTGTAACTTACTTAATAAGTTATGCTTTAACCAATAGTCATCACAGTATTGACTATAGAAAAACTGAATACATCTACCAATAGGTTGCGCCCACATACTTCGTGGTGAGTAACACCATGCGTAGTGCCCTTGAATACTGATGTAACAAAGATAAGCTAAGCTAGAAACCAATAGTGACGACATGTTGATGAGCATGAAGTGAACCCTAGAGTTGAGTCGGTCTCATAAAGATAACCAAATCTAATAAAAAGAACCTTTTCGTTGTAAAAAACTTAACTAGTCATTAGCTTCTTTCTCTTTACTAAGTACCTATGTACTTACCTCACTTGCATGTTTGTTTTGTATGTATTGTGGGGTGAGAAGACGAACAGATTGACCATGAGCATGTTGAGGATGATACGTGATGATGATGATGATGATGATGATGATGATGATGCCTTGATGATGCTTTCTTCTACTTTTTTTCATAAACAATGTTCTAGTCTATGTTGTACTTTTATTTCATGTTTGTAAGACAAGCTTGTTGTCTCCTTTCTTTTAAGACTTCGTACTTGTAAGACTTTCGCGTTTCATTGTTGTAAGTTAAACTTTCTATCTTTAGTACGCTGGACTTTCCATTCTAGTAGCATTTATGTTTAAACCCGAGTCTTTTTATCTTCCGTTTTGCTAAACTCGATACGACGTAGAAGAGAATTACGTATAATATTGAATTTATTTGATATTGTACGAGCCGAACGTTTTTTTTCCGGATGAGGACTTGGTATCCGGAAACAGGGCGTGAAACATTACCACATCTTTTCAATAAATTTGTTCCACAAAAAATGATTCACCCACTCTTAAAATGACATGTCGTCTGTCCACTGTCAGGTTGGAGGTGAAAATAGTGGCAACCATTACGATTGCTCTTAAGTAACAAGAAGGAGATTGACAACATTTGTAAAAAGTAAGCTGTAATGGCTTTATAATATAGACAGTACTTCAAGGGAATCACTTTATACCTCCACTTTTGGATTACATCATTGCTGGGCATGAAGAAAAGGTAATTGAAAACAGAGGCACTATTTGCTAATCCTCTTTTATCTTTATCTATTTTTTAGATGTGGACCAATAAATGGGTGGAAAAAAGGTTACTATTAGAGTTTGTAAATGGCGCAGGTTATTAAGTGAAATTTACTCATACTCATTTCATGAGAGAGTTCGACTCGATTCGGTGTTTTTCGAGTTCAAGCTCGAGTCGGCAACTCGAATAATTAACCGAGTTGATCTCGACTTTTAAAATTTAGTAATCGAGTATTTCATGAGTTTATCGAGCTTGATTAAATAATTATTTAATTAATTAAATTTATTATAAAATATTATATTTTTTGTCATGTAAAATATATTACGAGTCAAGTATTAGACGAGTCGAGCTCGATCTCTTCATATTTCATTAAAAATTAAATGAATTCTCAAAAAATAATCGAGCTTACGAGTCGAGTCGAGTTATATCGAGTACTAAACAAGTCGAGTTCGATCTTGTCTTTTTATGACTCGATCAAACTTGAGCCGAGTTCGAGGCTGAACTTTTTTAGTCAAGTCGTGCTCGAGCTCGAGCAATAGGAAGTATCGACTCGACTCGGTTCGATTACGCATCTAGTCCCTACAGCCGCCTTAAGGGTATTTCTTCGCACTTTAAGTGGACGATTCCATGCCACGTGTTGAATATGAAATCAAATACGCGAAACACGAAAGACCATTATGAAAGGATGATTTGTGGTATAAAAATCCACAAGAAATAAAGCAAATTTTCCACACAAAAAATACTAGGCTTGCAAATACTACATCATCGCTGAACGTAATTTTTAATGTCCAATCTTGGTAAGCTAGTAAGCCAGTACTTTTCTTTTGTTGTCACTGTGTTGTGGTGCGTGCACAAATGCTGATGCAATCAGAGAATGATGAGTTTGATTAGATGTCGAATCGTATGAAAACCGAGGAATTTGAGTACACTAGTGCCCTTGCAACTTTATGAATCATTTTCCCTATAGTGAAGTATTCACTGATTTTAGTTTGCTGGACGGATATGTTTGTCCTAGATAATTTACTTTGATTGATCTTTTCTGTGTCCTCTACGTCTTACAGCAGCTGCTGGTGTAGATTACAGTTCGGTGAGTGACGAAGAATGGAAGAAGCGGCTCACACAGGAGCAATTTTATATAACCAGGCAAAAGGGTACTGAGAGGGCTTTCACAGGGTATGTACCATATCTTTTCGATTTTCCTGTGGGCTTTCATCCATTGGCTTTTTCGTAATCTTAAAAGATTTTATACTGGAAGAGTATTATCAACCAATTGGGAATAACGTGTCCTCCAAGTTAGACCTGTCGATAATTTTCATGCCTCGCCAGGAAGTTTTATGTGCAGCATGTGGTGCTCATCTTGGCCATGTATTTGATGACGGTCCTCCACCCACAGGAAAGCGTTACTGCATTAACAGGTACGCGTTTTTTTTTGCACTGTGATTAATTCATTTTCATTTACGCAATTTTAACTTCCAATGAATATGGTAAATGATGCATTGAACCCGGGTAATGTACGTGTATGTGCTTGCAGTGCATCTCTTAAACTGAAACCTGTGTAAAGTGTTACGATGAAGAAGAAGTGCTGGAAGAACTCTGTATTATCATGTAACTCCAACAGGAATTGAAGTAAATTTACATCGATATTGTATTATGTGTAAACATAAGAAACAACCAATATTGGTCATTTGGAACTCTGTATAGCCATTGGGCACTGCTATTATTATTGCAGCGTATGTGCGCATCAATCGGCATCGGATGATCTGCATTGATTGATCGGTGTTAGATCTATATTATAATATAGATCTAACACCGATCAATCTGCAGATCATCCGATAATGATCGACGCACATATACACGCGCGTGCACTATCATTTCCGATAGCCATTTTACACAATTACAAGTATTCATTCAACACATGTATGCATAGTTTGTTGCCATTCTCAGTCATGCTTTTCAGTTAAGTTGTTCTGGGGCTAGAGGTTGAGTCTGTTGTTTTATAGACATAAATTACCATCATGACGTGACGTGTAATATTTTGCTTTAAGCTTTAAGATCCGGGTATAACGGGGCCATTGGACTAATCAAGTAGTTCGGAATTAAGTCGTGTCTGCAAGGTCCAACACTCACTCAGGGGTAAGACATAGCAAATAGCTTTTTTAACATGACGCCTCGGAACAAAATCGAACCGGTGACCTCCCTAGTCATTTTTAAACCACATACTACTTGAGCGAAACAACTTCGTTCATGACGTGTAATCTTTGCACGTGCGATTCAGACAAATCTACAAAACAATATGGTAATTGGGACAGACACACAGCATGATAGTAGGAGGGCTGATCCCACACAATGGGAAAAAAAAAGTATACATAAAAATTATATATATAATATGGTCTTATTTATTATGTCATTCCTATCCATCCCACCCGATTATCTTAATAAAATTCACTAGCCCATTCGAGAGTAAAATCCTGGAAATTCATACTTATGCCAAACGATAATAGAGCAAGAAGAGTTGGAATCAAGCACAAGAGGCTTACAATAAATTATTCTATTATTGTACCGATACAAGGCTATTAGTCGGGGGTGGACCTATGTTTACCAAGGGGTCACGTGACCCCATAGAGATTCGAGATTTTTTTTTAATATTAAATCAATGTAGTTTTATTGTTAAAGGAAGATACAACCATTTCTGTTCCATTCAAGGAGAGATTCTACCAAGCAGACTCCATATCATCTGGACCAATCACGAGATGTCATGTGTCCTTTTTTTTAAACCTTATTATAAACTCACCTTAATTGTAATTTAAAAAAAATGCTGGTTAATTATAATTTTCCAACGACCATTATTTTTATATAATTTTACTTTCTAATTTTTCTTTTATTCTTTTACAAAAAAAAAACCCTCATTTTGCATTTTTTCCCCAAATCAAACCAAACCCCGTCTCCCAATCTCCATTGCCTTTGGTAAAGATGCCGCTCCTTGCTGCCTGATAACGCTCAACACGGGCGAATAACGACTATTGAAGTGAAAATAATGGCATTAGTGCAGGATTGATGTTGTATTTCTGGATCCCGTCGACAATCGGATGCTTTTCCGTCTTCTTCTTCTGAGAATTTTCAATTGTATCGCACAGCCGAAGTTCAAACGCAACCATGGAGCAACTTGATAACATCTCCTCAAGTGCCTTTCAACCTCCTCCGCTGCAGGTAAAAATGTGACGCCCCTTCTTGGATATCGAATTCTTATTCGAAAAAACAACGGTCAGCACGCATATATTCTTTTTAATCAAAAGAATATATAAATAAAACTTTACGCCAACATAATTAGAGTACAAACCGAAATAAAAAAGCCAACTCAAGAATGCCAAAAGAGAAAACTATGATCGCAACAATTCCAAAAAAAGTCTAAAAGGAAACAAAATGACAAACAACAAAAAAAATGAGTGTTGTTTACAACCATACATATCCCAAATTAAAATAATTCAAATGTACTTAAAGGAATAGGTTCCAAAGTCTATGAATCTCTCAGCTTCACAATGTTTACAAGTTCCAACATATTATTAAATAACACAAATAAGGAAAACATCATCTAGCTTTTTCCAATTCTCATGCCGCGGCATCATCATAGCTATCATCTTCTACCGGCCAATCTTCTTGGGAGGAGAAACATAATAATAAAAAGAATAATAAAAAGGAGTAAATACTTCGTACTTAGTAAGGCGTACACGCACGCGCGCACACACATATTGGAAAAAATTAAATTCGCTACCACATAATAAGTTATAATAAGAGCTCACTCACCCTCTAATAGCTCTGTTAATAAAACCTCGACCAGCCAAGGGTTTGTTACGTTATATAGTCTAAGGACACTTCGCCCGAATAAAGGGTATGCAATGGGACATGTTCAGTAACTCATATGGCACGGATTGTTCCGTGTGGACTGTTAAATACTGCGAGAAAAAAAAACGTCCCTTACCATGAACTATAACATTTTAGCTTTTAGACGCAACACGTATTTTTATTACAAGGTTAATCTACCTAATACGCCGAACCCGTAAACGAGGCCACGGATCCACTTTGGGCCTACTATATGTAGGCCCAATAAGGGATAGGGCCCTCGGCCTAATGAGCCCGTATAACCATTAGATGGATTGGGCCGGGTATGTTCAAGCCCGCGTAAGATCCTTGTGACCCATGTCATTGGGTAGGCGACAAGTAGCGATCACCAAGCCTTCAACCAGCCATACACTACGCGATCTGAAGCACTAGGGGACAGCTAATCCGCCCATCAGCACATAAGTCCGCCAGCTTGGACAAAGCCCGCTTCTCTATGCGAACGTGATTTCTACTTGACTAAGACACAAGGCAGATCCAACCAAGTGGTCGGGTATCGGGTCCGTCCATCACGAAGCCGCCATGACTGCTGTCAAGATTAATTATGTAAAATCATATTTAATTCTGTCTTGTCATACTTAGCCTAATTGTCATTAGCAATCCGCCTATATATAGCAACTCATTGTAACACATAAAAGGGATCTGAAATATACACAAAGCAGAGCTACTCTGCCAATTCGTCGAACATTGAGCCCGTTGTCTTGTTCTTCATATCTTCTTCATATATTTCTTCATCACCGCCGTGCACCACCGGCGAATTCACACTTAAATAGCCAGATATCCACCATCAAACACCGTTATAACCACCGTGATAAATCCGACATTATCACTAACCACCTAAGTTCATTAATTAGTCCTAGACCATTCTAAACTAATTACCTACCACATTGTCAAAGGTAATGTTAACGTCTAAATCAGCATCCCGCAAGGCCTAGACAACCGTCTTTCGGTACTCCCACATTCTTCCCGAGAGCATTTTTCGCCTAATCTCTAGCCTCCCGATATTCGACACGATAATCCGATCGATCTGATTATGTCTTGTAGACCTCAATTACAAGTTTGAATCTAATCAAGTTGTTGTTTAGAATCCAGAATCGTCTTTAAAGGGTAATAAGGCTTACATTTTTTTAAGATATGGGCTCGGTTCTGATTAAGGCTTGTTTAAGACATAAAAATATGTTTTTCGTAGGAATTCAACTTAGTTTTAATTCATTATTCATAGATTTGCGTAAAAAAATATTTGGTCATAGTGATCATAGATATTGTTCATCTTCGAGGTAAGAATGTCTTCTTATAAAATAGACTTGGTTTTTAATGGTTTAATTCTAACGTTTTTCTAAGTTTGCCACGTAACTTGTTAATTTAGGACTATGTGCATGCATTTTACCGGTACTATAAAAGCGTGAATCGAATCGAAGATTGTTCAAACTCTTGGCCAGCCAAGCGAGCCAGGTTGTGTCCAAGAACAACTCTGGGTTACATTTACGTGATTTTTCTATGATCTGAAGTATTTTCAAGTATCTTGTATTTTTGGATTTTTCCATAAAACGTTCTTATACTTTTGTTATGCTTAGTAAATGGAGACTAAGTTCTAGAAGTTGGGAGTTAGTTTTGGTATTGACCTTTATGTGCTACCATCGGTAGGTAGAAAGATGTAAACAATGAATGTGATTTATGTGCTATTATGTATCGCACTATTGGCTCATGGTTGGGTTTCACCATAGAATTATAACCTTGAATACTCGGTTAAAACCTTTTCCTATATTATTATGTAGGATACACAAGACTATACGACATACACGTACGTAGGATATGCAAGCTACACGTATGTAAGCTACATTTTAGTATTGTAACAATGTACAAGTAATATGAACATGTACGCAGAAGCACATGTGATACGTATGATCATATTTTGTTATGCATCACCCGTGGGATTTTAAAAGTACTCTAATATATTGGGATATGCCTTTTTAAACTTTTTTTCTATAAAATTTACTAAGAAGATTCATGTAATGTCTCTGGCTTGATAAACTTGCATGTCTCTTTTGATTTTCCAACATCTTTCTATGCAAATCCAGAATGGTCACTCCTTTCGTTTGGAATAAGAAGATATGTATGTACCTAAAAATATCTTTGGAGAGCTTGAGTAGCAAGTTTAGGATGGAGTTCAAGAAGTTTAGTTATGGTTAACTGGTTGTTTTTGTTTTGTTTCCTTTGAATAAAGCATGCATGCCAAATTTGATATATCAGTTTCATTTTCATTTTTGTTGAGATGTATCGGATTTAATTGCATGTGGTCTCAGATATTTATGAATCTAGTTATGGCACTAGTAATATATTGTTGTGTTGTATTCTTGGACTACCATAAGGGTCTGTCCTCCTCCGCGCTTTTCTTTATTACTTTGATAACTTTGTCACTTTTTACATGAGTTTTAGGTTTTCTCTATTAGTCACATGTTGAACGTTCCATTTTCATATAATGATTTCGGTATTTAAGTGAGCAGGACGTTACATATGTAGTGATATTTGGTTAGTTGTTGATACGTAATGGGTAGTGAGTAGTGGTGTTTAGTTGGTTGTTGGTGGGTACCAGGTAGTTGTTACAATAAAGAAAAGTAGGTGCAACAATAAGGGTGTAAAATTGAATTAACTTTGTATCAAAAAAATTCAAAAAGAATTTGTAAAGAATATCAAAGCTCTTTGTATATTAGGAATAGCTATACAATTAAATGTTTATGAAAATTTGTAAAAGTTTCATATAATTATATTTTGATTAAATATATAGCAAGATACGTGGATATTCTTTGTAGAATTTTATTCCTTTATACATTCATGAATCACTCATATATCCAACACCAATAAAATTACTTTCGTTATTTAATACAATACCAAATATTTTAAATAAAATATTTGTTGTATTTTTTTAAAATAGATACAACTAGGTCTGGCAAAATTTCCTGAAATCCTGACCCAACCCGACTCCCATCTCGCTCCTTCCTAAATTTTCACATCCCGAACTTTTCCTACCCAAACTTTCAGGAATTGTGCATCCCGACTATAATTAATCAGAAATATTCGAGCACATATACACCCGACAAGCATCCCGACCGTCCCAAATAAAATAATAGTAAATTTCATAACTTTTAATTTAATGATAATGTCTCATTATCTTTAAAATTACCCAGTTATTATTTTATTATTCCAATTTTGCAACTATATTTTCCACATATACCACGTATATATATCTCAACTTTCGATTAATTATTGTATTTTTACGTTCAAGATTTTTCAACTTTGTGTCAATTTCAATCGTGACGAGCTTATATTTAGTCACGTTGCAAATAAAATATGTATCTACTCATTTTTAACATAATATGGTAGACCTTGATCATTATTTTTTTATACCGGCTATGTTGTGTTTATTGTTGTTATATATTTCACAACTAACTTTTTGTTTTACTTAATAAAAAAGTCAAATAAGTTGTCATAGTCTTTATGATTTTTATAAATTGAGTTTGATTTCAACAAAATCATAAATCGGTAAAATCCAATTGATTTTTCACCTTCAAAACGTGTCCCAAAAGTTGAAGAAAAAAATTAAGTTTATTGTTTAATAAATTTGATGAAAGAAGTAAAGTAGTAATATTTTTCGGGATATCTTCTCCCGACCGGATACGATCCCCAACATTCAGGTCCCGACACTTTTCAAATAGGAGACTGAGTAAAAAATAGATTCCCAAATTCTGTCAGGGTGGTTACGTAATGATAATGTCGAAATTATCTCGGGTGCTTAGCGGAGGTGTACATGATGGATATCAAGCTATGAAAAGTGTATGAAGGTGGTGCTTTCCGGCGGTGCTACCGAATTTGTGGTGGTGAAAGTGGTGGTGCAAGTATAATTTAAGATAAACAGTGAACTGGGCAGAGTAAGCCTTAGTTTTTCATTAATTCCTTGTTTTCGAGGTTACAAGAGGCCCTATTTATAAAGAAAGAACCGACTTGAGTTTCACATATTTACAATAAAGGACAAAAAGTACAAGCTGATATCTATCCATAGTGGCGAGCTCGCGACCGGGTAGGCGGATTGCATCCTTGACGACCTCGCTGGCCTTCACGTCCTTGTCCTTCCTTAGTCGAATCTGTGGTAGTCTCTTTCTCTATATCTCGCGGGCGTGGTCCTTGACGGACCCAATGAACCTCAACATCATGTGGTTCGGGCCCCTAGCTTCGGAAGGACTTACACGGCCTCGTATGGCTGTTGGTGGGCTCATCCGTGGATCAGTTGTCTGACGGACTTGTCCTGATCGACCGCCGACCACCTCAGATAGGGATCCGTGAGCCAAGATGCGGATCAGGCATATCAATGTCCTCTTACTCCGTCCCTTAATACATTTCCTCGAAGTGCAAGGCAGGGAGTAAATTGGCTCTGGGATATGACATATCAATTTACCCCATGTGGGCACGAAGGTCGTTGATCGACTTCGCTTGTAGGTGGGCGATGTGGTCATGGAATGACTTAGCCTTATGTGGGCATTAGGGTCGTTGATCATCCTCGCGTCTATCTATGGGCTATATGGTCGCGAGGTGACTTAGCCTTACGCGGGCGTTAGTGGTCGTTGATTGACCTCGCCTATCTATGGGCTATATGGTCATGAAGTGACTTAGCCTTTTCTGGGCGTTATGCCTTTTTGTTCCGTTCTGTTAAGCGGGTGGATTTATCGTGGTCATAGCGTCGTGATGTGACTTGCCTTATATGTGGTCGCCGGGACCAGAACTGATGGTGGCGGCTGGGCGCGTCTTGAAGAGTGTTTTCGATTTTGTTGGAGACGGGACGGTCGCATGACGGGTTGCAAGCTTTGATTGGTTGCAGACGTTTTGTTATCAGTCCCATAATGATGACGGTTTCGATTATCGTGGGATAATGATGATGGTAGTTTATGAATTTTGAAAAGACCGCGCGAACCCTGTCCGTACGACTTATCCATCTCGGACCGTTAGATCAGACTTCGTCCGCCTATATAAAGTGTAAATCCTCCAACCCAACACTTTATGCAATTCTCATTTCACTATTGCTTGGTTCTCGCAAAGATTTGGAGTTTCACGTCAAAGGTTTGAGGTTTCAGTGTTATTTGAAGATTCTCGCCATCTTGTCTCCGAGATCCCCTTAAACTTTGGGCTATCATCCAGGTATTTCCCTTGATCCTCTTCATGTTTCGTTTTCCTGTGTTTGATCCTCTCTCATTTGCATTTGTATGAGTCATTCATGCCTTTGAAGTAGTTAGGTGTCGAATCTTCGAACTTTTTCTTGAATGTATTGATACATGCTCTTCGTATTTCACTGTGCATCACTCTTTTCCCGGAGCCTTTGAGTAGGGGTATTCCTTATCTTTCGTGTTCGCTTCTTTTATTTAAATATATTTTTGGGGCTTTTGTTAGCAGCTTGATCCTTAAAAAGAAAAACCGGGGGGGAAAGGCATCGAGGCGGATGGGTTCATCCGTTTCGGGCTGACTTTCATATGTCGTGGGTGATTGCAGGATGTCAGGAAGTGAGAAGACTGTTAGCGATAGCTCCGACGACAATTAGGGGGTGTATGAGTATGCTGTGGAAGAAGAAATTGATGATTCCAATGTTGGTGAGTCCGTCGGAGTAGATTTCGGGGATGTACTTAGGGGCGTACTGGAGAAGGCAGGTCAACTTGTCGATGAGGACGACCCTTTCGGTGTCGCTGAAGTGGTTGCTCAGCATGGCATGACCACCCATCTGAGGAAAAAAAAAACAGGCTCGGACTGTACGTATCGACGCTGACGAAGGGGTTGGCGTGAGCAGCTCTACTGATAGAGTGTATTCTGGTGTTGAAGCCGATGTCCCTGGGTGGATGATTTTGTAAATTTGATGATCTTGAGTTACCCAGGCGCATAGAGACACCTCCTCGTCCCAAGAAGAGGAAAAAGGGCCGCGCTACTGGAGGTGCAACTGAGGTAGGGATGACACTGCTGGCAAAAACCAGAAGAAGAGATCCTCGACTCCCAACAATCCTGAGGCCAAAGCTGAGTTTGACAGGGTGGACGAGCTCGAAAGACGGATCGAGAAAGAATGGTTGCGGGTCCGTGATAGCAAGGACCTTACCGCTGCCCTCACAGATTACAACATTCTAGAGCCTACAATTTTACTCGCTTCAGGCCTGCTCGAATCACTGACCCTAACGGCGGCCCCGACAAGTTCAAAGATTTAGCCTGTTTGCGGTGGCCCGATGACTCCCTGATAATTCACTTTGATAATTTTTATGCGGGTTTGCGGCCTTCTTTCAACCCTTTTCTTGTTCACATAATGAATCATCTGGAAACTTTTCCGATCGACTTTGTCCCGAACGCGGTGCGGTCATCATGGCTTTCATTATCCTATTCAAGATGAACATACGGAGTCGCCCCTAGGGCTTTTCAACGGGTTCTATAGATTTAGCAAGCATGGGGTTCCCTGTGATGAGGTTTCCATGAGGACGCAAGCCCCACGTTTATTCTTTAATCCCCAAAACAAGGTGCACAATCTGGGTGAGCGAGTCATGAGGTTGAGTCTAGTGTGGGTTGGCCTTTTCCTCATTTTAAATCGAGAGCAGGAAGGGGGTTGTCCTGGCCATTCTTCGGGGTCCAACATTAGGAATAAGACTTCGTCAAATTTCTCCTGGACCATGTTGTTTCTGACGGGGAGTTCCAACCGAAGAGGAATGTCAGCTGGGCAGCTCTCTGTGATCCGTGGGGACGTTTTGCCAGCTTGGCGGTTATATCTAGCCCCGCGATTTCACATCCTTTGGTCATGATGGGATTTCAGCCAACTAACCCAGAGTGGTGCACCGAGTGTCATTTTGACAGATGTTTTCCTTTAGAGTGCGCTGTCTGTGGGGGCGATCCTAAGAAACGGCGTCGCCGTAATTTTCCTTGCCATTTTAATTTTGCTTTTAATTTCCGCATTATCTCTGAATATATGTCCTCTCGTACTGATTGATTTTCTTTGGCAGTCGATATGGTGAGTGCCAACAAAAGCGCGGGTGGATAACTCAAATTGGATGAGGACCAAGACAAGGCTCGGAAAAAGGCATTAAAGAGAGTCCAGCCGACGACACCGCCTGCAGTCGATGCCATCGTCGTTCATGTTGCTCGCGACCTCAAAGTAAGGTCGAAAAAGGAGAAGAGTGTGGTTCCGGGGTCTAAGGGCAGGAAGAGTCTTGCAAGCGTAGCCACTCGAGGATACTACCAAGACACAAGAGGTTCGGGCCTCCAAAAATATAAAACTCCGCTTGGTGATGCCGAGACTACTGAGGCGGCCGAGGTCACAATTTTGAGGAGCCCGCTCATTCGCGGAGTTTGAGGTCGAGGTTGCGAGGGATGCCGTTGACAAGGGCAAGAGGAAAGCTATGGAGCCGTAATCGAGGCTACCTTAGGCCGAAAAATCTTTGCCCACTGGGTTTATTGGAAAGCCGGGGCGTGGTATGATCGTGATTTTATCAAACCGCCCATTACCACGGAGAAGGGAGACAAACGTGGCGGAGTCGATTTCGGATGTGGTTCCACTATGTAACATTGGCTGGAATTCGCCCCCTGAGGCCCATTCAGCGATCGGAGAGGGGATAGTCACCCGAGTTGCTGTGGCTGACGAGTTTGAGCCCGAGCTTAATGCTACTGGCGAGTTTCATGAGCATGTTGGGGAATATGGCTTGGCTATGAGCATGGTAAGTTTTGGACCGCCTCTCTACTTGTATCATTTTTCCCCTTATTTTTCAATGGTTTGTTGATTTATCCTCTTCCTTCCTTTTTTCAGACCAGTACCCGCCTATTTAGGATGGGGAATGCCATGAATGCACTCACTTTTTGGGATGCGAAACATCAGAGTGCGATGTCTAAAGCTCATTCAAAGAAAGCACCGCCAAATGTGAGGTAAAAGGTCGAAGGTAAATTGGAATATGCGAAGCAAGAGAGCGTTCGTTTGTGGGGCTTGAGCACCGGACACAAAGAGCGTCTAGATGTCATCGAGAAGATGTTGACGGGCCGGGATGAGCAGCTTAAGGCGGCCCAAAGTAGGAATGGCGATCTCGAGACAGAGCTCACTGAGTTGAGGAGGCAGCTTGTTGAAGACCAGAATACGGCGGAGGAAGCCGGGCCTGCCGATGTCACTGCCTATAAAGGTAGAGACGATTTCTTAGATATCCAAGAAGCGAGCTTTGATCATGGTTTCTATCACTTGGCTCGTTGTTACAAGGCTACTTATGGCGATGCTGGCCCTTCCTTCGAAATGATGGCTCAGTGGGCTTCTTTGGTTCAAATGGACCCTACTTTGCGGGTCTTCCATCCAGAAATACCTTATGATGATGAAGATGTCGCCGAATACAACGAGGATCAGCTAAAATATGGTCTTGAGACTTGGGTTCCTCCACCCGCAACGAAATTAACTTGACCACTTTGATCAAATGTGCGTCTAAGAAAACTGTTGGCGATGGTGAGGCCGCAACTGAAGGTGATGGAGCCTCAACTGAAGACGGCGAGGTTGACCCCGGGGATGGCGAGAAAAGGGCAGAACAAGAAGGGGACCAGTACCTGGACTTTTCTGACCCCCTTGCCCAGACTCCGCCTTATAACGGTTAGATTTGTTCTTTACTTTTTCAAGATTGTAATTCCTTAACTTTTGGCTTCGGCCTTGACTTGTAATAACTTCTCTTTGTCGCACTTGAATTTATTTTAATTTACGGTCGCTTTTGGCTTTTGAATGCATGCTTATTTCCCTTTAATTGGCTTTTCCGAGTGTTTCAATCTACCTTCCTTTTAAGTAGGACAAAATCACCAATTGCAATGAAATGGTTGTGGATTCGCTTATCATGATGCCTTTTCACGGCTTGCTTGTAGTTGACCAGTTGAGCGTAGGATTTTAGCTGCTTTTCCTGTGCGAGGTCGAGCTCGACATGCCGATTCACCGTGTTTTCGGCATCATCGAAGTGTGAGACCCTTATACTTGGTAAGGCTCTCGATCGGGGCCATGGCCTCCGAGCCATAAGTGAAGGCGAATGGGGTCTCGCCCGTTGTTGTTTTGCAGGAGGTTCGGAGCAACCACAGGGCTGCAGGTAAATGGTCTACCCATTTCCCTGCCTTGTCGTCCAGACTTTTCTTTAATACCTTCAAAACTTGCTTGTTGGCATTTTTCCGCTGTCCGTTCTCTTGCAAAGTTGCATACCGAAGATTGCCAATGCTTGACGTTATGCTCCTTCCAGAACTGTGGCCCGTGGTCAGATATTATCGCTCGCGGGAGCCCAAATCAGATCTAAACTTGATCTAGTAGAAAATAAATTATGTCATTTGAGTTATTTTTTACCAACGCCTCGATCCATTTTGTGAAATAATCCACTGCAACTACGACGTATTCACACCTGGACCGCCTCTTTTTGAGCGGACCGATGAGATCAATACTTTGCTGAACTAAAGAGAGCCGCGGTATGTTGGCGAAGCGTTGACACTTATCACAGCTCTTTGCATATCTTTGAGAGTCTTCCGCGAGCTTCAACCAATAATATCTACTAATAAAACTTTATGAGCCAGTGTGCGACTTGAGGGATGGCCCCCACACACTCCTTCATGAAGTTCTCTCAACATTCCTTAGACCTCTGCAGGTCGTACGCATCGCTGCAGTGGCCACGAAAATATTTTCTATATAGGATCCTATTTGGGACTGTATAGCACGCCGACCTCTTCCTCAGAGCTTGAGCCTCCCTTGGGTCCAAAGGCAATGTTCCTGATTTGATGTATGCCTTGATTTCATCTACCCAACAGGGCTCTGACGATTGAAAGTCCATGATTTCTACCCGATTGATAGCCCGTTCATTGAGATATTCAACCGTAAGAGATGGATTGTCGAACTCTTCCTTCCTTGTCAACTTTGATAGGTAATCTGCCCGCATATTCTTCTGGCGTGGTATTTTGATAAATTCACAATAATCGAAGCCTTTTCTCAACCTCTCGATGAGATCAAGGTACTTTTGCAGGATCTCATTGTTTGTTCCATATGATCCCGTTACTTGATGAACCACGAGCTGCGAATCACAAAATACCTCAACATTGTTAACATTCATAGCTGTGGCGAGCTCAAGGCCTACGATTATGGCCTCATATTCTGCCTGGTTGTTGGATGCGGTGAAGTCAAACCTCAGTGCTTTTTCTATCTCTTCTGAAGATCCTGGTTCGAGCAAGATGATCCCGGCCCCACAGCCATTTCGGCTTGTGGTCCCATCGACATACAATTCCCAGCAGTGGCTCGGCCGTTTTGGCAGGGGTGCGGCCGAAGTGGTGGGCTCGCTAGTGGGGCGTGAACTATGCAACTCTGAGGGCTGTTGCTCACTGAAGCTCGTTTCTGTGATAAAATCTGCTAAGGCTCGAGCCTTGATAGCCTTCGTGGGTTGGTAGTGTATGTCAAACTCTGATAACTCAATTGCCTAACGAAGCAAACGACCTGAGAGGTCTGGCTTATGCAGTACTTGGCGGAGAGGGCTATTTCTTAGAACTATTATAGTATGTGAGGATACGTAAGCCCTTAATTTTCGGGCAGCAACAACAAGCGAGTAGGCTAATTTTTCTGCATTAAAATAGCGACTCTCAACGGGACTGAGAGCCTTAGAAACATAATAGACGGGGTTTTGGAGGGTTCCATCCTCCTTGAAAAGTACGGCGGCAACAGACCGGTCTGAGGCCGCCAAATAAACAAAAAGCTCGTCGCCTATAACTGGGCTAACTAGGAGCGGTGGACTTGCCAGATAAGCCTTGAGGGCCTTGAAGGCCTACGAGAACTCCTCTATCCACTCAAAAGTCTTGTTTCCCTTTAGGATCTTGAAGAAAGGCAAGCACTTGTCAGCAGATTTTGATATAAACCTTCCTAGGGCAATGTCCTTTCGTTTAGCCTCTGGACTTCCTTAATATTTGCAGGCTAGTCCAAGTTCAGTAGGGCCTGAATTTTCTCTGGGTTGGCCTCTATACCCCTCTGTGTCACCATGAAGCCTAAATATCTTCCGGTCTGAACCCCGAACGTGAATTTTTCCGGATTCAATTTCATTGAATGCCTCTTCACATTGTTGAATGCCTCTTGCAGATCTTCAACGTGGTTTCCTCTAGCTGACTTTTTACAACCATATCATTGATATATTCTTCCATGTTCTTCCCAATCTGGCTCCCAAAAACTTTGTTGACCATCATCTGATAGGTAGAACCAACGCTTTTCAGACCAAAAGGCATCATTTCATAGTAATACATCTACATGCGGCTCTGAATACCGTCATCTCATTTTAACTACCAGCCATCCTCACTTGGTGATAGCCCGAGTACGCGTCAAGGAAGCTTAGTTTCTCAAATCCGGTGATTCTCGCCGACCATTCGGTCAATCGAGGCGATTCGTAAGGATCTTTGGGGCAGGCTTTGTTGAGATCAGTGAAGTCGACGCACATACGCCACTTCCCATTACTTTTCTTTACCATCACCATGTTGGCGAGCTAGGTAGGATACTGCAACTCCCTGATAATCCCAGCTTGAACTAAGTTATCTACCTCGGCCTTGATAGCGACCTCTTTTTCTTTGGAGAATTGGCGTGCTCTCTGTTGGATGGCTCTGTAAGTGGGGTCGACTTTTAAGTTATGCAAAGCAATGTCGGGCTAGATGCCTCTCATGTCTTTCATCTTCCAGGCAAAGGCGTCCAGATTAGCTTTGAGCAATGCAATTAGTTTCTCTTTTTCCTTTTCTGGCCAGCTAGCCCCAATCTTGATCTTCCGATTAGGATATTCTTCATTAATCATGACCTCTATCAGCTCATCGTTAACGGTGAACTTTGGGCAATCTCTGACCTTCGAGGTGTCTCAAATGACCTTCTTGGGTCCGACACCGTCTTTTGATCACGTGTAAGTCACTAACATCGATATTACTAGCAAGAATACTAGGTCCATCGTAGTATAGTAAGGGCGAATCAAGGTCGATCCCATAGAGACAATGCAACTTGAGTATAAACGATCCTAATCTTAATTAAGAAGACACATATAAGTGGTCATGGACCAACAATAAACATAAATGAAACATGGTATTCCTCCCCCTCTTCCCACCGATCTACTAACTTGGATTAGTTAATCCTTATGTTTATTTCCTCACATAATTTCCTTAAACTAATCGATCGAGCCTTTAATTTAGTTTTAAGCTATTGGTGTAATTCCTAACCCTATCTACTCCGACCATGGTAGTAGATAATCTATACGCCAACTACCCTCCTTACTTGGTCCGTTATAGCCCATACGCATAAAGAACTAGAATTGCCGGTATCGAGCGCTAACTCATACCGCTAACCCTCCTAGGCAGCTATCGACACTGATTAGTACGTTCCTAGGGTCCATTAAGACTATGTCCTAACTAACACTTCACTATCAGTACTTCATGTTAATTTACGAATTATGAATACTAGACTGGCCAGACCTATTACTTGTTTTAATTATTTCTGTCATCAACGTAGCTGACGCGAATCCTCCAGATTAAGTTTCCTAAATTTTGCCTTGGTAAACCGGTATAGACCGCCGGTTTACCGGGGGCAGCTTTTCTTAATTCTGGATCTACATTGCTCAATTCCGATTAATCAAGTAAATTATGGGGTCGTTAAACATGCAGATTAACTAAAACACGTAAATACAAACAGATCTACCATATTGAAGACAAAAAGGAATGTTCAAAACTTCATACCTTCAACAATTGAGACCTAGCTTGATCTACTCAAGCTAGAGATGGTGAGGAAGGGAATGAAACCAGCAAATAAACTTCAAAATCCTTAAAAGAAATTTATTTCATCAAATTGTTTAATAAAAGATAAAATATGCAAAACTTATGAAAAACTTATGTAATAATCAGTTGATGCGGCCTTATATAGATACAATGGCCGACTTATGACTCTCAGAATCCCTAACCAACCTAGTAGATGCGGCGGATTCAATTTCTTGCTCCCTAAGACCCTCGGTTTACCGGACCTAGCCCACGGTAAACCGGGCTCACTTTTCTTCCTTTTCTTCAGTAGATTTCTTCTTGGACTTTGATGAGAGATAAATTTATGATCATTATTATGACATTTCGCCCCACTTCTGATACCATTTTGAGCATTTATGTATTAAATCAAGTCATAAATACTAAGTTTTATCAAAATGTATAAGTAGTAATTATTATATAAATTATTGTGTTTTTATTATATTTTTATAGATTTAATAATCGGACTGTCGTGTTGAAAATTACTATATTTTATAAAGGTTTTATTTACCGCTAGTATGATAGATCTAAAAATATCATGACTAGAGACTGTAATATTAACCTGAAAAGAGTCAAGAAATTCAACGCAGCTTTACTTAACTTTTGTTGTCGATTTACTCATGTTCGTTTCTTTGTGTTCGGTAAAAAAGATAAGATTTATCATGAGACGGAATCAAGAATGAATGACTAAACGAGAGTTATGCTCGATCGAGTGGATTCGCCAACACCACAAAATAAATATCTTGGATATTTTCTAGAATATTCAAAGATATTAAAGCGGATATTTATTTGATCACAAAATAAATATCCTTGATATTTTGCTCACCAAACTTGGAGCCCAAGCCCATAAAAATATCCCACGTTGCGACACGAGGTATTTTGAAGGATGGAAGAATATGCCACAAGCTTACAAGTTCAACGGGTCGGTTTTCCTACGTGCACTTATACCGTGTAAAATATCTTCAACGAATATGCGACCCAACTTAGAGGCATTTTCAGGGAAGAGTCCTTGATGAAAGTTGTAGATCTTCAAATAAACTTTCCAACGCACTTTGAATCACGTCAATCGGAGGTCTACAACTCAAGTTATGATTTTTATATCAAACTCGGTTCAAACCCAACTTTGGACTCGGTTCGAACTAAAAATCCTATAAATACCCCCATCCTTAGCATAATTCCTTGCCCCTCTTGGCCTCTTCCATGGCCAAGACAATCCATGCTCCCATTTTCCCTCTTCTATGTTGATCTATGTCCATTTCTTTTCTTCCATGAAGTAGCATGTATGTATATATACATATATGTCTATGTATATCCATATATATGCATATATGCAAGCTTCTCTCCATCTTTTCTTCTTATTTTGGGCCCGTATATGTATACATATGTCGATGTATGTATATATATATATGTATATGTTTGAATAAATAAAAGTAGTACCGTTGTAATACTTGAGAAAATTATCGAAGGAAAATGCTTTAGGAGAAGTTGCTATTTTCAAGAATACAACTTAGATCTGAAGTAAACGGGTAATTTTATTGAGTTTTACTTTTTGTTATTCTATATAATTATATCTATCTATATATATATGTGAGAATTTGATAAGTGTTTGGATCGAAAGGCTAAATTTGGTTGTAATAGAATTTTGTCATCTTGACAGAAGGCTATTATGGAAAACTTCCAGCCATTTAATCCATGACATTTTGACAGAATCTGATATATATATCTATGTTAAACTAAAAATATATCTAGCCAAGATATGAATCTGAATTAGTTAATCTTTTGGTAAAATGAATGATCAACTCTGGTAATAATGATTAAAACCGATTATAATGAATCTCTTTCTATTTTAACGTAATCTAATGAATTGACAACTCACGATTAGAATACGAGATCATAATAGAAAGACCGGAGGGTAAAATTGGCCGAGTGAAAACGTGACAACGGAATCCTATTTCCTACCCGGGGGCAGATTTGTCCTAGAAAAACAAATCTTATTAACTTTGTACTCGAGATCTTAATAATGTTAAAATCACAGTTTAATTGAAACTACACCGTTTGTGTTAAATCGATCCGCTTGACAACCGGAGCCTTTTGAATAACATCGCCGCCCTCGACGAACGGAATAACCTCTTTTATCCGGGGTAGATTTGTACTCTGCACTGTTCGAGACTAACTAAGATTAGCATGGGGCGCTTGTGGACCTTGGATCGATGACATTTGACATATGACAATTTCATACGCCGTGTGAGTGAGGAGTTGTCTAGCTTAGAGTACACCGATTCATATATAATTTACACCTTGAATAAAGGAAGATCTCATCTCATTTATTTCTACTAAAAGATATTGATTCAAGAAAGTATTCTTGGCTAGATCCAAAAATATATATTATATTAGTATTTATTTGTTTTATTTTTCTGTTTTACTAACATCTAACTCTAACATTACTAACTAATCTAATCGATCTAACTATCTAACCCGAGGAAAATGTTATAAACACCGTGACTTAGATCGAGTTAATAATAGCTTCTTGGTGTTTAACCCCACTTAAAAGAATTACCATGTTTTCCACGAGGAATACGACCGACTCACCAGACTAGCACTACAATTTGACCGGCACATCGCCGGTTAGGATCAGATAGCCTAGGTAATGTCCGCGACCTTTAAGGCGCCGTTTCCAAGGTTAGGTTTAGGTCTGTCAAGATTTTGGCGCCGTTGCCGGGAAAACGCCGCTAATTTCTTTCTTTGTGTCTAGTGGTTACTACTTGTATTAGCTCAAAATTCTCGAGGATAAGTCAACACTCTTCTTATCACATTTCTTTTTTATTTTTCCGTTGGTATCTACCTTCTTTTAGTTACCAATTTTCTTCTTCTATTAAATTCGAGTTATTTTCTATTTTCGATAGTAGAAAGTAAACGTGGTCATAACAGCCGAGGATAAATCAACACTTTTCTCAATCTCATTTCTATTTTTATTTTCATTGGTACCTACCTATTGGTAAGATACCAATTTTTTTTATAAAAATACTCGGTAAATACCGAGTGGCTTCGGTAATTACCGAGAGAGAGAGAGAGAAAAAAAACAAAAAAACAAAAATTTCGGTAAATACCGAGTGGAGTCGGTAATTACCGGGAGAGAGAAAAAAAAAATAATCAATGTGTTTTTTTTATCGATTTCGTGATCTTTTCTATTCGATATTTTTCACAAAAATCATCAAATCGAGTTATGAAAACGGCCGAAATCAGTAATGAAACACCATCGATTCAGTTTTATCTATTTCAAGTTATTTTTCTATTTTTCGATAGTTGATGACCGTAGTGGTAAGGCCTCACTCACTCCTTATAGGCCTGATTTAAACACTTACGAAAGGCAGTTAAGAGTAGAGAGTAAACGCGGTCATATCAGTCAGGGAAATCCTGACCAAGTATCATTTTCAAATCGAAATACGAGAATGACTGAAACTAGTGATGAAACACCTGAACGAGGGCTTGATCATGCCCAAAGGAATATTAATAAATAAAATAAAAATAGAAATAATCGAATTGGAAGCAAAGTTGGAAGGAACCAAGTTTGAAAGGGCCAATTCAAAACCGAACCTTATCCAAACTCAACCCAAATTCATCTCGGTTCAACGAGATAAGGCAACACCATATCCAATGCATATTTTGAAGAAAGAGGTGCAGAATGATGAAACACAGTCATTCGAGGAAGCTTTACCATATTCATCTAATGACAAGGGTAAGGGAGGTATACATTCTATCCCTATTACAAAGATGAAGTTGGATAAAAAGTATGTATGTTTTCTTGACGATTTTAGTAAGGGAGAAGTTTGGGAGTTAATCATGAGAGCGTTGTCTTCAACACTTACAATTCATTGAAATATCCATGCATTACACTAGAATCTTGTTCTTGTGTGTACACTTTGTGTTTTTTTTGCTGTGGATTGTACTAATTCACAGGTAATTGAAGAAGATGGCTTCAGCAATAATGTGAAAGCTCGCAAACCTAAAGCTCGAAAATCAAAGGAAAAGTTCAAGAATCGTGTGGATTGGTGGAAATTGTCTAACCTCTGTTGGAAACCAGTATTGAAGAAGGATGCGGTACGTGAGGATGACCCGCCACCAGTACATTAGAAAACTGAAGCACGATAAAGTCTGGCTATAGACTATAAATGTAGTCAATCACGGGTACTATCCTTCCTATTTACTCCTTAAGCATTTATTTTCGGTTGGTTCATGTGCTTAGTTGCTACATGCTTTTGTGAGTAATTGTTAGAAGTATCCCGTTTTGTTTAGTATATTATATTAGTTAATCATTATCATTTTGGTCGAGCAAACGACGTTAACCAAAAGCGCTACCGGGAGGCAGCCCGCAAAAATGTTAAATATAATAATTACTCATACTTTGTATGATACTTTGGTAATACTTCGGATTGATTTTCATTTTGTTTCACCAAGTCTTAGGATGAATGTTTGAATGTCATTAAAAAAAGGAATGATTAGGTGGTTATCCGAAAATCCCGATGGAGAACAAAGAGAAAAATTCAAATGCATCATTTCTTGGACTTAGGTTGTTAGAACGATTTGAAATAACCCTTGAGGATCTGGGTATAAAAGACTCAGAGTTAATACTTTGCCATACATTTTATATCATGATCTAGTCTGTTTAAATTTCAAAAATAATGTGTGACATGTATTAGTTCAACTACTGTGGAATATTGTGTGTTTTAAATCAATAAAAGTTTATGTGGTGTGTTTATCTACCCTTTTGCATTACACTGTCACACTCCACATACTTTTATTTTATTTGCACACACAACGGTCATAACTTTGACCCACCCACCCACCCATTTTTATCATCCGAGTATTTGTTTTGACTTGTTTTAGTGCACCATTGCTTTCCCAACAACTTATTTACACTCACTTTACATTGAGGACAATGTAAGTTCGTAAGTGGGGAGTGGAGTCGTTGGTCTAGCAATGGCATTAATGTTTATTTTGTATCAATAAATCCCTTAGTTTTCGATCTTTTTCGAGCATTATTTAGTTGATTAAAATAAACTGTATAAGGTATATATTTCATGATTTTGAAGATGTAATGATCAATTTGGATCTGTATAACCAACGTGAACCGTAAGTGCATTGTAATTCCAAATATATTTGTGTAACATGAATTCCTTCACGTAAGCCTTTGATATTGAAACGAAAATTTTAAATTGTATCTATTCAGTATCCTAGTGGTTATTCTAGATAATAACAGTAACTTAGTACCTAACTTTTGAACGTGTACTGTGAATATCTGAAGGTTTGAATGTGATAGAAAGGATATAAGTTAAGTTTATGAAAAGAAAAAAAAAAAAGAGAGAGAAGAAGAAATGAACTATATGTTTGTCGGTTGTAGCTACCAATGATTTGAGTGCGAAGAGGGCGTTATCACTTAAACGCCCTATATCACTATGAGGTTTCAAAGCTCCCGATCGCTCGATGATAGTAGTCCACTAGGGTGTTATCAATAAACGCCCTATTCTTTGGGAATGAAGGCATATGCTACACATGTGAAATTAAGTTCATAAAAAAAAAAAAAAAAAAAAAATTAAGCATGGTTGAAAACTTAGTTATCTTTTGACTATCTCCAGTATAAACTGAATGATATGCTTTAGGGATTATCCTAATAAGTACACGGGAGAACTTTGTGTGGAATCATATCGCTATACCTAGGAAAGTCATTAGGATTGTCTGAATGGATATTTGTGCGCTTGCTTGAATTATTCAAGAGAGGATAGTGGAAATTGAAAAGGCTTGACACACACACACACTATGTTATACATTTATATTAAGGTTAAAGTTTCTGGTTGTAATTCTAATGGTTGTATTATCTCGGTTGTCCCTTATATCTTATATCTTCATGAATTTATCTCTTATTCATTTTGTTTTATCGCTTGTTTTGCTCGAGGACGACCAAAAGCTAAGTGGGGGTTGTGATGAGAGATAAATTTATGATCATTATTATGACATTTCGCCCACTTCGATACCATTTTGAGCATTTATGTATTAAATCAAGTCATAAATACTAATTTTTATCAAAATGTATAAGTAGTAATTATTATATAAATTATTGTGTTTTATTATATTTTTATAGATTTAATAATCGGATTGTCGTGTTGAAAATTACTATATTTTATAAAGGTTTTATTTACCGCTAGTATGATAGATCTAAAAATATCATGACTAGAGACTCGTAATATTAACTCGAAAAGAGTCGAAGAAAATTCAACGCTTGATTCTTAACTTTTGTTGTCGATTTACTCATGGTTCGTTTCTTTGTGTTCGGTAAAAAAGATAAGATTTATCATGAGACGGAATCAAGAATGAATGACGAACGAGAGTTATGCCTCGATCGAGTGGATTCGCCAACACCACAAAATAAATATCTTGGATATTTTTAGGAATATTCCAAAGATATTCCTTGGATATTTATTTGATCACAAAATAAATATCCTTGATATTTTGCTCACCAAACTTGGAGCCCAAGCCCATAAAAATATCCCACGTTATTTATTACGAGGTATTTTGAAGGATGGAAGAATATGCCACAAGCTTACAAGTTCAACGGGTCGGTTTTCCTACGTACTTATACCGTAAAATATCTTCAACGAATATGCGACCCAACTTAGAGGCATTTTCAGGGGAAGAGTCCTTGATGAAAGTTGTAGATCTTCAAATAAACTTTCCAACGCACTTTGAATCACGTCAATCGGAGGTCTAAAACTCAAGTTATGATTTTTATACCGAAACTCGGTTCAAACCCAACTTTGGACTCGGTTCGAACTAAAAAATCCTATAAATACCCCCCATCCTTAGCATAATTCCTTGCCCCTCTTGGCCTCTTCCATGGCCAAGACAATCCATGCTCCCATTTTCCCTCTTCTATGTTGATCTATGTCCATTTCTTTTCTTCCATGAAGTAGCATGTATGTATATATATACATATATGTCTATGTATATCCATATATATGCATATATGCAAGCTTCTCTCCATCTTTTCTTCTTATTTTGGGCCCGTATATGTATACATATGTTGATGTATGTATATATATATGTATATGTTTGAATAAATAAAAGTAGTACCGTTGTAATACTTGAGAAAATTATCGAAGGAAAATGCTTTAGGAGAAGTTGCTATTTTCAAGAATACAACTTAGATCTGAAGTAAACGGGTAATTTTATTGAGTTTTACTTTTTGTTATTCTATATAATTATATCTATCTATATATATATGTGAGAATTTGATAAGTGTTTGGATCGAAAGGCTAAATTTGGTTGTAATAGAATTTTGTCATCTTGATGAAGGCTATTATGGAAAACTTCAACCGTTTAATCCATGACATTTTGATGAATCGATATATATATCTATGTTAAACTAAAAATATATCTAGCAAGATATATGAATCAATTAGTTAATCTTTTGGTAAAATGAATGATTGACTCGGTAATAATGATTAAAATCGATTATAATGAATCTCTTTCTATTTTAACGTAATCTAATGAATTGACAACTCACGATTAGAATACGAGATCATAATAGAAAGACCGGAGGGTAAAATTGGCCGAGTGAAAACGTGACAACGGAATCCTATTTCCTACCCGGGGTCGATTTGTCCTAGAAAAACAAATCTTATTAACTTTGTACTCGAGATCTTAATAATGTTAAAATCACGTTTAATTGAAACTACACCGTTTGTGTTAAATCGATCCGCTTGACAACCGGAGCCTTTTGAATAACATCGGCCGTCTGGACGAACGGAATAACCTTTTTTATCCGGGGTAGATTTGTACTCGGTACTGCTCGGACTAACTAAGATTAGCATGGGGCGGTTGTGGACCTTGGGTGATGACATTTGACATATGACAATTTCATACGCTCGTGTGTGAGGAGGAGTTGTCTAGCTTAGAGTACACCGATTCATATATAATTTACACCTTGAATAAAGGAAGATCTGTCTCATTTATTTCTACTAAAAGATATTGATTCAGTAAAGTATTCTTGGCTAGATCCAAAAATATATATTATATTAGTATTTATTTGTTTTATTTTCTGTTTTACTAACATCTAACTCTAACATTACTAACTAATCTAACTGATCTAACTATCTAACCCGAGGAAAATGTTATAAACCTGCGACTTAGATCGAGTTAATAATAGCTTCTTGGTGTTTAACCCCACTTAAAAGAATTACCATGTTTTCCCTGAGGAATACGACCTGACTCACCAGACTAGCACTACAATTTGACCCGGTACACTGCCGGTTAGGATCTGTATAGCCTAGGTAATGTCCGTCGACTTCTCGCGCCGTTTCAAGGTTAGGTTTAGGTCTGCACGTCGGACTTCATTCACTTGGCCCAACATGATTCTCTTGATCCAGCTCCGTCCTTAAGTGCTCCAGATTCGGTACATCCCTGTAAATCACGTAAAACGAGGAAAAAAGATGCAAATCTTCAGGATAATCACACAGATGCAGAATTACGAACTTGGGAACACACACATAGCATTTAACACATAATCCATATAATAACAAGCCATATATCCTCTCTTGAGCATAATTCGGGGTGAATAAAGGTATAATTAATGGTACTATTTAGAACACACACTTAGCTTTTGATCGTCCCGAGCAAAAAGGCGGAAAGAAAACGAAACCCCGACCAATATTCAAGTTAATTAAAAATAGCTATGCCTCACAAATTCAAGATCAAGATCATGCCACTCATATCCATCCGTAACGCATTAAACAATATTCATGTCATAAGCCAATGTGTGTGCGCAATAACTCCACATCCGCCTAGTAATGCAAACAATCTCACATTACGTCAACCCGAAGTCGAACTAACCAGTCTCAAACATGTTTTTTATTAATTAAATTAGCTGGGCAAGGTGGATCGAGAACCGCTTAGGCTCGCGTTTATCGGTCTATGCAATGGTCGTGCGTCTTACGCTCCATCGACTCAAATTTCTTTGCCAAAGAGAATATGGATGTATATATTGCAATGCACTTCTCTTTCTTGGCGGGTGAACTCTCATAAGTTTATCTATCCTCATGGTCTCACTCTTGATAAACTACCGAATCCGAAATTCCTTTGCCCTTATAATCGTTGGTGGAACATTATTCGGGATAAAGTCAGGGTCAACTCTAGTCAAGGCAATGCACTATCGACTACATACCAAGGAAAATGAGTTATGCGTGCTTAAAATGGTGGCTCAAAATAGAATATACGCTTAATACGCCACTACTTCAGAAGTGGAGACAACTTTTACTCATACATAGTGAAACAACGATGTAATTAATTAACTCCAAAAGATCAAAGATGTCATGTTTTTTTGAAATTCCGTCGAACCGAATCAAAGTCTAGGTGGTGAACAGGGCATCAAAGATAATATAATAATTTTGGAATATAATGTCAAAAAGCTAAGTGACGTCCCTTACCCCCCACTTGATCGAAACATTGTCCCCAATGTGTAAGCTGAAAAATGAAAATAAAAAGGAACTTAGCTTCGTTAAGGGTGGAGCCAAAGGAACAAATGGATCGCCTCATAATGCATCGGGCGTCTGTAAGTAGTCCTCGAAGAATTTGTGCTAAGTAACTCGAACAAACCAAAAAGAATGGTGGTGACAAGAAACCGTATACTAAAATTGCGGCAGTAAAAGAGAAAATAAAAAACTCGAAACAATTTAAGCCGACAAAATCATTATATTATGAAAATTCTGCTACATAACTAAATAGGAAATAAAAAACAAGAAATGGAAAATAACAACATAAAAAGGAAGAAAACTAGTCCTTATCAGAATAATCCTCCCAGTCATGTATAGGCTCAAAACCGGGAGGTGGTCCAGAACTCGAGACAGCAGTGGTGGAAGATGAGGCTCCGTGACGTGGGGCAGTCCTAGGTGGTGGGGTAGATGGAGGAATGCCGAAAAAGTCTATAATTCTGTTCATTTTGCGATGTAGACTCGCAATATCTCGTGAATGCTCCTACAACAAAGCTCTCTGGGATCGAGGTGCTCAGAGGACCGGAGTATGCTCTCTCTCAGCTTTCTGACCGACCCATCTTGGCACTCGTTGAACCGACTGTGAACTGATCTTCAGTTTAGGGTCCTCCAAATCGTCACGTACCAGAACTTTGACCTCGTCCTCCAAAGCGAACATGTCAATCATAGGCCCAATGGCAGTTGCTCTCTCTCGGATGTAGTAGCAATCCCATGAATGCGGCTATGCATTAGTAGACCGATGTTGACTGGAGATCCCTGCTCCAGATAGAACATCAACTCTGCCCTTTTTGGTGTGACAGAGACCGTATGCTTGGTCGGCAGAAGGCGGGCACATACAAATCGGTTGACCATATTCCGATCCCAGGATAATTCATTCTCCAGGAAGATGATGGGGCTTCCATGGGGTTGTGCTTCCATTGCACCCCAAAATAATCAGCAATCATCTGCATCCTATCTAAATCTTCAATATTGGTCGAGGTTGTGTACTCATCTGGGCCCACTGGTGGATTGAGAACCCCGAAATGTGCATTGATCCGCTCAATCATGAAGTCAACCTTTACTCCACGGACCATCGAAAATGTAGCTCCTGGGCTATGCGACAGATACGCATAAAATTCCCGCACCACTGTAGCATTGAATTGGCTCGGTGCTTCTGCCATGTCCAAAATATCTTGTGCCTTCATAGCTCCTGGCACTATCGATCCACAATCTTCAAAATCCACACCGCGCTCACGGTTAAACAGCCGGCCGCTCCAAAGTGTCCTCTCGAACGACTCGTAAATCTCAAGTGAATCGAATTGCTCAACCCCGTCGATTAAGGGATTGGCATCTCCATATAGAAACTGTTGACCGCTTGGACGACGTACGGTTCTGCTATATTTGGACCCATCCTGATTGATACAGAGACTGAGACTGATGCTGATTCTAAAAATAAACCCTCGGTAAACCGGCCCTATGCCCCGATTTACCGGCGTAAATTTTTCTCAGTACTTACTGGGACTCTGCTCTGATGGTGGAAGAGTAAGAACTGTAGCAACTACACTGTTACAACAGCACCACTCAACAACAGGGATGGAAAAATGGTGTTTTGGGTCTTGAAATGGAAGGAAAATGTTTGATTTTGGTGGAGGTATGGTGGTGATGGGGGCCGAAATTTCTAGAAGGAGAAGAAATGGAGAAATGTTGGTGATTGAAGAAGAAGAAGATTGATGAGAATGATGAATGATGGTGGTGGAAGGGTGTTTAAATAGGAGAAATGATATAAGATGGAAGGATTTAGTGGGATAGTGGGTAGAGGAGTAATGGGGGTGAGGGATTTGATTGAGGGGATTGAGGTAGAGTTATGGTGGAGTGTGGGAAAATGAAAAGCTGGAAAATAGGGAAAATGGGAAGGATTTGCTTGATCGGGTGGTTTCTGATGCAACGTGTGTCCTTCACGTGTCACTTGAAAAGTCTGCTCTTAAATATGACACTAAACCGAAAAAACCTAGCTTGGTAACCGGAGGTTACTCCCGGTTTACCGGGCTTATTTTTTTCGAGATTTCTCTCGCCTCATGCGTTTGCACACTTTAATTTAGCTCTCTGCTCAATCCTAACCTCAAAATGACTAGTTTCTTACTCCTTTTGTTGCTATTTCTGACTCAATCCTAACCTACTTGACTCGAATCCACAACGAGTAAAAAAAACCTTCCCAAAAACCATCGGTTTCAAGCCTAAGGGTGCGGTAGGATGAAAAAAAGCTCGTCATTTCATCCGGCTACTTTTATTGACTCCTTCCTAACTTAGGGTTCAAGAGAATAGTTCTAAGTTTAAAGTCGTCAGCTCGACCTACCTTCGGATCTTCACTCAGTCAAAATTTGGGGCTTTAACTCGCCAAACTCGCATCTTTGAGGTTTCAACTGTCATGCACTTCCCTTCTCGTCGGTCATTATCTTTTAGGAGTGACGTCCCCCGGTTTCCTGTAGAAACTTTCTGAGCTCTCTTCCTAGCACGCCACTCTTTCTTTGCATGCGTACTAGGTCTGCCTCTGCGTCGAGATTTAAACTTTATGCCCAAAGATTCCATATTTTCCACTGTAAGCACTACTCCGTCACTACGCAATACGGAAGGACTAGCTTCCATGAACGCCTTGCTGTGGTCCTTTTCTTCACGCTCTCTCAGCATTAATCTCATGAATTCCTGCTCACAGGTTTCCACTAGAACCTCTCGTTGCCTATGCCCTTCCTTCTCTATCTCCATGATTTCCACTTTCCCTCAATCATAAGTCATCTTGCAACATTCCGGCCTAATATCTAAGGGCTCTGATAGATATCGCATCATTGTTCAGCCTTAAAGTGATTTCCCCATTATCGAAGTCCATGATTGCTCTACTAGTCGCTAATGGTCTACCTAATAGAACTGGGGCACTCGGATCCTCAGGTATGTCTAAAACCATGATTACGAATCCTCCTGCCTTAATCGTGTAATCCTTTAGCAGGCCGGCAGGCATATCTCTGGTTCGATCGACAAAAGGCATGGACCGGGTTTGATTCCTGACAACCGAAATCTTAATCTTCTGGCATAGGGATAGAGGTAGAATGTTACAACTTGAACCGGAACCACAAGTCCTAAACCTACAGATATACCATTGATAGAGATCGGGTGTCGAAACGTCCCAGGGTCTCCTAACTTTTCTGCCGTGTCAGAGTCCGGATCATCGGAGTCATAGTCGGACGTTATATCAATTATCTCGATAGGAAACGTACCTGGCCGATAAGTCTCGTACTCTTTCGGGCTTTCCTTGGCTTCCTGTTTAAGTGTTTCAGTCTCCTCCTCCATACGCTTCTTATCGCCTTTGTATTTTCAGATAAAGCTTCGATCCAGGATACATAGAGATTGGATTGATGTTCAACATAGTACGAGGAATTTGCGTTTGAGTCGTCTAGCCTTAATCGCTCTTGCTTGGTGAATTTCGAAGTGTCCCGATATACGCAAAAGAGACAAAATAAAACAAAGAAAAGGTTAGCAACTCCCGCTTGATTAAGGGTGATCCCAACTATTGCGTGCACTACTAACTAAAATCAACTTGGATACACATAGAATAACAAGTCTTGTCGAGTCGATCTTACGGACCTCGGTAAATCGGGGGTAACCCACGGTAAACCGGGCCTAGAATTTCTTATTCTTGTAGTTAAACAGTGTAGGTTTGATCCAGAACGACTCAAGACTCAAAAAAGAAAATAAATTTAAAAGAAAACGACTTCTTAATTAGAATTAAAACGTTTATCCTTAAAATTGGCCATTCTCCCCGGCAACGGCACCAAAAATCTTGATCGCGTGTAAGTCACTAATATCGATATTACTAGCAAGAATACTAGGTCCATCGTACTATACTAAGTGCGAATCAAGGTCGATCCCACAGAGACAATGCAACTTGAGTATAAACGATCCTAATCTTAATTAAGAAGACACATATAAGTGGTCATGGACCAACAATAAATAGAAATGAAACATGGTATTCCTCCCCCTCTTCCCACCGATCTACTAACTTGGATTAGTTAATCCTTATGTTTACTTCCCCACATAATTTCCTTAAACTAACCGAGCGAGCCTTTAATTTAGTTTTAAGCAACGGGTGCAATTCCTAACCCTATCTACTCCGACCATGGTAGTAGATAATCTATATGCCAGCTACCCTTCTTACTTGGTCCGTAATAGCCCATATGCATAAAGAACTAGAATTACCGGTATCGAGCGCTAACTCATACCGCTAACCCGCCTAGGCAGATATCGACACTGATTAGCACGTTCTTAGGGTCCATCAAGACTATGTCCTAACTAACACTTCACAATCAGTACTTCATGTTAATTTATGAATTACGAATACTAGATTGGCCAGACCTATTACTCGTTTTAATTATTTTTGTCGATCAACATAGCTGACACGAATCCTCTAGATTAAGTTTCCTAAATTTTGCCTCGTAAACAAGTATAGACCTCCGGTTTATCGGGCGGATTTTCTTAATTACGGATCTACATTGCTCAATTCGATTAATCTAAGTAAATTATGGAGTCGTTAAACATACAGATTAACTAAAACACGTAAATACAAACAGATCTACCATATTGAAGACAAAAAGGAACGTTCAAAGCTTCATACCTTCAACAATGGAGACCTTACTTGATCTACTCAAGCTAGAGATGGTAAGGAAGGGAAGGAAACCAGCAAATAAACTTCAAAAGCCTTAAAAGAAGTTTATTTCATCAAATTGTATAATAAAAGATAGAATATGCAAAACTTATGAAAAACTTATAAAAACTTATGTAATAATCAGTTGATGCGGCCTTATATAGATACAATGGCTGACTTATGACTCTCAGAAACCCTAACCGACCTAGAAGATACGGCAGATTCAATTTCTTGCTCCCCAAGACCCTCGGTTTACCGGACCTAGCCCACGGTAAACCGGGCTCACTTTTCTTCCTTTTCTTCAGCAAATTTCTTCTTGGAATTCATTCACTTGGCCCAACATGCTTCTCTTGATCCAGCTCTGTCCTTCAGTGCTCCAAATTTGGTACATCCTGTAAACCACATAAAACGAGGCAAAACAATACCAAATATTTGGTATAATCACATACATGCAGAATTACGAACTTGGGAACACGCATGATGATGCTAAATAACGCACCACCGGTTTAACAGGGCCACGTGTAATCTAAGGGTGAGTCAAGAAGAATATGCACAACTCGAACTGTAGAAAAGATAGTGTTTTTGGTATTTTATGGCTGAGTCCAAGAATGCATCTTGGATTGCCTACGTATCCTGTGTATTGTCCAGGAATCAAGCCTTACGTAGTTCCTGGATTAGTGTATTTATAGGCATAAGCCCTTCTTCTGCCCTAATACTTAAGGCGGTTTGGTCAATTGACATAAATAACCCTTACTGGGCCTTGCCCCTTGCCCAAGTAATCCTCTGGATGTTGGGCTTAGGAATCTGGGCTGGAACTCTGGCCTCGACTCGTATAGCCCCGACATGGGTGCTCGAGATGGGACACTTGCAAGATCTGCTGGCTGCCGTGGTAATTATTAGTACGTCTCGTATTCGACCCGATGTGGATAAAAGACTTGGACTTCCCCACATGCCAGCTGGACTAATTAGATAATTCCACGTGGAGGGGTGTAATCCCGTATCGTCATAAGCCCCTCAGATCGGAGAGAAGCCTATCTCGTATGCTGATGTCGGATCTGAAAATTTGAATTATCTCTTCGATACGTGGCCTTATTTAGGCGGGAATACTAGCTATCTTCTAAATCGATGTAGGTTGTCGTAGGGTGACGTCATTCTGTCTCAGCATTAATGGGTGCAGGAAACGAAGCGTCTTTATTGGCCCACTATCCTTGATGGCCGTGTTTCAAACTCTATAACTGCCCCCAAATCCTGCCCTTTCAAATCATTTGCAAGATTGTGGAGCATAAAAGGAGCTCAAGACACTGAAGACTCTCATTTGCTATCCCAACTCTGCGTTTTATCTGAAAATCTCAAGTAAGCCCTAATCTTACTCAAATTCTTCCTTAGTTTTTTTACTTCTTTGCCTTTTCTCAATTCCATGTCTAGGAGTGAGAGCGATTCTCAAAATAGGGAGGAACTTGTTGTACGTGGCCCTCATTCTAGCGCCAAATGATGATGCTAAATAACGCACCACCGGTTTAACAGGGCCACGTGTAATCTAAGGGTGAGCCAAGAAGAATATGCACAGCTCGAACTGTAGAAAAGATAGTGTTTTTGGTATTTTATGGCTGAGTCAAAGAATGCATCTTGGATTGCCTACGTATCCTGTGTATTGTCCAGGAATCAAGCCTTACGTAGTTCCTGGATTAGTGTATTTATAGGCATAAGCCCTTCTTCTGCCCTAATACTTAAGGCGGTTTGGTCTATTGACATAAATAACCCTTACTGGGCCTTGCCCCTTGCCCAAGTAATCCTCTGGATGTTGTGCTTAGGAATCTGGGCTGGAACTCTGGCCTCGACTCGTATAGCCCCGACATGGGTGCTCGAGATGGGACACTTGCAAGATCTACTGGCTGCCGTGGTAATTATTAGTACGTCTCATATTCGACCCGATATGGATAAAAGACTTGGACTTCCCCACATGCCAGCTGGACTAATTAGATAATTCCATGTGGAGGGGTGAAATCCTGTATCGTCAACGCACATAGCATTTAACACATATTCCATATAATAACAAGCCTATCTATCCTCTCTTGAGCATAATTCGGGGTGAATAAATGTATAATTAATGGTACTATTTAGAGCGTTATCATCTTTCTCGGAGATTGGGCCTAAGCCTGGCTCGTCTTCGGCTTCAACTATTTCCGTCATTTGGACCTGAATTTTTTCAGACCCGACCTCGCTTACCGCGTCAATCCGCCTCGCGTCTTCTGAGGAGCCAGCGTCGTCAATTTTGATCTTTTTGGAACTGCTCGCTCCCGGTAATCCGCTTGATATTCAGTAATGTGGTCTAGCAAAAAGTTTGGGCGACTGACAAAGAGCCCTATCCCTTGATCGGTATAGAACTTGGCCCGCTGATGAGGTTTCGAGACGACCATCTGAAATCTTCTCTGTGCTGGGATTCCTAGGATCACGGCATAATGAGAGTGAAAATCAACTACCAGAAAACTCACTTTCTCCTTGCGGTATGTCTTGTAGTCACCGATTCCACATCCAGATCGATTGTTCCCATGACCGAGACTTTGTCGTTCAAAAAACCTTCTAACATTCCTGTATAAGGCTTCAACCTGGATGTCCCAATCTTCAGCTGTTTAAGAGTATCCAGATACATAATGTCCCTTCCGGCCCCAGTATCTAGAAGGACTCGGTTGACCCCAGTGTCTAGAAGGACTCGGTTGACCCCAGTGTCTAGAAGGACTCGGTTGACCCCAGTGTCGTTGATCTTGATTTGAATTACGATCGGCAGCTCCATTGCCCCGGGCGGGCCAGATAATTCACTCTTTGTAAAGGAGATCACCTGTTCTGACGGGCCTAAAATGATTGGCTTTTCATACTCCCGCACATTTATGGAATTGATCTGGCTTTTAATCTGGTTATTACCTGGGAACTCTTCTAGGATTACTCGAATCTCATTAGCATACTTCCTTGGAGGCCTGTCATTTTTTGCTTAGCCCCGCTATGCTTCTTGTACTTGTCTAACACTCCATCCTTGATCATCTTGTAAGATACACTCATCAATGGTGTGTCCGTGATCCTCAAGGAAATCGCAATACTTGGTGCTATCATGTAGCGTAGGATCGGCTCTCATGGGCCTCGGCTTTTCAATTCGATTGCGGATTTCCATAAGGATTTGCTTTACGGAAGTATTTATAGGGTTGTAATCGGCCTCATTGAAATTAACGGGCTTTTTGATTTTGCAATCTTTGGCAGTCTCTTTGCCGCGGTCTTCACGGCGATCCTCTCTGCGATCTTCCCTATATGGGATAGGGTCGTTCTGGATTTTCCTTTCCCGGAGGGCGAAGGGTCACCGGTCGGACCGATCTTGCTTGCTTGTTCTAAGAGATCGCGTAGCCTTTATGAGGATTGAGAGTGAAGTGAGTTTTCATACTCCCCTCGGTGATTCCCGTGAGGAATATCTGTATGACTGGTCATCCGGAATATTTTCTGGTTTGATCATAGACTTGCTTGAATCATGTCATAGTAGCTCTTGTTGGATTCATTATCTCATTGTCGGACATCGTACAAATCTTCAAGGGTTTTCTTAGGTCTCTCCTCCGTTGCGAATTCTGTCAGAAATTTTCTTCTTAATTCATCCCAACTCTTGATCGATTTTCACTGTAGATTGCGGATCCAGGCTGCGGCCCGGCCTTGCATACTGTCAATTAGGGCTACACACCTAGGCCTGTAAACGAGCCGAACCCTACCGAACCCTGTCATTATTTGATTCGGCTCGAAATTATTCGAATATAGGGTTCGGCTCGGCTCTCAAAATTTTGAGCCTAAAATATTAGGGTTGGCTCGGCTCAAAATTTTAAATGGGGAAAATTATTCGGTCGATTCGCTCGAAATGTTCAAATAGTTCGAACATGTTCGGCCTGCGTTCGACATGTTTATATATATATAAATTTTTTTTGTGAAAGGAATAAATAAAAAATTTCTAGTTCAAAAATATTACATGCCCCAAAATATAACATGTCCAAAATATAACATGTTATATTGAACCGAATATAATATATTGAGAATTTATTTTTAGGGAATATTATTATATTATATTGAACCGAATATAATATAATATATTAGCGTTTAATCGAGCCGAATATTATCGAACATGTTTGGTTTTCGAGCCGAATACCTATTTCTAAAGCTTGATTTGACGTTTGATGATACGAATCAAGCCTCGAATCGAACATTTTCGAGCCGAATACACCGAATCGAATCAAATATTAGGGTTCACTTACAGCCCTATACACACCAGGAGGACTTATTTTGGGTCACTAACATTGTCCGGCTCTGGAAAGTTGTGATGCATTCATTGAGACATGATGTTCCCTGATAATAAACATATAGAGGATAATGGATGCTCTCACTTGTGAGTGAGTCAAAAATCTCGTCTTCTAGTACATCGATCCATTGGGTTGGCTCAGTGGATGTTTTCTCAGCTGACTGGGACCTCTTTCATTCCTCTATTTCCTTCAGCACCTTTTCCTGTATATTATCTGGGACAGATGCGGCGGCTCACTTCGTCGCATTATTTTCTGCGATAAGTATTATAGCTCACCTGATTACGTCTTCTAAATCCGCATAATATACCGATTGCTCATCTCGCTCAACTCAACTATCTTTGATAATATGGTGAGCGTCTCGGTTATCAAGTTCCTCTCGGCGCATTGTGACGTTTCTTTCAGATCGGGCGGTGCCCAAGCGCTTGTGAACTGTCATTTTTCCCGTGTGACCCAGACGGTCTAACACTGACCTCCTTTCTATACATTATTCGGCAACTTTCTCGGGGCCGTTTCTCCTTACGGAGTGGATAATATCTTCCTTAATTTCAATATGTTGGGTTATCCCTTGTTGATTTCGCTGCTGCAATTCAATGTGCGGACCGATCCCTGCCTTTGGTGGTGCCATAATTGGTATAGGAGGCAAACCCTTGGAGATGAGGAGTTCATTAGCCAAGAATAGATTTTAGATGTAATCAACATAATTTTGGGCAGCGATATTCTCAGGGTCACTAATATCCGGCATCTTCTTCGGGACGACCTCCTGACTCTGTATTGATCTCAAGGGGCCGATATCGGCCTTCTCACAGGCGTGCCCAGTGCGAACAGGCTCCACAGTCGCAGCGCCCTCTTTAGATTTGGCCTTCTGATTGATGATGCGTCTAGCATCATTATGCTTCCGTCTACCTTCTTGCTGCGAAGGATCCCAATTTTCGGTGGGATTCAATCATGTCCTCCACGTTTCTTCCACGTGGTGGATCCTGAGTGGTTGTTTTTCCTGGTGTGATGGGTACCAGCTGCAAGTCCTTGCTCCCTGCCATGTGTCACAACCTGATTCGCTGTCTGCGCTAAAATCCAAAAAGTACCCTAACAAATAACCAATTGTCCTCTGATACTCACCAACCTTGTACTATCCAATTTTCAGGCGGCGGGCTCAGGATATTGTCGAAACTGACCTTTCCGGCGAGCTGAGAGGCGTTCCGACGTACGGACTCACTAGAAATTCAAGGACAACTGGATGATTCAACCGGGAAGTCCAAGAATATACAGATTTTCGATGGTTCCGACGTACTATAATCCAAATCTCAAGAAAGTTCCTAGAATATGCAAACAACCAGCCCAGAAAATTGCTACCGAAGCTTTAGCTCAAAATGAAACCCAAAAGCATAAAGACCAAAATGCACAGGCTTTTACCAGAATAACGAGCAACTGAATGGATTTCTTTCTTAACACGAACATGGTGAGAATGACGATTTCTCAAGTGCAAACCCATTCTTTCTTAACACGAACATGGTGAGAATGACGATTTCTCAAGTGCAAACCCAACAAGATCGTGTGTTCTTATTTGATTTAACGGATAAACAATTCAAACAAACAAAGCACTGTTCTAAACTGAGAATCCTTAGCGAAAATGAAGGAAACATGCCCGACGTGCTTCTTGATCAAAACTTACGAGAGAGGTGATGATTCAAACGCTAACTCGTAAATCCTGAAGAAGAATCGTGAAGTTTACCTTGTATTTAGCGTCCAAGATGAAGTTTTCTCGGTGAGAAGGCTGAATCTGAAAGCCTTTAATGAAGGGCTGTTGCTAAACTTGACGAAGGTGATGAAGATTCTCGTGGTGCCGCCGTAGCTGATGAATAAGCGGCAGTGTCATACACCGGTGAAGAGCTGAAAGCTTTCTTTTTCCCAGTAACGGAGCCAACTGATAATGTCGAAATTATCTCGGGCGTTTAGCGGTGGTGTTCATGGTGGATATCAAGCTATGAAAAGTGTATGAAGGTGGTAGTGTCTTTCTCTATATCTCACGGGCTTGGTCCTTGATAGACCCAATGAACCTCGAAATCATGTGGTTTGGCCCCCTAGCTTCGGCGGGCCTTACACGGCCTCAAATGGCTGTTGGTGGGCTCATCCGTGGATCGGTTGTCCGACGGACTTGTCCTGATCACCGCCGACCACCTCGGATAGGGATTCACGGGCCAGGATGCGGATCATGCAGATCACGTAAGAGAGTTACGGGACGGGTCCCAACCCGATTCCACCCCTATATACAACAGAAAAATAATACTCCCTCCGTTTTTTATCATTCGTTTTTTGTGTGGACACACAAACTAAGAAAGTGATTAATGTGTTTGAAATCTAGTATGAAATGACTAATCTTGTAATTAATGTGAGGGTATAAGTGAAAAAATAATAAATGATGTATTGATAATCTAAAATGACAGATATTAGTGAAAAAAAATAAATTCTGAAAAGCGACAGTTAAATAAACAGAGGGAGTATAAATTTAGGGGGTTATTATTCACACCACGTCAAAACTACCGCTGCACCACTTTATATTTTATACCACATAAACTACCTTCATACCACACTTTTAAACTATTTTCACACCAACTTTTTTTATTACGAATTAGTCCCTCAATTTCACACACCCCACCTACACACCCCATTATTTTTCTCCAACAAAATTTCCGTCCCAACTGGAACCTCCCCTACCCAAAACCCACGGCCACCACCTTCATTAGCCACTCATTTGCCTTTCTTCCTCCATTACAAATTGGTCATTTTCTTCTACAATTTTCTGATAATTATTTGTTTTTTCCTTCACCGTCGGACTTTCCATTTCTTCATCACCCACACCAAACACGAAAAAAATATACGAAACTTTCATAAAAGCGACACCTCTTCAAATCTTTGAATCAAAACCAAACAATTCCTTCCATTTTCTCACAAATTCATAAATCAAACGTAAAGGGTCCCAAAGTATGTCAAATAGGTCATCGGAATTAATGGAGGTCTTGGTTGAGGTGCCCCAATTTGGCGGAATTGGCTAAAGAAGAAGGTGGCGGATTCCGCCATTGGAGCAGTAGGGAGGGATCCAGACGATGGTGGATGCCGGCAAAACGGGGGTCGCCGGAAAAATGAAGGGGGTTTGTATGAAAAACGGGGAAGAGGGAAGGGGGTTTATGACCAATTTCGTTTTGCTCGTGAGTGATATGTAGAGGTAAAGTAGATCTACTCCCGATCCCGAGCTGCATCGTCTTCTTCCTATCATGTGTGCCGGCTATCGGCCACCTCTCGCCGGAGAGGAGGAAGATTTGCTACAGAAACCCCCTAAGAAGATCAACCCATATAACGGATATTCAACCCCCTACAGACAATAGGTTTGAAAAGGGAGAAATTAGTGGTAATAATAGACGGCGCCATTTGGCCGGAAACATAACCGGAGCAGGGGCAGTGGCGGTGGCGGTGGTTTTGAATGATGAAAAATATGACTATATTTTTAAGGGATGAAGATACTACAAAAAAGAATGAAGGAGCAAAAGAGGTGGATAGTTTAATGAGAGGGTGAGCGTTTTGGCCGGCAGCCGTGGCGGAGGATTTGGCCGGAAACCTAACCGGGGCGGTGGTTTTGAATGAAGAAGAAGATGATTTTTTTTTTAAAGGGAATGAAGATAACGTGGGAGGAAGGGAGGGGGGGTGTTTTGTAAATTGAAAAAAATTGGGTGAATATATGATGATATAATAATCTGGCGTTAGTAAAAAATGATTGGTAATAAGTAGATTATATCTTTTTTTTATTTTAATGTGGTGTAACGGTAAGTTTGGTGTGGTGTAAATAAAGACCTCCTAAATTTATTTACGAGAGTGAAGCTTATTAATATTTTAAGGCGTCTTCTATCGGCACCACGAAAATACTATCGGCATCCTTTAATTTATTATTTTTCATATACTTTTCCACACCACCAAATCACTGAAGGCACCACCTAAAAAAAATCAATTTGGCAACTTTTAAAAACTATACACTTTAGTCCCTAATGTTTTAAAACTTAAACACTTTAGTCCCACACTTTTTAACTTCTACCCCTTCACTTCTTAAAAACCCTTTAAACCCCAACACTAATTCATTACTTCTCTCTTTAATTTTCATTTGACACAAAGTAGATTCAACAACCTAAGAAATTCGTCAGAGGTCTCACCGGAGTTTCACCGAAGAAGATAAAAACATTACCGGAAACTGCAAGAGTAAACATTACTTTGATCGTAATCATGTAAGTATCCTAAAAAAATATTTAAAAAATCATGTAAGTATCTACTTTGTGTGCATTTCGGTTGTAAATTTGTAGAAATCGAATGGTAGATTCAATGTATTTTCAAATGAAATTGCCAAAACGTCAATCTAGTTTTAATGGTAGATTCAATGTCTTTCGAATGAAATGCTCCTAGAAATTGAAGGTTTTGATCGAATGTTTGTTTCATTGTAATGTGTATTCATTTTTGGTTGAAATTGGATAGAAATAGGGTTGAAATCGGAGGGGTTTTTTGGCTCTTTTTTGATAATCCGGCCGTTTTCCAATCAAAGGGCTGGGGAAGATGACTGGTGCTTGAAACGTCGGCTATATGGACTTTTTTGTTAAAATATAACGTCAGTTAGGATGATGTTTAGATCATAAAAGTCCATTAGGGTTACCAAGTTATCCGTCAGTGTCGGTGCCGTTTACATTGCTTCAGAACGTCGACATGGCTGACGTTTTAGGGAACGACAGTGATTTTGATGTTACCGTTTTAATGTTACGTCACAACTGCTGTCGTTATATGCTAAATTTTGTTATAATGATATAATTAATGTACGCATATCTACTTTGAATTAGTGTGTTTCTTGACATTGTAAACAATTGTCCACCAATGAATTAGTGTACTCCCAACTATGAAAAGTGTGTTAGTTGAAAGTATACTTAGATGTGTTTCATTGCAATGTAAGTGTGCTAGTTAAAAGTATACTTAGATGTGTTTTGCCCATTATGTGTGTTGTGTGGACCTGATAATATTAGCCGTAATGATATCCATTTGTTAATATCTCTCATAAGTTGTTATGCCAAGGTTATCCATTTCTTAATGGACTAATTCAGGCTAGCCATTATCTACGTAAAAAGGCTTGATGTCCCCATCACCTTCAACAATTTAAAGAAATCACAGTACAAGAACTTCAGGTATTAAAACAAACAACACTTGTTGATCGTACAGGAAGTTCAGGTATGTACTATGTATGGATTAAGGTACTAGTTCTGTCTTGAGTGATTGGTTATGTTTGGCTTGAGTTTATATTGTCTTGTTTTTGAATGTCATATGGACTGATTATAGTGCAAATTCTGATTACTCATTCCTTTTTAATCTACAGGGAAGAATATGGATAATGATCATTTTTTCAAAGTTCTTGTTGGTGATTTCGCAATAAGTTTGGTATGTTATTATTGATTAACTTACATTTTTATCGCTTATATTATGATTGAAACAACGTGATATGTTTCTTTCTTCATAGACATTACCACGAAAATACGTTGATAATTTGAATGACACGCTACGGAACTTAGATAGGGTTGTTCTCAATAGGCAAAGAAGGACATGGGAAGTGAAGGTTGGACTGACAGACAATGAACTTCTTCATTTCTTTGGGGAAGGTTGGGAGCAGTATGTGGCTGATCATCACTTGAATCTGGTGGAATTCATAGTGTTTGAGCACAGAGGGGATTTCACTTTTGACACTATTGTGCTGGGTCACAATTCCTGTGAGAAGACTTTTTCTGAGTCCGAGAGTGAGAGTGAAAATGATGATGCGGATGATGATGTAGGTGGAGAGAACAATGGTAAGGAAAATCCCCGTTATCAGACGACGTTAGTCAACTCAGCCTTTTCACATGGTTATGTGGTGAGATATGTTTAAATCCTTTTAGTTGTTTTCAATACCATTTGCTAGAACAAACGACATGTTGAGAAACAAGACTGTGGAGCTGCAAGTGCCACAGAGGAATCATGGCCTTCTAAAATTGTAGCTTCTGTCTCAAACTATCAACAAGCTCATTTAAGCGGATTGAATGATTTTCTTAAGAACTGTTAGGAACATTTTATTATGTTTTGATGATGGTTATACTAGCTGTTATAGCAAGCCTGGAATAAGTTAGAAATCTCTGTATAAGTCTTTACTTAGTGTCTGACATGTTGTATAAGTTGAGTCAGACAAGTAATGTACTAGTTGTTAGGATGGCGAAGTAAAACAGAAATCCGGCAGAATGAAGCCAGCCAAGTACCAGCAGAAAAGCATAAGAGACAAATGGTTTGACTTATAACCAGGGAAGTTTGTGATGACCTTGGATAAGTCTAAGTTATAATTCAAATGATGGAAAACATTGTTAAATATGGTGTACACTGATCTCACCCAAACCAAGGATCAGTGAAGTACAAGAAGTACCTGAAAGAACAAAGAAAATAAAAATGCAGCAAACCGGCAGAGTGAACTGACTATCGGCAGAGTAAAGACAAATCAGTGTAGGAAGAACTAAACAGCCAAGTCAGAAGGATCACTTAACCGTTCAGGGAACGGCCAAGTAAACTTTACTTGTTCAGATTTTGAAGAATGAAGAAGATTCAGAGGATCAAGCATTCAATGCATAATCAATTGAGGATCAATCAAAGACGGATTTTATGATAGACGTTTGAAGAAAAATCCGACCACTGAAATCAAGGAGAATATAATTAAGGGGGAATCAAGAATTAAATCAAGGATTATCCCCCACATTAAATAGCCAAAAGACGAAAATTCAAATCATGGATCATCAAGGCTATAAATAGAAGGCATTGACAGACAAGAGAAATAATGATTGAATCTGATAAGAAACAAGCAGAAACTCTGTCAATTTGAAAAGCCTTCTATCTGAACTTAAAGGATAAATCTAGAGATCAACTCAACAATCAGAACTTCAATTCCACACCAAGCACTGAGATTGATCAACAAATCTGTGAATCCAATTCACACCAATCTGAAACAATTGAATCAGAGGAATCTGAGAAGGAGTTGCAACCTTTGTGATAGCTGCTGAAAGATTTGTTCTCAAGGAGCAGTGATAGAGACTGAGTCACTGAAGCTTTTGAAGCCAGGGAGTGATAGTCTTGAAGATTGTGAAGCTTGTGTAGCCAAAGACAATCTATCTATTGTACCTGTGAAAACAATAGTGAATTTCTCCAATGATCACAAGAGAAGAGTGGATTAAGGGATTACACCACCCTGAACCACTATAAGCCTTTGTGTCAATTTACTTTTAGCATTTTACTTTACCGCACTTACTACATTGCATTTTATATCTGTGATTGCTTAACCTACATTAAAGTAACATTTTAAGAAGGGACTTATCCGCTGCCCAAAAGCTTTTGCATTGATAAAAGTTTTTGAAACTCCACTATAGTCATTCACCCCCCATCTGACTATAGTTTCACCCTTCTCTGGGACCAACAATTGGTCGGAGCAGTGTTCCTAGTATCAGAACCTGTTCAGATCTAATTTCTAGTAAAAATGAGATCACATCAAATCTGTAATTTGAACTTTTCTGCATATGCAATTCTTTTCATCATGGAATCATCAGGTTTTATGCATAAGATTCCGGTTTTTAATGTAAATAATTTTGAAGAATACCAAATAAGAATGCTTTCTCATCTTGCAGCAACTCATGAGGAGATGCTGGATGTCATCAATGATGGATCAATCCAATTCATAAATATTGCAACAACAGGAGCAGATCAAGGAAAAGAAATAGTCAAAGAAAACAAGAACTGGACAAAGGATGACAGGAGAAGAGCAAATCTTGACTTTGTGGCAAAAGACATGATTATGAAGACTCTAGACAACAATATGTTCATGAGGATCAAAGATTGCAAAACTGCAAAGGAGATGTGGGAGAAATTGGCTCTAATCAATGAGGGATCAAAGGCAATCAAGGAAAACAAATTATCTGTTGCAAAACAAAAATTTCAAAATTTCAAATTGAAGACTGGAGAATCCATTGACCGAATGGACATCAGATTTTCAAGCATCTTGAGTGAACAACAACAACTAGGTCACTCATATCCATAGAAAGAAGTGTGCTTGAAGATCCTAAGGGGTCTACCAGACAGATGGAAAATCATTACATCTGTAATCAAAGGCCCATAAATTTAGAAAAAAAATTGACACTTTAACCTTGATGTCACAGTTGAAGGCTCATGAATTTGAGTTAAATAGTGAAGAAGGTGCATCAGCAGAGTTGAACAAGAACAGTGCACTCATTGCGCTTGGAGAGTCACCCGGTGACTTAACCAAAGAAAGAGACAAAAGAGTTGAAAGAGCAGATTGCATTACTGACAAAGAAGTTCAACAGATTCAAGATAAGAAAAACCAGAGGAAACTCTTCATCAAACGAGACATCATCCACAAGCACAGACATGAAGAAAAAGGATGATGATTATAGATGCTTCAACTGCAACAAAAAGGGACACTTCAAAACTGATTGTCCTGAAGAAAAGAGAGACGAGGAAGATGAAAGGAGAAAACAAAAGTCTAAAGATAGGAAGAAGTATTCAACAGACAAAAAGAAGAGTAGAAAAGCACTAAAAGCTGGGAAAAAAATAGTGATGATGACAGTTCAGCTGATTCATCTGACAATGACACAAGTGTAGATGACAGTTTAGACAATGGAAATGTATATCTATGTCTGATGACTAAAGAAATTGAAGAGACTGAGGTAATATGCAGTACATCCTCATCAAATGCATCCATATCTGACACTGCACAATCTTCTATCTTCCCATTAGATTCTGCAAACCTTATTCAAAATCTCATGAGTAAATTTGAAGAAATTCAAACAAATCATGAAATTCTGGAACAAGAATATGAGAATCTGAGAGAGGAAAATAAAAGATTAAAGAAAGAATTTGATGGACTAAAAGCTGAATCAATTAGTAAAGAAGTATCCTCAACTGATCAACAAGCAGCAGATGATCACTCATATGATGTTGACAGACCAGCTGAGAAAACCTCCCTACCAGTTAAGAGCACCACTGCACCACTTAATACACCAACTTACAAACCCCCAAAAAGGTTTGGATCTAGATTTGGTCTTGGCTACAGTAGTCAAGATGAGAAAGAAACAATGGACAACACAATTCTGAATCAAGGACCAAAACTGGACCCAATTTCAGATAAGGACATTCCATAGTTTCAACTACTCATCCTGCACTAGAGAAGTCAAATCCTAGTGCAGTAAAACAGCAGAGCAAATCATCTTACCAGCCTACTAAGGGCAAAGGGTTACTGAAAGGTAAGGGCAGACTTTATCCTACAGAAGATGATTGGAATGTTTCACCATCAGTATACAAAAGGAAACCAGTTCACAAACAGCCATATGGATTCAGGAAAAACCAGCATAAACTTGGCCCTGGATTTAAAAGACTGTTTGAGAATAGGTCACCTCCTGTCTACTGGAGAGTGAAACAAGATGCAAATATGCCAAAAGGCAGAGAATTGTATCAGAATACTTTTAAATCTATTAGAAGCTATTCTTCCATGCCTTACACTGATGAGGTTGATGACTTCAACTATCCAAGAATAAGATCCTTTGGATTTATACTTAGAGTAAGAGGCATGACCGCTAACAAGTATGGACTCAACCAGTGTTGGGTACCTAAAACTGCATAATTTGTTTTGCAGGATGTCTAGTTCATAGCAATGGATGTTCCAGACACATGACAGGAAATAAAGGATGGCTTACCGACTTTAAAGCTTTTGATGGATCCAAAGTTACATTTAGAAAACCCCGGCAAGATTAAGGGGGAAGGCATACTGACAAAGAAAAAATTGAAGATTCAAAATGTAAAAGAGAAGACAACAAGCATGTGGTAAATTGGAGGACAGCAAATGAATTATATGGACTCAAACAGGCACCAAGAGCCTGGTAAGAGACAATGTCACAATTCCTAATCAAAATGGATTCAACAAATGCACAATTGACAAGACTCTCTTCAAGCTAAAAGAAGGAACAAGCACTTTGTTGGTTCAGATCTATGTTGATGAAATCATTTTTGGATCAGAAGATGAGAAGCTGTGTGAGATATTTGCAAATCTGATGAAAAGTAAACCAAATGAGTATGCTGGAAACAAGTGAAACAAATGGAAGATGGCATCTTTATCAATCAAGCCAAGTATACAAAGGACTTGATACGCAAATATGGTATGGATACAAGTGACACATCAGATACACCAATGTGTGCAAAAGTGATTCTTGAGAATGATGAAAATGGAAAGAGGTTGATCGAAAGTTATATTGAGGGATTATTGGATCTCTACTCTATCTAACTGCAAACAGATCTAATATAGCATTTGCAGTAGGAGTATGTGCAAGATTTCAAGCTCAACCTAAGGAATCTCACTTACTAGCAGCTAAGAGAATAATCAAATATCTGAAGAACACAATCAATGTTGGAATTTGGTATCCAAAAGATGGAGGATTCAAACTAATATCATATTCAGACTCACACTATGATGGATGCAAGGTTGATAGAAAAAGCACTTCTGGAACTTGTCAAATGCTAGGCAGAAGACTAGTATCATGATTTAGCAAAAAGCAAAACTCTATATCCACTTCAACAGCAGAAGCAGAATATATAGCAGCAGGTAGCTGCTATGCACAAGTGTTGTGGATCAGACAATAGCTAAAGGACTATAGAATAGAGGAGAAGACAATTCCAATTATGTGTGATAACACAAGTGCAATATCTATAACTGAGAATCCAGTATTTCATTCAAGAACAAAGCATATTGATGTGAGACATCACTTTATCAGATATCATGTGGAAAAAAGAGATGTTATTTTAAGATACATACCAATTGAAGATCAATTGGCTGATATCTTCACGAAACCACTCAGTCATGGAAGAGTTTGCAAGTTGAGAATTGAGTTGAGAATGATTGAAATTGATTAAGGAGCAGCTAACTGAAGTAATCAGTCGAGTGACTTCATCAGCTGACTGAACCTTTTCCAGTTTGGGTGCGCTCACTTGGCAGGTAAGGCACTGGTAACCAGCGAAGCTCACTTCACTAATTGTTAGGAACAGTTTTATACAGCAGCTCAAATAAAGAAGTCACTACACCGGCTTAGTGACCAGTCAAGTTACTCCACCGCTGAATACTTTGGAGAAAAGATAGAAGTATGACAACAATGCCTTGATTCAAGAAACAATCCACAGCACAGAGCAAGGGTAATGAGGGACATTACCAAAGCTGAAATCACCATACACAAGAAGGAGTACATCTGTTGAATCCAAATTGGACAATCTGATTAGCATGGTGATACTACCAATGAGATTCTGTTACAACGCCAAGATGATCTCGCCAAAAAGGGAGAAAGAAGAGGTATGCCTGAAACTTCTAACAGAATGAAAGAAGAGGTATGCCTGAAACATCTAACAAAATAAAAGAAGAGGTATGCCTGAAACATCTAAGAGGATGAAATTTTTTTATTCATTTTGGCGAGTTTTATTTCTTTTATCATATGGAAAAATGCTTACTTATGTTCAAACTTATGAGGGTTTTGGCATCATCAAAAAGGGGGAAATTTTTAGGAACATTTTATAATGTTTTGATGATGGTCATACTATTTGTTATAGCAAGCCTGAAATAAGTTAGAAATCTCTTTATAAGTCTGTACTTAGAGTCTGACATGTTGTATAAGTTGAGTCAGACAAGTAATGTACTAGTTGGTAGGATGGCGAAGTAAAACAGAAATCCGGCAGAGTGAAGCCAGCCAAGTACCAGCAGAGAAGCATAAGATACATATGGTCTGACTTATAACCAGGGAAGTCTGTGATGACCTTGGATAAGTCTAAGTTATAATTAAAATGATGGAATACATTGTCAAATATGGTTTATACTGATCTCACCCAAATCAAGGATCAGTGAAGTACAAGAAGTACCTGAAAGATCAAAGAAAATAAAAATACAGTAAACCGGCAGAATGAACTGACTATCGGCTGAGTAAAGACAAAGTAGTGAAGGAAGAACTAATTAGCCAAGTCAGAAGGATCACTTAACCGTTCAGGTAACGGCCAAGTAAACTTTACTTGTTCATATTTTGAAGAATGAAGAATATTCAGAGGATCAAGCATTCAATGCATAATCAATTGAGGATCAATCAAAGACGAATTTTGTGATAGACGTTTGAAGAAAAATCCGACCACTAAAATTAAGGAGAATACAATTAAGGGGGAATCAAGAATTAAATCATGGATTATTCCTCACATTAAATGGCCAACGGACGAAAATTCAAATCAAGGATCATCAAGGCTATAAATAGAAGGCATTGACAAACAAGAGAAATAATAATTGAATTTGATAAGAAACAAGCAGAAACTCTGTCAATTTGAAAATCCTTCTATCTGAACTTAAAGGATAAATCTAGAGATCAACTCTGCAATCAGAACTTGAATTCCACCTCAAGCACTTAGATTGATCAACAAATCTGTGAATACAATTCACACCAATCTGAAGCAATTGAATCAGAGGAATCTGAGAAGGAGTTGCAACCTTTGTGATAGCTGCTGAAAGATTTGTTCTCAAGGAGCAGTGATAGAGACTGAGCCACTGAAGCTTTTGAAGCCAGGGAGTGATAGTCTTGAAGATTGTGAAACTTGTGTAGCTAAGGACAATCTATCTATTGTATGTGAAAACAATAGTGAATTCCTCCAATGATCACATGAGAAGATTGGATTAAGGGATTACACCACCCTGAACCACTATAAGCTTTGTGTCAATTTACTTTCAGCATTTTACTTTGCCGCACTTACTACATTGCATTTTATATCTATGATTGCTTAACCTACTTTGAACTAACATTTTAAGAAGGGACTTATCTGTTGCCCAAAAGCTTTTGCATTGAGAAAAGTTTTTGAAACTATAGTCATTCACCCCCCTCCCCCTCTGACTATAGTTCACCCTTCTCTGGAACCAACAAGAACAATGACCTCAATGTAGGAGATACATGCATCTTTGAAGTCGTTGATCAGCCTATAGAAAATCATGTTGTGTTTAATGTGGATATTATTAAATATGGACGTTGAAGATCATTTATTTCCGTATCATTTTGGATTATTAACGTTTGGATTATTTGTGGATAATTTTTGTTTCGATCTTTTTAAACCATATGGATTACGTTTGAATTACATTTGAATGGCGTTGTTTGAATTACCTTGTATTTATTGCTTTGAACCGTCATATTTAGGTTTTCATGATTGTGTGCATCATGTTTGGATAATGCAAAACCACCAACACAAATATTTTAAGTACTGGGATCCAGAACGTCATCCAATCTGATGTTTATTTAGCACGAACCATGTAAGGTACGCTGATGTCAGATTTAGACGTCGCCATACTTGACGTTTGATTGCAAGACCAACGACGGAGTGGCTGCCGTGTGTTGAACAAAAACTCATTTAGTTCTGGAGTGCTAATGTCAGCAAAGTCGACGTTTGTGTTAAACACCCACGTCAGAGTCTTTGGCGTTTGTTAACCAAAAGGGTATTCAGTTCTGGAGTCCAAAACATCGACGGATCCGACTTTTAATGGCATGTTTGTTATGCAAGAATGGAATGGAATGGAATAAAGTAATATGAATGGAATGGAATAAATTCATTCTATTACTGCTTTTGAGATGTGAAAGAATGGAATAAAAGGTAGGATATGGTGGAAAAGGTGGGGTGGGGTGGGGTGGGTAGCCCTACCCCACACCCTACTTCACCCTATCTATCTACCCACCCTACCTTACCTACCACCCCACCCTACCTACCCTACCCACCACCTATCTATCCTACCCTACCCACCCTACCCTCATCGTACCCACCCCACCCGACCTACACTACCATCACCCTATCCTACCATACGCATCTTACCTACCTTACCCCACCACATTCTCTACTCCACCATCACCCACCCATACCCTACCTTACCACACCTTACCCTACCCACCCATACTCTACCTATCCTACCCACCACCACACCCTACCTACCCACCATCTATGCTATATACACATACCTCTACCTTACCCTACCCACCTTACCCCTACCCTACCCACCCTACACGCTACCCATCACACCCTTCCTACCCTACCCAACACCCTACCATACCCACCACTGCCCCTACCTCACCTATCCCTACCCTATATTACCATACCTACTCTACCCTACCTTACCCACCACCCCACTCTACCAAACCCTACCCACCCCTACCCTTACCCACCACCCACCCTAACCTACCTTACCTATCTCTACCTTACCACCACCCCACCATACACCTTACCACCACCCTATCCTATCCTACCCTACCCTATTTCACCCTATCATGCCTACCTTACGCATCTTACCTACCTTACCCCACCACCTACTCTACCTTACCCCTTACCCCCTACCCCTACCCCTTACCCTACCTTACCTACCCTAACCTACCATACCACCCACCCACTCATACCCCATCACCCACATGTTTTGTCGATTTTCATTTTATTCCATCGCATTCCATCCATTTTTGAAACGAATGAAAATGGACTTTTTTCATTCAATTGGAATAAAATTTCATTCTATTCCATTCCCTCATAATCATACACAAACATTGGAATGGAATGAAAAATCATTCCATTCCATTCCATTCTGTCCTAACAAACATACAATGTATACGAACGTCAGTCGTACTGACATTAGGTAGGTTGCCGGATGGAAAATTCAGTAGCCGGTCGGAAAAGTCTAAAAAACTTCATTTTCCCATCATTAATGGCGTGTCAACCTATTGAACATGGTGTTTCAGTGTTATCTTATGAAAATCCAGGAATGAAGATGAATTTTGATGGAAAAAAAAGGTTGAAGAAGATGAAGATGATGAAGAAGATTCAAGAAGATGGGAAGAAGAATTTTGATGAGGAAGAAGAAGAATGGTGAAGAAATGAAGAAGATCTTGATGATGAAAGAACAAGGTTGAAAAGAAGATGAAGACGATGAAGATGTATTTTGATGATGATGAATATGAAGATGTATTTTGATGATGAAGATGAAGATGATGATTTGGGTGAAAATTAAGTTGTGGATTATAATGTTTCATTTTAATTATCAAATGACTAAATTGTATTTTATAAGATTTGTGGTATAAGAAGTAAGTTTTTAATTTTTTGGGTGGTGCTTGGAGTATATAAATAATTAAAATATTCAATGTGGTGCCAAAGGTGATTTATAGGGTGCCAAGAGTAATCGTGATGCCGTGAGTATTTTCGTGGTGCAGATAGAAGCCGGCTATTTTAATTGATAGCACTAAAAATTTATATCATATTACATCTTAGGCAAATTTTATGGTGGTCAATAACCATCAATAAACACATTTCATCAGATGAATGATTATAATTATGTCTATTAATTCTCAACCATTGAATTTAAAAATAAGTTTGGTGTATTGACCACTTACGTCTTAACAATCATACATCACATATACAACTCTTTTATATTTCTCCGGTCACCTCCCCAGTCAACTCCCCTGGACCCACTAGGCCACTATGGCTCTTGTTACCAGAAATGTGTAAATGCGCGGTACCAAAAAAAATACAAGAAGAGAAATGATACAACCACAACGAAATTACGTAATTAATTGTCACAACGATGATCTACACCATTGGTTTTTGTGGCAATTATATTGATTGATTTAGATCCCACAATAATCAATAGTATAGATCACTGTTATTATAATTGGTTATGTAATTTGTGTTGTGTGTGTATAATTTCTCGAGAAGAGAATAATGGCTAATTTGCATTAAAGTCAAAGCCTTTAGGCTCCTTTGCTATGTCCTACCGGACCCACCCCATTCCAAATAATACCGGGTAACGGCTCCGAAGCACTAGTTAGTGAGTATAGCCGTTTGATGATCTCAAACAACCCTCTATCTTTCCTTACTTTTATATATATATAAACAAGAATTCCTCAATCACAACTCACTGTCTTCCCAAGAAAATATAATAATCATAATCTCAACATTATTCTGAATATTGAACTTTCGGTTAATTTAAGCATCCATGGCTAAAGTTGATGCTCTTTCACTTCTCATCACCATCTTTGTCTTAATTTCAGGTACATATATATCTCCTGCTACGTTTCTGTAGTTTCTTTTTTCATACGTTTTGTGTTTTAATCCTGGATAAAATGATCTATATCATTTTCGGATAAAAGATAATGAACCAACTCTCATAATTAGTATATTGCTCCTTGGTCAAAAAAACAAATCGCATATTGCTCCAATTTATACTTGCAACTGCCCCGCAATATATATTTAATTTGGAGCACTTTCACTTCTTTGCATTAAGATGATTTCGTTCTCTTATACTAGTAAAGAAGAAACAACTTCTTTCAAAAATTATATTAATTGATTTATTATGTGTCATATGTTTTTGTTTTTATTTTTAAATAGTTATGATGCTTAACATTTCAGTCCTGGTTTTGCAGCTTCGGATCTGGCATTGGTCAGAGGACAGGTAAATGATCCAATACTACAAATTACTTGAGATTTTTTTTTTTTTTTTTTGGAAATGTGGATTTAATTGTCCTCCAAACCGTTTGATCACTATTGAGTTTTGAAAGAAAAATTAGCCCATAAAATATTTTTTCTAGCTATATATAGATAGGTCATTCTTTTACTAGATATATATATCTGATCTTATAATTCATCGCAGTTTCAAATTATTGTAATAATATAGTGTTAGAAAAAATGCGGTAATACAATAAAAGGATGATCTCCAAGACGTTAAACGCTTCTTTAAAGAGATGTTTTACGATCTCTCTCGTGATACAATCTGATAGACAACTGACTTTTGGGACTATTTATATGTTTATACCGATGACGCTTCGATTAAAAACGTTCGCATGATATCGAATGCCGGAGTTCTCTATATATATATAGACAAGTAATCGATATGTGCATCAACACGTGCTTTCAAAGGATATGTCGTTAACAAAGATGGCAACGAAATGGTGTGTCCCAATGGACAAACACCAACGAAATGGTGTGTCCCGACTAACTCAGCGTGCAACGACACAAGTGAAACAAAATAAAAACTGACTTTGTGAATAAAATATCTAACATATAGTACTATTAATTAAATCCGATATATATATATATATAAAATTGGTGGTACGGGTGTTGCAGAAAACATGGTGCGTAGCAAAGCCATCTTCAGATGAAGGGATATTAATGGAGAATATTAACTATGCATGCTCTCAAGTAGATTGCAAGGTTATAACAAAAGGCTGTAACTGTTTCTATCCAGATACTCTCATTAACCATGCTTCCATAGCTATGAATCTTTACTACCAGGCCAAAGGAAGGAACCATTGGAATTGCTATTTCAACAACTCCGCTCTTATGGTCATGACCGATCCCAGTAAGCTATTACTCTTCATCAATATTATTCAAAACAAAAATTCATGTTTTATTCAAGGACGGTTGACGGAGTCGGAATTTTTTTTTAGATAGGCTAGTAGACTATATATGTATGATCGGGTGGGCACCCTAAGCCTTGTGGCTATAGCTACGTCTTGAATCAAGAAATCTTTTACAGTGGCGTCTCTGGACGGTAAAACTAAAATTTTTATTCAAAAAATTGTTTCAGTGGAATTATAGGAGCCTGAAAATATATTTTTTAAAAATATAATGACAATTTTTATCAACAAAACTAAATTGTTTTCATATTAAAAAAATATTAGCGGATTAGGGTCACGTGACACCGTCTATGACCCACATATTCCGTCCCTGGTTTTATTTATTTATTTATTTATGTTACAATATTAAAGATATCTGTTTTTAATTTTTCAATTTTATTATTATTGTTATGTGATTATACAGGTTATGGTGATTGCAAGTACGAGTGAAGAGGGAATTTGGACCAATTACAGCAGCATCTTTTATATATCAAAAATGATAAATGCATCACCCATCCCATAAATCCCCACCCCCATTTTTGCAGCTTTTTGTCTAAAATGTTGTGTGGATGATTTATGTGCCCTCTTTTGGTGCCTCAATCACTTTCCATTATACATGACCATTTAGAGTTTCATCGTTAGACCTTGAACCATTAGTGTTCAATTTTATTATTGTTTTTGTGTTAAACAAAAATCAATAGTCAATTGGGGATGGATTTGTCTTTTTGTTGTCTAAGAATGCTGTATTGATGATTTATGTGACATTTGTCTGTGTCTCAATCACTCTCCATTATACATATATATTCTGATATTAACAAATGTTGGAATGAAAAAGAAATAAGGGACAGTTATTCAAAAGGACGCATATTGATTTAATTAGGCAAAAAGATATAAAAAACAAACATTTAGTTATAAGGATAAAAAATAGGTAGATAGACCCAAATACCCTTAATAAAAGGAAAACCAAAAAAAAAAAAAAAAAAAAAAAGAAAGAAACGGAACGGTCCTGAATGTGCAGGCGCTGAGATATAGAAACTAATGCTGCTTACTTTTTTAATTTATTTAATTTAGAAACTAATGCTGCTTTTGTGTTTTGATTTCTTTTTTTTTCTTTTTCTTTTTTTTCTTTTTTCTCTTTTCAATAGCAGGAGCTGAGATATTTTTTTTTTACCACCGCGATTATATGACCACCCCGATGCATTGATCATCGCGATGCAGTGACCACCGTGATGCCGTAACCACCGCGATGACTAACCGGGATGCATTGACCACCCCGATTCATTGACTGCCGCGATGCAGTGACCATCCCGATGCATTCACCACCGCGTTCCCGTGCCCACCCCGATGCATTGACCTCCGCCATGCCGTGACCATCACCCCGATGCAGTGACCACCCTCGATGCTGTGACCACCACCGATGCAGAGACACCGCGATGAAGTGACACAGCGATGCACTAACAACCGCGATGCAGTGACACCGTGATGCATTAACCACCGCGATGCATTGACCACCCCTGATCCATTGACACTGCGATGCATTGACCACCCCCGATGCAGAGACACCGCGATGCACTAACAACCGCGATGTATTGACATCGACAATCATATATGTAGTGACATCGGCGATCATATGTGCGTGACATCAACAATTTATGCAGAGACATCGGCAATCAGATATGCAGTGACATCAACATTTTATGCAATGACATCAGCAATCATATATTAATGACATCAACAATTTATGTAGTGATATCGCAATCATATATGCAGAGACATCGCGATGCAGTGGCCACCCCTGATGCAGAGACACCGCGATGCAGAGACCATCGAGATGTAGTCACCGGAATGCAAGGACATTTGATGAAGCAACACCGTGATGACATTTGGTATTTTTCCGACTTAATTTCATAAAATCGATTTCTTTTCTTCATAAAATCGACTTCAAATTGCTATATCTTTTGATATAAAACTACGATCAACATAAATTTTTCACCTTAATTCATATTTTTGTGCAGTGACATCGGCAATCATATATGCAGTAATATCAACATTTTATGCCGTGACATCGGCAATCATTTATGCGTGACATCAACAATTTATGCAGTGACATCGGCAATTAGATATGCAGCGACGTCAACATTTTATGCAGTGATATCAGCAATCATATATGAATGACATCAACAATTTATGTAGTGACATCGGCAATCAAATATGCAGTGACATCAACATTTTTGTTGAACTTTTTGTCCCGAAATTAGGAAGATGTTTTAGGGGAAATCGAGCTTATGAGCCGTGTCGAGCTATATCGAGTACTTAGCCAGTCGAGTTCGATGTTGCCTTTTTATGGCTCAATCGAGCCCAAACTTTTTTAGTAATTTCGAGCTCGAGCCCTAGGGAGTATCGAATAACACACAATAACACCAACATTTATGAAGTGACATCAACACCCAAATTGCAAAAACAATTACTTTGTAAATTGTATATGCAGTGACATCAATGTCGCAACACTCTAACTGTAAATGCAGTGACATCAAAATCACTGCATCAATTTTATTCCAAATCATACACAAATCCACCATCAACGTATAGCTTTTCTTTCTTTGTTTCACCGTAATTCATATTTTTATGTAGTGACATCGGCAATCATTCATGCAGTGATATCAACATTTTATGCAGTGACATCGGCAATCATATATGCGTGACATCAATAATTTATGCAGTGACATCGGCAATCATATATGCAGAGACATCACGATGAAGTGACACCGTGATGCAGTGGCCACCCCCGATGCAGAGACACCGCGATGAAGTGGCCACCCCCGATGCAGAGACTATCGGGATGTAGTGTTCACCGGGATGCAGTGACATTTGATGAAGCAACACCGTGATGACATTTGATATTTTCTGACTTAATTTCATAAAATCGATTACTTTTCTTCATAAAATCGACTTCAAATGCCTATATCTTTTGATATAAAACTACGATCAACATAAAATTTTCACCTTAATTCATATTTTTATGCAGTGACATCGGCAATCATATATTCAGTGATGTCAACATTTTATGCAGTGACATCGGCAATCATATATGTGTGACATCAACATTTTATGCAGTGACATTAGCAATCATATATGAATGACATCAACAATTTATGTAGTGACATCGACAACCATATATGCAGAGACATCACGATGCAGTGGCCACCCCCGATGCAAAGACACCGTGATAAAGGGACCGCCCCCGATGCAGAGACACCGCGATGCAGAGACCACCGGGACGTAGTGATCACCGGGATGCAGTGACATTTGATAAAGCAACACCGTGATGACATTTGATCTTTTTCCGACTTAATTTCATAAAATCGATTTCTTTTCTTCATAAAATCGACTTCAAATTGCTATATCTTTTGATATAAAACTACGATCAACATAAATTTGTCACCTTAATTCATATTTTTATGCAGTGACATCGGCCATCATATATGCAATGATGTCAACATTTTATGCAGTGATTTCGGCAATCATATATACGTGACATCAATAATTTATGCAGTGACATCGACAATAATATATGCAGTGACATCGACAATAATATATGCAGTGACATCAGCAATCATATATGAATGACATCAACAATTTATGCAGTGACATCGGCAATCATATATGCAGTGACATCAACATTTTTGTTGAACTTTTGTCCTGAAATTAGGAAGATTTTTCAGGGGAAATCGAGCTTATGAGCCGCGTCGAGCTATATCGAGTACTTAGCCAGTCGAGTTCGATGTTGTCTTTTTATGGCTCAAGCGAGCCCGAACATTTTTAGTCGATTCGAGCTCGAGCCTAGGGAGTATCGAATTATAAAACTCCGATCAACATAATTATTTCACCTTAATTCATATTTTTTCATCCTCTTTATTTTGATATCTAATTTGATATTTTTCGAATTTAATTTCAGAAAATTGATTTTTTTTCTTTATAAATTTGACTTCAAACGGCTATATCTTTTGATATAAAACTCCGATCAACATAATTCTTTCACTATAATTCATATTTTTTTTCGTCCTCTTTATTATGATATCTCATTTTATGAAATGACACCTTATGAAATAACACATAATAACACCAACATTTTATGAAGTGACATCAATTCCCAAATTGCGAAAACAAAAACTTTGTAAATTGTATATGTAGTGACATATGCAGTGACATCGATGTCACTGCATCAATTATCTAACTGTAAATGCAGTGACATCAATATCATCGCATCAATTTTATTCCAAATTATACACAAAGTGAGTCACTTTCTCTAAATCGTGCCAAATCTGGTCAAAACCAACAAAGCATAGTAAACACCGTTGCTATGTAGCACAAGAAACATTAGCACAAAGAAGTAAGATGAACTACAATTCTTACCTTTCACAAAAAAAAGACTACAATTCTCTAGTGTCGTGGTCGTGGAAGCAAGAATCCTTATACCAGCTTTTAGGAGAAGTTCTTCCTTTTCTGCACCTTGAACGAAGCGATCTTCAACAACAACTTCGACTGTGTCTAATTCAATACCGACAGTTTTGGAAGCAGCATCTTCTTCAGCAACAAAAAAAGTAATGACCAAAAGTATCTAATATCTCACTTGGTCAGTTTACAAGTGGGAAAAAAACACTAAAAAAGAGTGAAAATAAGCCTAATCAGCCCTTGAGTAGTAATTTAATTAGGGATAATTAGATGTATAAATAACATAAAACAAACATGCTAATCCCCTTAAAACCTTATACAGGCAGATTCATTGATTCTTACGGTACGATGATCTCCATAGCTGATCCATATGTCCTTGTCACACGAACCCACTCAATAAAAGGGAAAAGAAAAATTACTAACACAAGTTTGTTTTTACTCCTACTAAAAAAAATAACAAGTGGGAGAATTGCAACTTTGGATGTTTGGTTGAATAAAGCAATAGCAACTCCAACAGCAGCAAGCTCCACGGGGCCTATATGCATAAAATGAGAGCTGATGATATAATAATCAGCTTGTCTTGTAATAAAACGATGACATGGACATGTTTCCTTAAACCAATATGCCTTGTAATAAATAAGAACCTGACATCATCTACAAAATAAATAATGAACTTATTTGTAACTTGAGAGCTCATCTCACTAACTTCCAGCTCGATTCATGACACATCAACCCACCCAAATCCAGTAGCAAGCAAACATTCTCAAAACACGAAGATTTACCGGTGAATTCGATTTTTCGGCAATTTCCGTCGCCGGCATTGACTGTAAAAAATCACCTGTGACTGCGACCACCGCCAGAGCTTGAGTAGCAGCATCCATGGTAGCAGCGAGAGAAACACTCGGAGCTGAATCATCCAAATCCTTCAATTTCGTAGCAGATATACGAGGGAAAAACCTTCACTCTCTTCCAAAAATTCGTCTTCTCCTCGATTTCCCATCCCGTCTTCGATTATATTACACTAATACAAATCAAAAGATGCAATAATTGAACCCAACGTGAGTTAGTTGTCTTTGAATTTCAATTGAGGAGGTGGAGGAGCTATGTCGCTACGGCCGAATGAAAGAGCGGAGGTTCACAGGAGCAGGTATAAGAGACGAGGGTAATTTTGTCAGTTTAGTCTTATTTTGTCCTTATAACTAATGATCTTTTAAACATGTCCTAAATGCCTAATTAAGTCCCAAAACACGTCCTTATAAACAAATAACACAAGAAATAATTATATTTCATTGCATACCAAACGCATAAATAGAATGATATCATTCCATTTCATTTCATTACATTTAATCAGATTTATTCCATTCCATTATATTCCATCAATACAAACGAGCCATTAGTGTTTAAATTTTTTTTTAAATTTTTTTTGTATCAATACTTAATTGGGGATGGCGATACGTTAATTATTTATGCCGGTATTTACAAATACTACATCCGTCCTAAAATATAAGTTATCCTAGAGGTTTTCACACAGGTTTTCACACAGATTGTCAAAGTACAAAAAGATCACAGCAACCTGAACTCAAAATGCAACAAACACAGCAGCTCTTTGAGGAATTATATCGAACATTTAAGCATGTATTCGGTTAATTAGTTAGTTAGTAAGGAGTAGCAATTGTAACTGATTTCAGTTACAATTAACACTCCATGTAGCCTATATAAGTAGCTAATCATGCGAGTAAACTTAGATTGAAGATTAATAAAAGTTTTAGTTTCTCTTTTCTCTTGTTCTACTTTCCTGCCTAATTCATATTCAAATTAGTTCATCTTCTTGATTGAGAACTACCAAATTCATCATTGTATCGGAGCTTTGTAATAGTTCTTCATCTTTCTTCCGCGCGTTTTCCTATATGGTTCAATTCCCCAACCTGCCATTGGAGATCCTTATAATAAGTTATGGAACCCGAATAATAGTATGGTTAAGGCGTGGCTATCCAATTCTGTTTCAAAATCGATTGCACAGAGTGTGATGTCCTATAAGACTGCGAAAGATGTGTGGGAGGATCTTGAAGATAGGTATGGAGGTGGGGATGTTGATAGATTTTTAGATCTGGTAGATGAAATTCAAGCTTTAAAACAGGGGGATTTTTTTGTGTCAGAGTATTTTGCAAGGCTTAAGATCCTATGGGATCGTTATTGACTCTTTTCCTCCTCCTACATGTGAATGTGGACAGCAGTGGTATAGGGAACACAATAAGAGAAATCATGTCATTAGATTCTTGAAAGGTCTTAATGATAGTTTGCAACTATGAAGTCACAAGTTTTGATGATTTCTCCCTTTCCTTCTTGGTAAAACACACAGGAGAGAAGCTTGCAGTGTAAGAAAAATTATAACAGAAGCAATGCAAACATAAAGTATGGCAGAATTGATAAAACACAGAAACAAAGAGAACACAGTGATTTAACGTGGTTTCCGGCGTTGTGTCGACTACTCCACGGACAGAAAAATAGATATTTTATTATGCACAGAATTACAAGGTATTCCTCACAAAGTGAAAGACACACTCTTGAAAGACACAGTTTGCATTGATTACAACATTGGTATTTATAGGCACAACTCTCAAAACCTAACCACCAAAGATCTTTGTCGGAATAGTCATAAATACCCCAGAAGTGGACCCCCAGCTCCAGTTGTTATCCACCAGACGAAACTCACTCAAACTAAATTTCTTAGACTTGTAATCAACTGCCCAGATATAGAACTCAGATATACTCCGCAAAACTCAACAGACCAAACAGACTGCTGACTTCAGAAGAAACTCAGTTGCACTTCATCAAACTGACTTTCACAAAACTGAATATTCTTAACTGAACTGACCATCATTCTCAGTCTCAGTTTCTCAGATTAGTTCCACCAGTTTATTCATCAGTTTAGAGATTAAGTCACCAAAACTGACAAATCTTCACCTTGACTTGAACTCTCATTCACAGTCAACCAGATTGCATAATCAGATGTACTTGTACCAGATGCATTCGTCAATGCCAGGATGTACTTGTACCAGACTTCTCCACAAAATCTACTCAAGTTGATCTGTCCTCAGTTGAGTATCCAGTTTTTAGCTTATAAGCTTTGAATATTCAGCAAGTCCAGACATAACTAAAACTTGCTCTATTGAACTGGTTTAGTGAACATATCAGCTAGATTATCCTTGGTGCTGATCTTCTTCACTACAATCCTCTTCTCATTTCTTAGAAAATGATACCTCACATCAATATGCTTGGTTCTCTCATGATGAACCTGATCCTTAGCTAGACAAATTGCACTCAAACTGTCACAATAAATCTCAGCTTGATCCTGATGTAGCCCCAAATCACTGACTAGACCTTTCAACCAGATGCCCTCCTTGGCTGCTTCAGTAAGAGCCATATACTCATCTTCAGTAGTTGATAAAGCCATTGTCGCCTAAAGAGTTGCTTTCCAGCTGACAACTGAATTCCCAATGTGAAAACATAACCAGTCATTGATTTTCTTCTGTCCACATCACCTGCATAATCAGCATCACAGTACCCTGTGATAAGTTTCTGAGTATCACATTCATAAATGAGACCAACATCAGCTGTACCTCTAAGGTACCTGAACATTCTTTTCACAGCTTTCCAGTGTTCCTTTCTAGGTTGAGCCATAAACCTGCTAACAACACTGACTGCCTAAGCCAGATCAGGCCTAGTGCACACCATTGCATAAATCAGACTGCCAACTGCACTAGCATAGGGAACTCTTGACATGTACTCCTTCTCATCTGCTGATTGTGAAGCAAAAACTGACAAATGAACATTTGATGCCATAGGAGTATCTATTGGCTTAGCAGCTGACATGCCAAACTTTGATAAAATCTTCTGTATATAGCCCTGCTAAGATAAAAACAGTTTCTTCTGATTTCTATCTCTCCAGATCTCCATCCCCAAAAAATTCTTGGCTGCACCCAAATCTTTCATTTCAAACTCAGCACTGAGAAGATCTTTCAAATACTGAACATCAGACTTATTTCTTGCAGCTATCAGCATGTCATCCATATATAACACAAGATAGATGTACGATCCATCTTTCAACTGACAGTTATAAACACAACAATCATAAGGATATCTGTTGTAACCCAAGTGGATCATGTAACTGTCAAACATTTTATACCACTGCCTAGGAGCTTATTTCATCCATACAAGGGCTTCTTCAACTTACACACAAAATCTTCCTTACCAGGAACTTGGAAACCCTCTGGCTGAGTCATGTATATCTCTTTGTCTACCTCACCATGTAGAAAAGCTATCGTCACATCTAATTGGTCAAGTTCTAAGTCCTGTTATGCCACCATTGCTAGTAACACTCTGATTGAAGTATGTCTGACTACTGGTGAGAATATCTCATCAAAGTCCACCCTTTCTTTCCGACTGAACCCTCTTGCAACCAAACATGCCTTATACCTAACTCTTTTTGCCTCAGTTATCCCATATTTCTTCTTGAAGATCCATTTGCATGTAACAACTCTCATATCAGCTGGATGTTTAACTAGATCCCATGTCTGATTCTTCAGTAATGACTCTATTTCATATCCCATGGTAGCAAGCCATTGAGATGCTTTAGTACATGTCACTGCTTCCCTGTAAGTAGAAGGTTCAAAACCATCCACTTCTTCTGCAACTTGAAGTGTGTATCCAACCATATCATCAAACCCATACCTCTTGAGAGGTACCCCAACATTGGATCTTCTAGCTCTGCTGACAGCTATACATTTCTGACCCATTTCTCAGTTTGACGCTCAACTGACATGTGCTCAACTGACTAGCTTGGATTAAGTTCTTGTTCAGCAACCAGATCAGATGAAAACTGACTTGGATCAGTTGATTGTTGTGTTTCAACTGACTCCACCTGAAGCTCCACCTTACTGTCAGTTCTCTTAGTTTCAATTATTGTCCCCACTGATGACCTGAGCATAGAATATCATCAAAAACTGTATCTCTGCTGATAATTACTCTGTTTTTTGCTGATGACCAAATTATGTACCCCTTTACTCCATCACCATACCCTACAAACATTATTTTCTTGGCTCTTGGTTCCGTTTTCCTTCAACGACATGATAGTAAGCTGTGCTTCCAAATACCCTTAGAATCGAGTAGTCTGCAGCTTGCTTGCGACGACATATCACCGGTGGTGTTTTGAGACTGATCCTTGTGTGAGGACTTCTGTTGATTAAGTAGCAAGCTATGGTGACAGTCTCTGCCAAAATCTTCTTGACAAACCAGCATGAGATGCATCTTGCCCTCTCCAGAAGAATTTGATTTATCCTCTCAGCTACCCTGCTCTGCTAAGGAGTATTCATAACTGTATGATGTCTGAAAATACCCTCATTTCTACACAACTCATCAAACTATTTCTAGCAGAATTCCAGACCATTATCTGTACGAAGCCTTTTGATATTCTTCCCCAACTGATTTTCAACTAAAGCCTTCTATTACACGAAGCTCTTGAATGCCTCACTTTTGTGTTTCATCATCATCACCACCCAAGTCATCCTTGAATAGTCATCAATAAAGGACAAAATATATGTGTACACCCAATGACTCCACCTTTGATGGCCCCCAACAATCAGAATGAATGTAATCAAGTGATGACTTTGTGTTGTGTATCCCTTTTGAGAATTTTCTCCTATGAAGCTTCCCAGACACACAATGCTCACATAAGTCCAGATGCTTGACCTTACACTCCCCAAGAAGATCTTTCTGAGAAAGGACCTACATCCCCATTTCACCCATGTGACCCGGTCTCATGTGCCTGCTTTTATGGCTGTGGATCGATGAATCTCAAGAGATGCCACAAAGAGCCAGTAACCAACAACAACTGACCCTTGTAGTATATACAGAGTCCCTTTCTTGATTCCCTTGAGAACTAAAACTGAAATTTTATAGACACGCAGCACACCACTTTCCCCCTTAAAACTGAATCCATTATTGTCCAAAGAACTGAGAGATACCAAGTTTTTGGTCATTTGTGGAACATGTCTAACTTCACTCAGTTTACAAAATCTTCCATCCTCTGTCCTTAACTATACTGAGCCAATCCCAACTACCTTGCAGACCTTGCTGTTTGCCATATATATATGACCACCATCTATCTGCTGATAACTTGAGAACCACTCTCTATGAGGGCAAATATGAAAGGATGCCTCAGAGTCCAGAATCCACACATCAGTTTGATGTGCTGACTCTCTTACCACTAGGACCATGTCCTCATCTAAATCATGCTCACCGCCACCCAAGAAATTGTGTGAAGCTTATTCTCCTCACTGTTTCTTCCTCTTTGGACAATTGGACTTCCAATGTCCCTGCTCCTTCTGAGAATTGCAAACATCTGTAGATTTAGGGCCTTTGGACCTTGTCTTCTTGGAATTTTTCTTCCTAGACTAACCATGCTCTTTTCCACTACTGCTACTGACTATCTGTCCAGCAGCCTGATTGTCTGCTCCAGCTGCCTTATGTCTCAGCTTCCTGGTATGTAAAGCTGACCTTATATCCTCGAAAGAAACTATATCCTTCCCAACTATGAAGGACTGCACAAATTTCTCATAGGAAGCTGGTAATGAAACCAGCAAGATCAAAGCAGCATCCTCATCCTCAATCTTAACATCAATATTCCTGAGATCAAGTAATATTGTGTTCAGCTGATCAAGGTGATCTCTCAACTGAGTCCCCTCATGCATCCTCAGACTGAATAGCCTCTGCTTCAGCAGCAACTTGTTGGTCAATGCCTTAGTCATATACAGGTTTTCAAGCGTCAACCATAACTTGGCAGCGGTGTCTTCCTCAGCAACTTCTGTGATAACATCATCAGACAATCACAACATGATGGTTGAATGTGCTTTCTCCTCCAGACTGGCATAATCTGCAGAACAGGCATCCCCCTTATCAGATAAAGGAGTCCACAATCCTTGTTGCTTTAACAAGGCCCGCATCTTGATTTGCCACAAATTGAAACTGTTCCTCCCTGTAAATTTATCAATCCTTATGTTCATTGCTGACATCCTTATAGTTAAAAAACAAACTTTTGATCACAAAATCCTAGCACCGGTCACCGGTCTTGGTGAAGATCAACTCTATTTAACCTGCAACTCTCTGAATTGTGAACCTATCTCTGATACCAGTTTGTTAAAACACACAGGAGAGAAGCTTGTAGTTTAAGAAAGATTATAATAGAAGCAATGCAAACATAAAGTATGGCGGAATTGATAAAACATAGAAACAAAGAGAACACTACGATTTAACATGGTTTTCGGCGTTGTACCGACTACTCCACGGACAGAATAGGAGATATTTTACTATGCACAGAATTACAAGGACCTCACAAAGTGAAAGACACACTCTTGAAAGACATGCTTTGCATTGATTACAACATTGGTATTTATAGGCACAAATCCCAAACCCTAACCACCAAAGATCTTTATCAGAAAAGTCATAAATACCCCAGATATGGACCCTAGCTCTAGCTGTTATCCACCAGACGAAACTCAGCTCAAAATGACTTTCCCAGACTTGTAATCAACTGCCCAGATGTAGAACTCAGCAAAACTCAGCAGACCATACTGACTGCTGACTTCAGAAGAAACTCAGTTGCATTTCATCAAACTGACTTTCACAGAACTGAATATTCTTAACTGAACTGACCATCATTCTCCGTCTCAGTTTCTCATATTAGTTCCACCAGTTTATTCATCAGTTTAGAGATCAAGTCACCAAAACCGACACTTCTGTTAAAAATGTGTTTTATATGGCTCTTAAACAAGAGAGACAACAAAATTACAGTTTTGGTATGCATTCTGCAAATTCTTCTGGTTTTCATGGAGGCAATGTTGTAAACAATGTTGAGAAAACTTCTTTAGCAGCTTAAAATCAAGGTCAAAATTCCAATTCAAAATATAGAAAGACCTATCAAAATGGAAATAATAAACCACAGTGCACTCATTATGGCATGGCAGTGCACACTGTGGATAGATGTTATAAGAAACATGGTTTTCCTCCAAATTTTAGGGGCAGGGGTAGAGGCAGATCATATGCCAAGAATATAGCTGCAGAGGGTGGATCTTTGTTGGATCAATATCAGCAAATTCAGGCTTCTACATATTTGAAAGCTCCAATAACACAGGAGCGGTATCAACACAATTTGAGTATCTTGAGAGCAGGTTCTATGGCACTAGAGAGTCCTGCAGATGCTGGTTTTAATGCTGTTAATTCTATTGTTTTGTCCACTAACTTTGGTGGTACAGATGCAGGTTTGTCTAGTTCTTTTACTTATTTTGATTGGATTGTTGATTCTGGAGCTAGTTATCATGTTATCAATGATAAAACTTTAATGTCAAATTCTTTCTGGATTGTTGTGTCATACATGATATGATCACACTAAAGAGGATTGGTTCAGCTAAATTGATAAAGGGATTGTACATTTTAAAGGCCGACAGTTCTTGCAATAGTTTTTCTGTGTCTTCTGACAAATATGCTGGTGTATCTGAGTTGTTGTGGCATTATAGGATGGGACATCCATCTAATCAAAGGCTCAAATTTATCAAACAAGGCCATGATCAAGTAAAGCTTTCTGAAGGGCATGTATGTGACATTTTCCCTTTAGCAAAGCAGAAGAGACTTAGTTTTCGTGTTAGTCAAACAGACTCCAAAAATTTGTTTGATCTTGTCCACATGGACATTTGGGGTCCTTACAAACTTGTTTCTATACATGGTCATAGGTTTTTCTTAACAATAGTTGATGATTTTAGTGGGTTTTGTTGGATTTATATGTTGAAAAGTAAAAGTGAAGTCAGACCTTTGATATAGAAATTTTATAATATGGTTCATACAGAGTTTAATAAAGATATCAAGGTTCTAAGATCTGATAATGGGTTAGAATTTTCTTTACCTGATTTTTATGCTTCAAAGGCATTTTACACCAGACCTCTGTTGTCAAGACTCCTCAATAGAATTGTGCTTGAAAGAAAACATCAACACATCCTTAATGTTGCTAGGAGCCTGAGATTTCAGTCTGTATTGCCTTTGGTTTATTGGTCTTACTTTGTTCTCCATGCAGTGAACCTTATTAATATTACTCTCACTCCTTTATTGGCAGATAAGACTCCTTTTGAAATATTATACCAGTGTAAACCTAACTTTGATTCTGTGAAAGTATTTGGTTGCTTGTCTTTTGCCTCTAATTTGCATCATGATCATAATGAATTTGAACCTAGAGGTATTAAGTCTGTGTTCCTTGGTTGTGTATCTAATATGAAAGGATTTTATCTTTTGAATCTTCATACTAAGCAAATTTTTGTTGCAAGAGTTGTAATTTTTCATGAAATGGTGTTTCTATTCAAGGATAGGTCTTCTACATCATGTGATATCTTTAATTTACTTTTTCATGTTTTTATTGATCAAGATGTACCCTGGAGTGACTCTACTTTGTCTACATCACTTCCTACACATAATGACACTTTATCACATCATGTTTCTGAGCATGAACATCATTATGCATCAGATCAAAGCATAGAATATGCTGAGCCAGATATGAACCAACATGCACATATTAAAAATATAGACTATATTGAACAGGTGCAACATAATCTGCACACTCATCATCCACGGACTAGAAAGTCTACTAGAAATAAGGGAGCACCTTCTTATCTTAAAGATTATATGTGCAGTAATGTCCAGAACTTTAAATCACCCCACACTATTGACAAAGTAGACACACTTAAGCATCTATCTGTTTCTTATCAATCCTACATTCTAAGTTCACAAGTTTTGACAGAACCTAAAACATACAATAAGGCTGTGCAATATGAGGAATGGAGAATGGCTATGCAAAATGAGATAAATGCTTTGCAGCAAACCAATACCTGGGAGGTGGTGCCCTTACCCAAAGACAAACAACCAATAGGTTGTAAATGGGTATACAGGATCAAAAGAAACTCTGATGGCACAGTGGAAAGATTCAAGGCAAGATTGGTAGCTGAAGGCTACACACATCAACTAGGGTTAGATTACTTGGACACTTTCTCACCAATAGCTAAACTTACCACTGTCAGAACCCTATTGGAAATATCAGCTGCAAAAGATTGGAATCTTCATCAACTGGATGTAAACAATGCATTTTTGCATTGTGATCTCACAGAAGAAGTGTATATGCAAGTGCCACAAGGATTTGATGTTGAACCAGGCATGGTTTGCAGACTGAAAATGTCATTATATGGTCTGGAACAAGCAAGCAGGCAATGGAATATTAAATTATCCCAAGCTTTGCTTGAGAGGGGGTTCAGACAATCCAAACAGGATTACAGCCTGTTCATTAAGGGCTCAAACATCACCTTTAATGCAGTCCTAGTATATGTGGATGATGTGCTTATAACCAGTCTAGATATGAATGAAATCAAAGACCTGAAAGACTACTTAAATGGCAGATCTGGGATAAAAAATCTAAGAGAACTTAAATTATTCCTAGGGATTTGAAGTGGCAAGATCAAGAAAGGGTACTGTGCTGTCACAAAGAAAATATTGCTTAGAGTTGCTTGAAGAATATGGATTTTCAGAATGTAAACCAAGTAATACTCCCATGGATGCTTCTGTCAAGTTACACATCAAGGATTCTGCACCTTTAAGTTCAAACAGCTATTATAGAAGTCTAGTAGGAAAATTGTTGTACCTAGGGTTAACCGGACCTGATATAACATTTGCCACTCAAAAACTTAGTCAGTTCTTGGACAAACCCAAAGAATTACAACTTCAGGCAGCACATAAGTTGCTCAAATACCTGAAAAATTCACCAGTTCAAGGCATCTTCTTCCCAGCAAAAGATAATCTAGAACTAAAATGCTATGTAGATGTTGACTGGGGTGGTTGTAATGACACAAGATGATCCAGTACTGGTTTTTTAGTTTTCTTAGAAGACTCACTCATCAGTTGGAGATCTAAGAAACAAAAAACAGCTTCAAGAAGTTCATCAGAATCAGAATACAGGACTATGGCAATGGCTTCATGTGAATTACAATGGCTTACCTACCTACTTGCAGAATTCAACATTAAACAAGAAAGGCCAATTCCTTTGTTTTGTGATAGCAAAAATGCACTATACATAATGGGAAACCTTGTGTTTCATGAAAGGACTAAGCACATAGAGATAGATTGTCACGTGGTCATAAAATTTGGCAGAGTTACAATTGTCATGTGGTTTAAGGTCTCCTTAAACCACTGCCTATCACAACAGAGTTACAATTGGCAGATTTATTTACAAAACCACTAGACAAGACCATATTGCAAACCCTATTGAGCTCTTACCCTTTACTCAACATATATCAGCCCTAAATGTCTGCCTTTGAAGTTCAGTTTGAGAGGGGGTGTCAAAGTACAAAAGGATCATAGCAACCTAAACTCAAAATGCAACAAACACAACATCAGCTCTTTGAGGAAACAGATCGAACACTTAAGCATGTAATCGGTTAATTAGTTAGTTAGTAAGGAGCAGCAGTTGTAACTGATTTCAGTTAGATTGAAGATTAATAAAAGTTTCAGTTTCTCTTTTCTCTTGTTCTACTTTCCCGGCTAATTCATATTCAAAATTATTTCATCTTCTTGATTGAGAACTACCAAATTCATCAAAGATTAAGAAAGTAGTTGAATATCATAAATTTGAAAGTTAATGCCTAAAATGCCCCTTGAGTATCATCAATGTAATAATTGTCAAATAATAAAAAGTGGTTGAATTGATAATAAATTAGGGGTAAGATAGAGAAAAGAGAAATAAATGTAGCATTGGTAATGTGAATGACTTATATTGTGGGACAAATCTAAAAGTGTAGGATGACTTATATTTTGGAACGGAGGTAGTAGTTGTTCTGTCACATTTATTTTTGAAATCAACTAATATCACTGGCGGATCTATGTTATCCAGGGTGGGATCGCATGACCCCACTGAGATTCGATTTTTTTTTTAATATTAAAACAATGTAGTTTTGTTGTTAAAACATATGTTTTTTGTTGTTAAAAAATACAGTTTTAGGTTCAGGTGACCTCACGAAATATTTTATTAGTAAAAAATTTAGTTTCAAACTCCGATGACAGCACTAAAACATATTTCAACATCTACCTTGTCTAATATACCGAAGGTTTGGTATTTTCTCTTAATTACATTACATACCTTAATTCATTTGTATACTTGTGTCCCGGTAGCACGTCTAAAGTTGGGCGTTTCAAGAAACTAATAATATGCACATTGGTTTTTCTTTTCCAACCGAAACAAAAAAGGATGAGAAGTTATAAATGTAAGAAGTTTGCTAAACAACATTGATTATTACTCCATCCGTTTTAAGAAAATAATTAATGTGTTTAAAATATAGTGTTCGAAATTAATTTTTTGTTAGATGTAAATACTTTGTTGGTAAATAAGTTTTTAGCATTGGAAATGTAATTTTTTATTGGAGATGTAAATACTTTATTGATAAAGAAGGAAAAAAATAATAAATGATGCATTAGAAATGTAAAATGGCAGATAAATAAAAATAGAGCAAATTCTGAAATGTGACAGATAGAAAAAACGGAGGGGTATTGTTGGACTTATTTTTATGTTTTAGTGATGAGTGCCAGACTAGCTGTTATAGAGCAAAGACAAAAAGATGTCTAGATCAAATGTATAGGTTTATTAGAGTTTGATCTTTGTATAGGTTTGATCAAACAAGCACTGTAAAAGGTTAGCTGACTTACATCAGCAGACTAGTCTAGATCAGTAGGGTAGCTGTGTCAGTAGACTTATCAAGAACTCCGCCAAGACCAAGGTGGGGCTCAAACTCGATTCTGAAGGCTAAGGGATCAAACTTAGTGATTAAAGTCAAGGATATGGAATCAGAATTTAGGGAAGTCTGTGATGACGTAAACTGATTACATATACCTTGTGTGCAAGGTCTAAGTTCCACAAGTTAAGTGGTGATTGGAACTTAGTTATGTGCAAAAAGGTGTAATTTAACTTCATAAATAAAAGTTAGATAAAAGACAGTAAGCTGAAGTGTTTTTAAACACAGCATAATAAGGATAAGCTTACGGATGTGTATTTCAGCAGACTTATGTTCTCAGGAACCTGCTGGACACATATTTCGATTTAATCAAAGGCTACATTGGAAGATTACAAAGAAAGGGACAGCTAACAACCTCTAATTTATCAAACAAATCAATGGTTAAGATTAAAGGGACGTTGGAAAGATTCAGAGTATTATCCAATGGATACAAGTCAAAGGGTGGGGCAGATCAGACATTGTCAAAAGCATTCGACCGTGTCACCCTATGAACAAATGATGTATGGAAGTCAAATGGGACAAAATCTGAAATGGCTATGTTTGAATTTCAAACATAAGTCACAAGGATTCCTACCTATAAATAGAGGACTCCTAATTCAGATACAAGTGATGAACATTAAGAGAAAAATACAGATAATCCTGAGCTTCAATTTCTGCTCAAGAAAAACACCCTGCTGACCCTACTGAGCTTTAATCTACTGATCCAGAAAATCTCTTCAAGTGTAATCTGCATTCAAGCTGCATCAAGTTTACACACTTGAAGACATCAAGTTGTCGATCATTTCATCTCGATCAAGTCTTTGAAAGTCTGAATCACTTACTTGATTCAACCTTTCTTTTACAAGAAATCATCAAGCAGTGAAGCATCTTTGGGTGTGAAAGATCGTTGTTTGTGGTGGAGGTGGTGAAAAGGCAATCCTACCCTTCAAGGACCAGTGGAAGACTTTGGAGCAGCAATCCTACATGTTCCAAGTGTTCAGTTTGTGAAGCCATAGCTATTGGTGAAGGACAAACAACTTAGGATTTTTGTAACTGCTAACTCAAAGATCTCTAGTGAATTACCTCTAACATCACATGAGAAGAGTGGACTGACAGGATTACACCACCTGGAACCACTATAAAATCTGCCTACTTACTTTCTGCATTTAGTATATCTTGCACATCAACATACTGAATCTAGCAACTAAATTCACACACATACACTACTGAGTATCTAATACTTGGTATCATATTTAACAACATGTAACAAGGCTTAATTTTTGATATATTCCATTTGTACAAATTCAAGAAACTCAACATCGGCCAGACTATCGAGTGTCACAGACTATCAAGTATCGCAGTCTTTGAAGTTCTTTGAGTTTGTTAACTCCAAAAGTTTTAAGTGTTAAGTTTATTCACCCCCCCTCTAAACTTAACCAAAGCCTTTCAAGGACAAACAATTGGTATCGGAGCGATCTTACTTCGCTCAAGTAATCCTACTTGTTGAGCTTGAGAATATACTTTGAAAACATTTTCAAGTTATTGATTTTCAAAGCTTTGCATCATGGATAACAACCAGTATGCTAGAACAATGTTGATGTGTTCTTTAGATCGTTTTGATGAGTATAAATGTCGTATGCAGGCTTATCTAGCTGCAACACATGATGAAATGATGGATGTGCTGACTGATGGTCCACTGGAGATTACCAAGTCAATAACAGTGGGAGATGAGACACAGTACATTCCAAAGCCAAAGAAGGAATGGACTGCTGATGATAGAAAAAGAGCAAACCTCAACAATATTGCTATTGATATTATATACAGAACTTTGGATAGCAATATGTACATGAAGGTGAAAGATTGCAAGACTGCAAAGGAACTTTGGGACAAGATACAGTTGATCTGTGAAGGCACTGATGCAATCAAAAAGAACAAAATCAGTGTGGCCAAAAAGAAGTTTCAACAGTTCAAAATGCAACCAAATGAAACCATTGAGCAAATGGAATCAAGATTGAATGCAATCCTGGATGAACTTGCCTTGCTGAATGTGTTAGGAAATCTACGCGGGAACGCAGCGGAATTTAAAATTTTATTTCCTTTTAACCAGGATCGACTTCGTTTAAGCAATAAACAAACAAGTAGTAGAGCGGTGGTTACCTTGGTTGATCTATAAGATCGACGCTTTGACCGTCCCAGGAGAGTAGTTCGCATAGAGCCGCCCAAGTGTTCGGCCTCTACCGCTAGTCCACATGAGCATGACCTTGAATTCCATCATGGATTGCTATTGGAAAACTCCGGTTGCTAGACCGGCCTTTTTCCCTCTCTCCAACTCTCTATAGGATGCTCTCTATTTTACACAAGAACTATGAGCTCTTGCAATTGTGATGTATAAAAGAGCTTGACACCCACCTCTTATCTATAGTAGAAGTGGCGCCCCTGACTAGAATGGAGGAGAAGAAAACCTTTCCCCAATAAAATAAGGAAAATATAATTGATTGATTTATCACATTTATTATAATATCTTATATTAAATAAATCTAGGATATTATCAATATCTTATATTGAATATTTCCAAGATATTGTCAATATCTAATATTGACTATCTTTATTATATTACCATAAATCAATTTACACATGGGTATATATCACATATATATTACACAAATAAATCTATATATTATATATATATACACTTGGTTGGCGCATGCAAATCTCCAATTTGCATTGATGCGCTACACATGCATATATATATATATATATATATATATATATATATATATATATATATATATATATATATTAATATCTAATATTAATATTTAGTAATACCATTAATTAAATTGCACAATCCAAGTGTATCTTATACACTAATAAGTTGCGCCACCTTTAGCCATAAATTGGCTTCCGGAATATTCTTTAATTAATATAACACTATTAATATCTTGTATTTAATTTATTCATAATAAATAAATACCACCATATTAATTTACCACTATAACATTTATAGTCGTGAGATAAAACTTTCCTTATTTGGTTATAAACTATAACCACATTTTAATCCGGCTAAATGTTCTTATGTGTGTGACCCGATAGGCTTCCGAATATGTTGACCGTAGACACAAAGTGCAAATTATGAAAATGTCCTTCATGCCTAACGATCACGGGATAGCGTCTAGCAACACACCGTGACCCCCAATCATCGGAAGAGTCAAATGCAATGACTACTACCTTTCATGTGAAACAGTTACCGTGTAACTTACAATCCTATCGCTGTAATAATATCCATATAGTCGTTACTCGAGTGTCAAAACATCAACGACCGTATCTTATAATCTGGATATCATGCTCTCTCAAAGTAACTCATTTACTCCCACTTTGCAAAGATTCACGAGAGTAAGACATTCCTTATAAGAAGGCCATTTCGGATATTCGATCCCAATCACAGGATACGCGATTCCCGGACGACCAATCATGTATACTCCGCATGCTTCAATATCATACCCAATCACTACCGCATGATCGCCCCGTGGCTAGGGGAAACCTCAATAGTGTCAAAGCATGACAATCCACACCGTGATGCCATGAAGACTCCGATCCAAAGGATAATTACACAACCGCCACATAGTGTGACACTTAACCGTGTAAGTGGGTCAGTCTAACGTACGCATTCTCTAATACACGTCCACGTACAGTCCAAGTGTCACTACACTTCGATAGACAAGATCTATCCCTGCCCTTAAAGACAGAAGACATCTAATACGTGCTAGTCTGTTTATACTATCAATGTCCTGTTTAATAGTACATCAGCCTAGAGACATTTAAGTATCAAACTTATTAGAGTGATTAGAGATATCATCAACCATAATCGCCTATCATGGTTTCTCTATCACAGTTTAATACTAAGGACGTTATCATATAACAATTCATAATTGGTTCTTTAAAAGAACATATATATGACAACATAAAAGCCATTTAATATATGTATAAACACAAAGAAATAGTAGAAATGATCCGACCCGGTCGGATCCGGTCCAACCCGATTGGGTTTAGGACACTATTTCAACAATCTCCCACTTGGCCTAAAACCAATCACTCGCACACACAAGACCAAGTTGAAACACAAGAATCTCATGCAATACTCGCAACCAGCCCTAGCCATAAACATATCGCTATCCGTGGGGACTCAGACTATCTTCATACCATGCTCCAAATGACCAAGTCAAAGGAACCGCCTCAACACACGCATGAATCTCTGACGAGACCCTGGTCCTTGATTCTAGCAATGAATCCACTTACTATATCAGCTATATAGAAAAGGTGGAAGAACCGTACAAGGTTCAGGAATGAACCTCATAGATCCATGTACTGCTCCCGCTGCGCCTCCAAGGCACTACTGTGTTTGGCCTAAGTTGTAGAGTTTACAATGACCCATAGGCTAGAACATTTCCAGCTCACTGTATCACTTAATCAAAGTGATTGCAAACCCAGACTGTAGCTCCCACTCACCTTCGTAAGACTCAGGATATACGTCTGTATAACTATATTTATGCACTTCCAAGCTTCGATAAACTAGGAAACCATCCTTAACTTGTTTAAGGACATTCTCGACATTCACCAGATTTACTTTCATACTTGCTCATGACTATTCATGGACTATGAACATCTGGCATTACTCTTATGATGGTTCCTATCACAGTAGCAAAGGAAACCTTCCATAAGCATCATCTTTCACCTTATCCTTAGGACCAACGTCCTAACATAGATAGATCTTGAGAATACCGGCTAGCAGTATCTCCTTCGAGATCTATGCTAAACTCCTTTTAGCATCACATCTATATAGGTAAACTATAATCTAATAGCAGTTAAATCTATAAATGGATCTCATGTGCTTACATATCATGTTATCGTCTACGAACATTGAGCTGTCTGCCCGACGTCTTCAACACTATCATATAGTCATGATACGAAGTTTCAACAAGCATAGTCTGAATAGAACTGGGCTCAGCCTTACAGAGACATTCCCTCTAGGTAAGACAGACTAGGTTCATAACCTGGTTGTCACTGATGGAACCTAATTCAGATATTATGGCTCCTGGCCATATCTCTCATTCTTGCCTTTCAAACATTCCTTCATAAGTCGTGAGATATTCATTCTTCAAGATGAACATACCAGCAGCCTTTTCAGGCTTGAGGTTATCCACAGACTTACAGAAATTTTGTGTGCACTGAGCAGTGTTCAACACCTCATCGCTATGTGGCGTCTGCTCACGTTCCTATGGTTGAATATATCTTTGTGGTTCTCAAACTCTTTTGAGATCTAATTTACTCCCACTGTTTCTTTTGGAAGAAAAACTTCCTCTAGAAGATAGTATGTTTGGAGACAAACATTTTGCTCCGCGGACAAGTAAATAATATCCAGCATGCTAGCTAAGACATTCCACAAAGTTGCATATGTCGTACCAGGCTACTAGCCTTTCTGACTCTGCCTATGACAACTTCAAATCATCGGTTAAGATAGATTCGGCATTATCTTCTTCCATATCTAATATGGAATTTATTCAACCTTTATCTTTGGAACTCGGTTAAGTATAAGGGCACTATCCCGAAACGGGTAAGGGATACTTCGCATGGCTTGCATCACACCTTTATCATATAAAGTGTTGTTTCCATTTCAAGAGCACAATCCAATTGTGTATCCCAAAAATGGTATCCTTCAAGGGAGAATCTTATTCCTTTTCAGACGACTTTTGAAACACCTTTCAGGTATTAATTACTTCAATCTAATTGAAGGTTAATTCCTAAGTAGCTCATCAATCTCATATTCGTATTAGCTCGAACTTTTCGGGCTTTCCGAATTGTTGTACTTCAATAAGTACAACCAACTATTTCTAAAAATAGTCATAGAGATTAACAAACAATTATTTGCGGCATTAATTGTCATAAGCCAACAAACATCGGTATGTTTAGGCTTTAGACAAATTTTTTAGAGTTTACAACCTTTTTCATAAAAGGGTATTTTAGTCATCTTCAGATAAGATACGTATTACCCACATGATTCATAATCATATGGTCCAACATCATCAGAATGACGTTTAATTACACGCTTCCCTTCCAGAGAGACTATGTCTAGAACAACCACAAATATTAAGGATAACAGCCACACAAATATTTAGTTGAGATCTCATCACATATATCAACTATATAGTGACAACAATCTAGTATGTTAGATTCAGTGACCTTACAACTTTATCGGAATAACATTTATTCTTTACAATTGAATATGTCTACTAAATCCTAACAAATAACTGAAAGTATGTTCTTCATAAGAACCAGAACATAATAACATTTATTTAGCTCCCTTATTAGTTTACTAGATCCAGAATGTGGTAAGTGTTACAATGTTTACTTCACCTTCCATATCTGTATTTACCTTTCTAATTTAATCACACTCGTAAGATATCATATATCTAAGAGTTGACTTGAAATTAGATAGGTTTATCTCAACACACTTGCCTAGAATAGAGACTTCAATAAACTCTCTATTTAAGCACATGCCCTAACTTTCCTTTCAATCCTTTAAGCACTTGTAAATATTTCTTAATGTAGTCTTCATAAGACTTAAGAAAGATCACATGTGCTGTCTTTAATTTCCTTTCATAGAGAAAATCTAAAGTTTATTAAATAGTTTATTTAACCTTTTAAATCGTATTTAAAACATTAACTATTTAATTAACCTTTAAGCAATGATAGAATTAAGTAGATACTTAAATCATACAATTTTGAAAACATCCTTTCCAAAATTAGATGTGGTCATTCTTATCCAACGTTTGAATTAATTGTCATCGTATGACTGAATGATCATCTTGGATCGTATCCAATATTTGACTAATTCGCTGAAACTTATTTCAAATGATTTAATCATATCATGAGCTTCCGCTTTCATTAATAATTAAAGTCTTGGATCACTACATCAATTATGTAGTCTCCTTGTCTCTAACTACTATAACGGGATTGCTCGTGTCATTGCTTATTTTAAAAGGATTAAAATTACTTAGCCATATTTGAGAACGTTTCTCAAAAGGTAACAGTCATAATTTGGTTTTACTAATCGAGAAAAACATAAATATAAAGTTTGCTAAAACTACAACATATATAAAAATGAAAATAAAAGAATGTTGTTGTTTATACACGCAAAATAAAAAATGGTCTTTTGGTTTATGATTTTGCTCCCACTAGTCAACTACTCCCAATTGACTTTCAAGAATATTTCAAAAATTCTTTAGTGGCTGAGATCCAATCTAGTTACCTTGATTCCCGGCGGTGGTCGATCAACCAAGATAATTTCGAAAGGTAGGTAACTCTTTACCATTCACATCTCTATATGATTCTCAGTGGTTGACTAGTCAACTCTTTGGCGCTACACATCACTATGTGTTAGTCAACCCCTTGTCTCTAAAGTCAGACGGCCCTGACGGTGGCCAATCACCGAAAGACTCTAGTCAAGTCATAACCCAATATTCACGAGATCTCATACGATCATATCTCAATAACGACAATATACCTGAGGTAGGTCAACTCCCGGCGGTGGTCGATCAGTTGGATCCGAACACAGGCTCTTCACCGTCGTTATAATATCGGGAGACATTATTTCGACTTGATTTTTGTTGTGGAAGTATTTATGTAAATTAATTCACTTAATTAATTTTAATCATGGTCTCATCAAATATATCTATCTCTATAGATATATATCCTACACATTTATCTAGATCGTGCCTAGTCATGCATCTATCGTATCATATAAAATAAATACAAGCACAAAATAAATAAATGCGTAAAGTAACCGGTATGATCATAGACTTTTCCTAGAGTGCGGTTTCGAATACAAATCGACGAAACCGCTGGTCACAATCTAAGGGTAGTAATTGCAACCGCCAATAGGATCTTTAATCGCCATCTCGAATGGGATCTTTATTCTTCTTTCTTTGGTCTCCATCTTACGCTCCATTCTTGTTACATTTGATTCTATCTAATAAAATAAATACACCACCCGCGCACACACGGGGCCTAATGGAATGGGATAAATGTAGAAAATAAACTAGGTCACGTTCTTCATAACGCCTGTGACAATTTTAAACCAACAGAAAAATTAAATCATTCACATCTATCTTATCGGTCGAGTCCATAATCAATCGGGGTCCATATAATCATATTATATCTAATCCATACAATAAAATCTTATGAAAAAGATAAAATTAAAATTTAACTACTTGCGTCTTAATTAATCAATTAACATTTAATCTATTAAATAATTTTATTCAATCAATTAACTAATTAACATTTAATTAATTAAATGATTTTAATCGAAATAAAATTAACGATTAATTTTAAACGATTTTAATTTTAATTTTAATTAATTAGAACTATTCTAAAATTAAATCAAAATTAAAATTAAGTCTCTTTTGTTTCTTTCCTTTTGATTCCTAATCAAAGGAATGTCTTTGGTTTCTAAAACAAAAGGCATCTTCCTAAACCAAATCTGGTTTAGGCCTGACCACTTTCCAAAATCAAAATTTTGGAAGTGGCTGAAGCAGCCTTTACAAATCAAATATTTGAAAAAGGGCCTGAAGCCTATTCCAAATCAAATATTTGGAAAGGCCAAATAATTTTAGTTTAGGCTCGCCACTTTCCAAAATCAAAATTTTGGATGTGGCTCAAGCCAAGCCTTTCCCAAATCAAATATTTGGAAATGGCCAGCCTATTCCAAACAAAATTTGGAAAGACCACCATTATTATTATAATGCCATGTGGCATTCCAATGGCCCAAACTATTTGAACCATTGGTTAGCCACACGACACAACTAAACAAAGGAGGAATTACCAATCACAACTATGAACCATATTGAATCATAAAATACACAAAACAAAAATTTGGAGATCTCGCCAAAGATTGACGGTCAATCGATTGCGCGCGGCGAAAGTTACCTCTTTGCCGCCGCCGCCGTAGTGCCGCCGCCAGTCGACCGAGCACCACCCGATCTCGTTTTTTTTTCTTTTCATGTATCACTTTTGCGAATAAAAAATCTTTCATCTTTTAATTACGTGATTTAAACAATAAAATTAACTACGGAAAATAACATGCTTATTGCTTAAGCTCGAAGCTCTCTCTGATACCACTGTTAAGAAATCTACGCGGGAACGCAGCGGAATTTAAAATTTTATTTCCTTTTAACCAGGATCGACTTCGTTTAAGCAATAAACAAACAAGTAGTAGACGGTGGTTACCTTGGTTGATCTATAAGATCGACGCTTTGACCGTCTAAGAAGAGTGGTTCTGCATAGAGCCGCCCAAGTGTTCGGCCTCTACCGCTAGTCCACACGAATAGCCCGCCGGAATCCCATCATGGATTGCTATTGGAAAACTCCGGTTGCTAGACCGGCCTTTTTCCCTCTCTCCAACTCTCTATAGGATGCTCTCTATTTTACACAAGAATTATGAGCTCTTGCAATTGTGATGTATAAAAGAGCTTGACACCCACCTCTTATTTATAGTAGAAGTGGCTCCCCTGACTAGAGTGGAGGAGAAGAAAATCTTTCCCCAATAAAATAAGGAAAATATAATTGATTGATTTATCTCATTTATTATAATATCTTATATTAAATAAATCTAGGATATTGTCAATATCTTATATTGAATATTTCCAAGATATTGTCAATATCTAATATTAACTATCTTTATTATATTACCATAAATCAATTTACACATGTGTATATATCACATATATATTACACAAATAAATCTATATATTATATATATACACACACAGTTGGCGCATGCAAATCTCCAATTTGCATTGATGCGCCACATGCATGTTTTATCTATATATATGTATATATATATATATTAATATCTAATATTAATATTTAGTAATACCATTAATTAAATTGCACAATCCAAGTGTATCTTATACACTAATAAGTTGCGCCACCTTTAGCCATAAATTGACTTCCGGAATATTCTTTAATTAATATAACACTATTAATATCTTGTATTTAATTTATTCATAATAAATAAATACCACCATATTAATTTACCACTATAACCTTTATAGTCGTGAGATAAAACTTTTCCTTATTTGGTTATCAACTATAACCACATTTTAATCCGGCTAGATGTTCTTATGTGTGTGACCCGATAGGCTTCGAATATGTTGGCCGTAGACACAAAGTGCAAATTACGAAAATGCCATTCATGCCTAACGATCACGGGATAGCGTCAGCAACACTGCGTGACCTCAATCATCGGAAGAGTCAAATGCAATGACTACTACCTTTCATGTGAAAGCTTGATTACCGTGTAACTTACAATCCTATCAACGTAATAATATCCATACGATCGTTAGTCGAAAGTGTCAAAACATCAACGACCGTATCTTATAATGCGGATATCATGCTCTCTCGAAGTAACTCATTTACTCCCACTTTGCAAAGATTCACGAGAGTAAGACATTGCTTATAAGAAGGCCATTTCGGATATTCGATCCCAATCACGAGATACGCGATTCCCGGACGACCAATCATGTATACTCCGCGATGCTTCAATATCATACCCAATCACTACCGCATGATCGCCCGTGGCTGTGGAAACCTCAATAGTGTCAAAGCATGACAATCCACACCGTGATGCCATGAAGACTCGTCCAAAGGATAATTACACAACCGCCACATAGTGTGACACTTAACCGTGTAAGTGGGTCGATCCTAACGACGCGCGTCTCGTAATACACGCCCACGTGCATACCCAAGTGTCACTACACTTCGATAGGCAAGATCTATCCATGCCGTTAAAGACAGAAGACATCTAATACGTGCTAGTCTGTTTATACTATCAATGTCCTGTTTAATAGTACATCAGCCTAGAGACATTTAAGTTTCAAACTTATTAGAGTGATTAGAGATCTCATCAACCATAATCGCCTATCATGGTTTCTCTATCACAGTTTAATACTAAGGACGTTATCATACAACAATTCATAATTGGTTCTTTAAAAGAACATATATATGACAATATAAAAGCCATTTAATATATGTATAAACACAAAGAAATAGTAGAAATGATCCGACCCGGTCGGATCCGGTCCAACCCGATTGGGTTTAGGACACTATTTCAACAGAATGTTAGTTACTCAAAAGAAGAAATCAACTCAAAAATCTTGGAAGCATTACCTGAAAAAGAAGTTTGGGAAATGAAGGTTACTGCCATAGAAGAAATGAGAAAGCTACATGAAGAGGATACCTTCAAATTATTCTCAGATCTTAAAGCTTATGAATTCAGCAAGAAACTGGCACCTACCACTGAAAAGGAAGAGCCAAAAACCACTACATTGGCTGCTTCATATCAAGAAGAAACATCAGGAGCTCAAGATGATCTACTGGATGAGATGCAAGAGCAAATTGCCCTACTGAGCAAGAAAATCAGAATGATGAAGATTGGAAAGAGTTCTCCAAGGAATTTCACAAAGAAATTCACTGAAAATAAAAAGGATGATTCAAAGAAAGACAATGATTACTTGTGCTTTCATTGCAAGAAACCAGGACACTTCAAACTCCGATATCCTGAGTTAAAACAAAGTAAGGAACTCCGATTATACAGGCTTCAATTGCAAGAAGCCTGGACATTTTAGACTGATCGTCTGACTCTCACGAAGACCAAAAGTCAACATAGAAGACATGGCAAGAAGGCTATGGTTTCTGAAGATGAATCAGGATATGAAGTGGAATCAGAAAAGGGATATGAATCTGATGACACTGCACTTGTTGCTGATATGGATGATTATGCTTTGATGGCAAATATGGATGAAACAGAGGAGGTATACAATTCTGTATCTATAAACACTCCTGCTGGAAGTGATTGTGAATCAACCTGTGGTTCAAATCCTAAAAATTCTAACAATGAAGAAACTTTGGATGCCATCCTTAATCAACTGAGGATAATACAATCTGGTTATGAGATTGTGAAGGCTGAAAAAGAAACTCTTCAAATAGAAGTTGAAAGGTTAAATGCTGAATTAAAAATTCTCAAGGGTAAGGAAAAAGAAGTTGGACAGAATCGCAAGATAAGCCTCTTTGTACATTCGATGAGAGTAATTGAATCTGGCTGAACAATCTTCTTCCTCCACTGCATTCAAATCTGGAAAGCCTTATGGTGACAGATCAGGGCTTGGATTTGGAACTCAACAATCCAATTAGAGTGGATCCAGTAAGGTCACTGAACCTAGTACCAGAATTGGTCCTAAGTTTGTGCCTGCACAAAATCCAACTCCTAGTAAGGTTGCTGAGGCAGTAAAGCCTACTGAGAATGCTTCAAAGAGGCAAAATCAGAAGTCAAAAAGGGCATCAGTACCTACCAAAAAGAGTAAATCCAAAGGTAGGACTGCTGGACCTTCTAGACCTCTCGATCGAGACACTGCTACCAAGTCTCTTTGGACCACAAAAAGGTAAAGGTCAGAAATATTCCACGGATAAGAATCCTAAAACCAAAAATATCAATCATTTGAGGGATACTTATCTCAGGAGGAAAGTAGACTGTTCCCTACTGATGATGATTGGAATACTCATGCACCTCTCGCTGTAAATGACAAGTATAACCATCGCCGCTAGGGTAAAACCTAAACGGAATCAATGAGAGGACTCGTGCAGAGGACTTATACAAGACCTCAGCAGGGACCTCAGCAGACTCCATATTACAGAGTTTTTCCTAACAGACAGCAATCCAATGGTTATGCTAATGCTTCTAACAACAGAAATCACTTCAAACAGCATTACATACCAAAAGGCCATAAAGCATATGTGAATCCTACACAACCAATTGTTAGACCTTATGGATGTGTAGAATACATGTATGAACAAAGGTATAATACCTTTCAAAGAAGACCTTATGGAAACTTGCCAAGGGTCATGCTTACCACTGACCATTATGGACCCAAACAGATTTGGGTACCTAAAATGCATTAACTTTGTATTGTAGGGTGTCTGGTACTTTGACAGTGGATGTTCCAGAAATATGACAAAGAATAAGCACTGTTTGTCAAATTTTGTGGCAAAGGATGGTCCAAGAGTGAATTTTGGCAACAAAAATACACCAGGATACACAAGTGGATATGGCACACTTGTGAGAAATGGATTGACAATCAGGAATGTTGCTTATGTGGAAGGACTGGACTACAACCTACTGAGCACTAGACAATTCTGTGACATGGTATACAAGGTCACCTTTGACAAAAACACATGCATTGTCATTAGTGAAAGAGGTGATCAAGTTGTGTTGGCTGGAAGAAGACAACAAAACATGTATGTTGTGGATTGGTCAACTGCTGTTCCAGAAACATGCCTGATTGTACATACCAAGTCAGAACTTAATTGGTTATGGCATAAGAAGTTGAATCATTTAAACTTTGATGATATCAATCAGTTGGTGAAGAAGAAACTGGTGATTGGTTTACCTGAGATCATATTCAAAAAGGATGCTATATGTGATTCCTGTCAGCAAGGTAAACAGACAAAGTCAAGCTTCAAATCAAAGACTAAGCAATCAACTAAAAGAGTTTTGGAGCTGATGCACATGGATCTATTTGGACCAGTTACACCAACAAGTATAACAGGAAAGAAATACACCTTAGTGGTTGTAGATGACTATTCAAGATACACTTGGGTGATATTTATGAACAAGAAAAGTGAAACACTTCAAAAGATGCCTGAACTTTTGAAGAGATTACAGAATGAGAAAAGTTTGACAGTAGTAAAGATAAGATCAGACAAGGGTACTGAATTTCTTAATAAAGTTATAAGAGAATATTGTGAATAGAATGGTGTACTACATCAACTTGCTGCTGCTGGTACACCTCAGCAAAATGGGGTTGCTGAAAGAAGAAACAGAACTCTAAAAGAAGCAGGAAGAACTATGATTTGTGAAGCATTGCTACTGAAAGATATTGAAATTTGAAGCAATCAATACGACATGCTATACACAAAAGCAGAACCTCGGTGAACAAGAAGCTGCTGAAGACACCTTATGAAACTTGGAATGGAAGGAAACCTAATATATCCTATTTCCATCCATTTGGAAGCAAATGTTTTATCTTGAATCATAAAGAACAATTGAAGACATTCCAACCAAAATCAGATGAAGGAATTTTCTTGGGATATTCTTCTGTCAGCAATGCATTCAGGGTACTAAACAAAAGGTCGTTAAAACATGAAGATACAATACATGTAGTGTTTGATGAACCTAAGTTCACTGGAATGGACGATGAAGCTTGTGAACCTGCTGAGAATCTACAAGTCACTGATCCAGATTGTGTTGAGGTATTGGAGAGGTTTAATGACTTGAAGGTTTCTGATTCTGCCCATGCTGAACACCCTGCTGGTAATACTACTGATGCAACAACTGAGGCAGTTCAAGGATCTGCTGAACCCTGCTGTTGAAAAAAGACACACCATCAAGATGAGGTTCCTGAAGATCAATCTAACCAGAATCCACAATGGTTAAGGGATCACCCTGCTACACAAGTTATTGGCAACATACATCAAGGTGTAAGGACTAGAAGACAGTTAGAAGCAATGTTTACATGTTTCCTATCCCAAATGGAACCTAAAGTTGTTGAAGAAGCAATTTCAGATCCAAATTGGATAATTGCTATGCAAGAAGAATTGAATGAATTTGAAAGAAATCAAGTTTGGACACTGGAGGAAAGGCCTAGTCATGCAAATATAATTGGTACAAAATGGGTATACAGAAACAAACTTGATGAATCTGGCACCATTGTAAGGAACAAGGCCAGACTAGTAGCAAAAGGCTATTCTCAAGCAGAAGGAATAGATTTTGATGAAACATATGTCCCTGTTGCAAGATTGGAAGATATCAGATTATTCTTGGCACATGCTGCTTATAAAAACTTCAAAGTATATCAAATGGATGTCAAAAGTGCATTTTTGAATGGCATTCTGGAAGAGGAGGTCTATGTACAGCAACCTCCTGGATTTGAAGTTAAAGATCAAGAAGATAAAGTGTATAGACTCAACAAAGCACTTTATGGTTTGAAACATGCACCAAGAGCATGGTATGAGACTCTATCTCAATTCTTGGTGGATAATGGTTTTACAAAAGGCACCATTGACAAGACTCTTTTCAGAATCAATGAAGGAAACAGCACCCTGCTGGTACAGATTTATGTTGATGACATAATCTTTGGTTCTGAAAATGAATTGCTATGTGAGAAGTTTGCAAATCTAATGAAGAGTAAATTCCAAATGAGTATGATGGGAGAAATGAACTACTTTTTGGGATTGCAAGTCAAACAGATGAAGGATGGAATCTTCATTCATCAAACTAAGTATACCAAGGAGCTGCTGAAGAAATTTGGTATGGAAAACAGCACCAAGGTATCAACTCCTATGAGTACAAATATTAGATTGGATGAAGACAAAGAAGGCAAAGATGTTGATCAGACCTTATACAGAAGGATGATAGGCAGTCTGGTGTATCTTACTGCCAGTAGACCTGATATATCCTTTGATGTAGGTGTTTGTGCAAGATTTCAATCAAAACCTAAAGAGAGTCATTTAGGTGCAATCAAAAGGGTTCTCAAATATCTAAAAGAGACTTTGGGAGTAGGGATATGGTATTCAAAAGATCGAAGCTTCAAAGTCATATCCTACTCAGATTCTGATTATGCTGGATGCAAGATTGATAGAAAAAGCACCACAGAACACCGCCGGTTAATGGGAAATAGGTGGTTTCTGGTTTAGCAAGAAAGCAATTCTATATCAACTTCCACTTCTTGAAGCCGAATATATTCTTCTTTGGAAGTTCTTTGTGCACAAATACTATGGCTAAGACAACAATTAAGGGATTATGGAATTGCAGAAAGAGAAATTCCAATCATGTGTGACAACACAAGTGCTATTGCAATCACAGAAAATCCTGTTTTGCACTCAAGAACCAAGCATATTGATGTGAGACATCATTTTATAAGAGATCATGTTGAAAAGAAAGATGTGGTGGTTCTTTATATCCTCATCAAGATCAACTTGTCGATATTTTCACTAAACCCTTTGGATAGTGAGTGATTTGCTAAACTAAGGACTGAACTTGGAATTATAAAAGTTGACTGACATTCTATTTTATCAGCAATGTACTGGAATTCACCAAGGGGATTAATCTTTGCTATGTTGGTTGAGCTCACTTAGCAGATTAGTCATTGGTATCAACAATTCCATGTACTTATGATTGGACAATTGAGCAAATGAAGTTGCCAAGGGGATTGGTCTTTGTCATGTTGGGTGAGCTCACTTGACAGATCAGTCATTGGTATTAAACTTCATCTTGTATTATCAATTGGACAATACAAAAGGATTTAATCATCAGCAGAGTGACTCATATCAAGAAGTCTTGAGACTTCTTTATCAAAGAGTCGCCGAGCCAAATCCTTGATGACAAGGTCTTTGAAGGAAACGTTACACAGTCAAACTTACAAAAGTCAAAAAGCAAATGGCGGGATATTTATTCTATCCTTATAACCGTAGTTACACGATCTGACGGTTACAAAGCATTATGAAAAGTAATGGGCCACGTGTCAAGACAGCATTCACTCAGATTTAATCGTGGTTAATACCACTGTACATGCTCTGACAGTTACAACTGCATCTGTCTATATATACAGACCAACACAGAAGTTACTTTCAAAAATCTCAGATTGATTTTCTCTGCATTTACACTGTGTGAACACAGATTTCAGAGCTATCTTCTTCATCTTTTTCTTAAAAACAATGGCAGAAAAGGATGATGTGCAAATCGGAACAAGTCAAAGTGTAAGAGGCTTTGTTGTTGATGCTAACCAAACAGAATTAGCTATCAATATTGGTCAAAGAATAAGAAGATATGAAGGTCTGGAGAATGTGCTCAATATAAGATTGGGAACAATATCATATACAAATGTTGTTAGCTTCTGGAGAAATATTGTTATAAGAGAAGGTATAGAAGCATTTACCACAACAGTAAATGCCCAGGAGATTGAAGTTTCCTCAAACTTGCTGAGGGAAGCTTTTGGTTTTGCACCAGTAATCGATGCTCCAACAAATCCTGAGGAAATGGGACTGTCAAAGATGGATTTTGTTGACAGAATCAAGACCAATGATGCCATCAAATCAATTCCAGGCATTAATGTGAAGCATATTGGTTATGAATACAACCTGCTGAGCAAGATTATTGCAAAGAATATCTTAGGACTCATTGGGAGTATGGATACTTTATCAGGACCCAAACTAGAACTGCTGATGATTATTTGCAGAAGCATGAAGTTTGATTGGGCTGGATTCTTTGTCCATTACATGAAGAAAGTAGCAAAAAAAAGAGAAAGAAAGGACAAAGAAATCCAAGGCTTTACCTTTGGGATTGATGGTTCAGGCCCTGCTGAATCATTTAAGAATTGCTGATATTGCACCTGAAAAGGTAAATAAATCCAGATACAAGAAAGAGATTGACTATCCTATCCCTGGTTTGGATGATGATGAAAATGTGGATGATGAAGCCACTGATGGTGAGCAGGTTAAGAAAGTTGTTAAACCTGCTGCACCAAAGAAGGCTACTGAGAAAAGAAAGGCTGCTGATAAAAGGAAAATCACTGAATTATTAAAGCTTAAGAAGACAAGGAAGCAAACAGCAGAGACAACTGAGTCTACTGAGGGACCAGAAGAGGTTGAGGTTACTGAACCTGTTGTAGTTGCTACAAAGAAGACTGTTGCTGATGTTTTGAAGGAGCAACAGAAAGAAGCCAGTAGAAAGAGGAAAGCTGCTGAAATTGAAACATAGCAACTTTCCAAGAGATTGAAAGAGATTTCCAAAAAGAAGAAACATGGAAAAGGGAAGCAGTTAAGGATTCTGGAAGCTCAGAGGGAAGAAGAAGTAGAAGAAGCTATTGAAGCTGAGCCCCTAACAACTATCAAACCTACTGAGGTAATAGAGGTTGTTGATGAGCAACTCATGAAGAAACACAAATGCATCACAAACCGAGCTCATTGTTGTAGTTGGTGAATCCTCACCAGTAAAGGCTGTTGAGCCTACTGATACTGCACAATTTGTTGTTGAGCAACTTGTTGAAGAGCCACAGCAGGCTACTGAGTCTGCACCTGCTGTGGAAATGGAAACATTGGTACAAGACCCTGTAAGTCCTGCAATAGTTTAGGGGGAAGAGCAATCTGTTGCTAACCCTGCTGATGAGCATATAAGTCAGGGGGAACCAAGTGTAGTATAGATGGAGGTAGTAGGAACAAATATACAATCTGAGCAACCTACTGATCTTGAGGCATCTGTTGAAGAAACTCTGACTCTGCTAGTTGGGACCTTTGGAGGTCAGCAGAGTGAACAAACAGCTCCTAGAAAGTCTTTCATGCCTTTTGAAAGACATGAGAAGAAGAAGAAAGATGAGTTTGTGGATCCAAAACTCCAGCAAATAGCTGATTATTTTCAGTGGAAGTTCGGATTCTACAAAAGACAAAAGCCTGCTGCACAACCAATGACAGACTTTGAAGAATGGGCTTTTGATAAGTTGTGAGTGGAAAATTTGCTGGAACTGGTTGATACCTCCTTATTGCAATCAAGACTGATGGATCTGTTTGATGAACAACAGAAGGAGGAGGGTATCAAATTCAGGGATCCAAGAGATGATAATGATGATTCATCATCATCTGATTCTGGAGGTAATTATCCCTCTGGTCCAGGAGGAACTAGTGGAACTGCCATGTTAATTGAACCAAGAGTAGAGCAGTCTATTGATGCTGTACAGTCCACTGAGAGGCAACAAACTGAGGACATGAATGAAGATCTGGAGGATCTGACCATGGATGACTTGGAGGCAATAATAAATGAGGGTATAAACCTTGGTGCAAATAGAGTGGTTGGTGAGTCTGATGGCTCATTTGTTGCTGAACCTGTTGAAAAATCTGATGATCAACAGAATGTGGATTTGGATGAAGAGAGAGTTACTGATCACAGTGAACCAGATGTCAATTCTGAGGGTTCAATTCAATATCAAGACTGGATTGACACTGAAGGATCCTTATCCAAAGCTGCTAATACACTGAGAAGGATTGCCAATGCTGAAGGATTTCAAGTAGAAAATAGGGTTGAATTCCCTGCAATCCCTGTGCAGAGGGTGCTGATCACTGAGGAGCAAACAGTGGTAGCACAGAGATTGGACTTGATTATTGGATTTGAAGGATCCCCACTGATATTTGAGGATGTTCAGGCTTTTGAGGTTCAAACAGCACCTGAACAGAGGTCGGAACTGGAGGTTCAGGTTGCTGAGTTTCAAACAGCACCTGAACAAAGGTTGGAACATGAGGTACAGGTTGCTGAGTCTCAAACAGCACCTGGACATAGGTTGGAACTATCTATGGGTTTGGAGGAAACCCCTGCTGTTGTTTTTGAACAGGCTGCTGTAGTGGAGCCTACTGGAGTCAAGACCACTGTAGGGAAAGATGGTCACAGATGCGTTGTTTATTATTGAGGAGCATGGCATTTACTGGACTATGACTACAGTGATGAGGAATTTCAAATGCCTGAGGAAGAACATGTTGCTGATAAACCACAACAGGCATTTGTACCTATCTTTGAAGAACCTGCATAAGATCCAATAATGAAAGACATTCTTGGTGCTATGCACTACAAGAAAAAGGGCCTTTAATAAGGGGAATTTAATAAGGGGACGAAATTTCATCATTAAAAGGTAGTTATAATGAGGGTACCTTAATTATTTTAGTGGTTGATGACGAAATTGTTATTCCACTCATTATTGATCATATTTCCCCTCGTTAAGATACAATAAAAAAAATTCCCCTCATTATTTTTGCAGATTGGATTACAATGAAATATTCAAAATGAAATAAACCAACCCACCCCTAAATTCGAAAGGGGGAAACTATCATAACCATCCATTTCTAATAACAAATTGTACGAACAGAAAGAAAAATCCTATAACCCTAAAGCTTCAATTTCTCTCTTCTCCGCCATTTTTGCCAATGCTAAACCATACACCGCCGCCGCCACTATTCAACCAGCCGCCGCCGTTGTTCACACATACGACGCCGTTGGTCTACCGTATGGTGCAACCTTTGTTCCATCAGTATCTTTGCATTGATTGGTCTTCTCTTTTCCCGTCGCCGATGTTCTTCTCTCTCCGCCGCCGCATTTGAATATCCATTACTCAACTTTTCAATCATGAATTTATGACCACAAATTCTACAATCATGACTAATGAAATGGAAAAGCTGTGATGAAAGAAGAACCGGCAATTTGTTCCATCGCCAAGACTTCACCTTTTTTTTTTTTCCAATTTTGTTCCTGTGAGGAGATCTTCTTAGCTATGGGTTTTTGTTGAAATGAGTATGCCTTTTAACGTGCTTGGAGTCTATTTTTAATTTTTCTTATTTATCAGATGAAATATGCATTTTACTATGATTTTGCTACTGTTGTGTGTGATTTAGTAAACTGCTAATGTGCTTAAGTATCTTGACATGTGAACCATCGATTGAGCCCTTAGATTTTGGTAAGATAAATATCCTAAATCTGTTCAGAATCAATTTGATAAAGTACTCTGTTCTGCCACCTATTGGACAGGCTGGTCTAATTCATGTTTGCCTTGGTCTATTTCTTGTGGCGTGATCTTGAATGTCTAATCTAGGTTGTGTTCAATATATATTATGCAATGAGCTCATGAGTTCTCGCATACTATTTGAGAATGCTTGTTTTCCCTGATGTGTATCTCCTTTTATTTGAATAGGCTATGTTTAGCTTCTCAATAATCATTGTGAAATATTGAATCTTTTGTACAGTTTAAGTTTATCAGTCAGAAGTGATGACTTGCATCTTTCTCTTTGATTCAGGTTTTTTTCTATGGTCGTATGCTTCATATACTAAGTTGCAATGTCTTTTTTTTCTAGTTTCAAGATGAAGTGTGTAGATTACCAACTTGTCTTGTTCTTTCTGCTCAGCCGAAACTTGAGCTTCTTTCTAGAGTTAGTAGCATAAAGAGTTGTTTGCATGAATCACACTGTCTAGAACTACTTCTCATTCACTAATAGTGCTACGAAATTTAAAGAATTTTGGTAGACACGTCATTTAGAATAGAATGTATACAGGCTATGAGAAAGAAGCATTAGGTTAGGAAAACGGACTTGTTAGTATTTCAGAACATTTGGCAGTTTTCTCGGCATATGTTGGTTCTTGGTTTTTCTATAGTATGTGTTGTACTTGAGCCTTGAAGCAATAATGAAATTTGTTGCTGACTAAAGGTGATAGGTTAAATTTGAGCCATGGATATAAAATTTTATAAGTTATGAAGGAAGACTACCCTTATATGTTGGTTAAAGTTAATGACTTGTGAATGAGAAAGCGATTCATCATTTTCACATTTTTCGAAGCTTGAGCCTGTTTAGAATGTTGTTGGATTGGTAATGTTCTTTGATGTCATGACCGTATCCTTATAGTTATTCATTAGACAGTGGTTTGAGTGAAATGTGCTCTAATTGTAAAGCTATATGGTGCTGCAGATTTCCATCACCTACTAACCTATGTCTCTTGTTAGAATTCGAAATGTATTGTCCCTGCTGACTGTCTCACTTGTTTTGAGGCGAAAAAACACCGGAATTTAGCACTTCACTGTAATCCATCAGCATGTCCTGCCCAAGAGAGACTCTTGGATTCAAAACAAAGGTTTTGTTATCTTGAATTAGTGGTGGGATCCTGTGACCCATTTGATGCTTTGAAGGGTGAGCAAACAAAGGTGACACAGGGCCAAAGGTATTGGACCCGAATCTGTTCGTCTTTTGTCTTTCTGGTGTTCAGTTTGTGTGCATGTCTTGGATCTGATTTGAAAGTCTCCTTTGTTGTGTGATGGGTGTCCTTGGGTCTATCCTGGACTTGTCCAGACATGTCAAAAAGTTGTATAACATGTTGATCTGAGTATGGATCTTGTCTTGGTGTGTGCTACATGATAGTGTACATATTACTAAATGCTTGATCTAAGTTTCATCCATGCAATATGACATGATTACATTGAGTTGAATTTTATTACACTTATTGAATTCCTTACGATTCTGTATTTCTAAAGTCGGTTACAAAAGTGCAAAAGATGTTTATTTCAGTGTCAATCTTCTATATTTAAATTTACCCTCTTTTTTTATTTAGCAATTTTTAGTAGTACTGATGTTTTTGAAGGATGTAGCGACAATGCTACGAAATCTTGATACTTTTGGTATTACATCTTGGTGCTGATTGTCATGAATTGCTTCATCTATGTTCAGATTCGTATATAAGAAATGCTTTACTTTTGTTGATGTTGCTGCTTACTTTTCTTAGTTCAATTTGAATATTTGTATGTTTCAAATATGTTATGCTTTGTTTAATTCGTGTCATTAAATGGGCGTATTGAGTACAATGTTTTTTTTTGTTTTGTTGAATAGGATAACTACTTTACTAACTATGAATAAGAGTATATGATCCGTGTGTGGTTTTTATTCATGTTTTATCCAACTTTCATAATATGTACTTAATTGATCATTGTTGTTGTGCAGGGATGTCTTGCTATTATTTTGGAACAACTGATTTAATTATGTGGATGGTTTGTTGTTAATGTTTTGAATGTTGGTATCACTTTGTTATCTTTTACTTTGCTACATTTCTCTTTATCCCTTAGCAAGGTAGTCTTGACTTCACTTCCCACGTTTTTCATTATTCCAATCTCAGTTTGTTTTTTCATATAGTATCGACTCTTCATAATTTGAAATGTTAGTATAATTTTGAGTCCACTGTAGGTCTGACTCTAAAAAATCCTATTGTCACATTCTGGCAGTAAAGCAAATGATGAAGAAGATGATGATGCAGCTAGACTATGTCAGACTATTGTCAATGAGCACCTTGGTGAGTGCTCAAGTATTCTTTGAACATATACTTTGTCAATTTTTTTGTCCTCTTGCATTGACGGAATAATGATTTCTACGCTGTTGACGGAATTATGATTTAAAGATCTGGACTTTCCTCATAAACCTGAGGCTTCATAATACTGGTGAAAGTGTATCTATTTTTCCTATTTTCGGATATTAGATTATAGTCTTTCATCACTAATTATTGAGGGAAGTTTGAATTTATGTAAAGTATGTAAAGATGGATGTTTGTATAGTACTGTGAGTGTACAGGTTCTTGAATTCAGTTGATATTGGCAATTTGTTGTTATTGAATCCTGATTAATGGGAGGAAAATAATCTATAATGAGGGGATATTTTTTTTATCAAATCGTGATTTAATAAGGGGTAAATGAATCTACAATAAGGGGTTATTTCTGCCATTAAATCACGATTTGTGAGTGGTAAATTACCTTATAATAAGGGTTTAGATTGTCATTAAAAATAATTTTTATTGACGGGAAAATACCATTATTAAATGTCCGATATTATTAATAACGGGATTGAGTTTCCTGTCATTGAATACCTTTAACGGCGGAGGTAGTAATAAGGGGCCATAAGGGGAAATTTCCTGTTATTAAAAGGTTTTTATGAGGAGAAATGGACAATTAATGACGGGAATTACCCTTATTAATAGCCGATTTTCTTGTAGTGTTAGGATATATGCACTATTTAATAGATGCTGAAGAATCGTTTATCTAAATACGGAAACCATTTGTTTTAATAGTTTATGATGTGTTACATATACATTTTCAGCATTACTTAGTGGTTCTGACTTTATCAGACAAAAGTCTGAGTCCCAGATTCGTACTACAAATGTCATATTCACTCTCTTTAAGGCAACTATATTATCGATTTGAAAGTGAATCCATTTGTTCCAACGAATCTGAAAACAGAAAATATATTTATGCGATATTCAATGATTAAAATCCGAAATTTCTTTCCTTATATCACTCCCACTATCTCAGCTGAAATAACTGCCCGTTGTCTACACTTTATCATGAATGCCCAGCTACCTTGTTCTTACAAAAGAACTCTAGCTTCTGAGTCAAATAACTCGGTTAAGAAAGTCTCTAAGGATTCATAGGTTAGTGATCCGAAATCACTTTCCTTATCATTTACTTTCTTTTATTAATATTTCGGATTAGCCTTTAACTTATTTAGTTTTAGATGACTTACACTTGTAGACATTTACCTTCCCATTCTTGGCTTTCTTTAAAGGAAATGGCCGTGAACTTAGCAGTTCATTTGAGTAGCCACTACTCATGAACTGTGGGATGCCTAGTGAGATTGATACCAAATCATTCTCGTCATCTTTAAACTAATTTTGTTTTGTCTCTCGCTTATCACGAGTGACAGCAGTGACATACTTATCAATGTCACTTAAGTTTATAGACTCAAGAGGAACATCCTCTTCCGAAAAATTAATTTGCATTCTCGATTTATGAGTTCAACGTTCTTGTTACTTTTCCACTTTTACGAAGTCGTTATTAGTCAATATAATATGTTTAGCAGTTTAAATACCTTGAGATGATATGTAGTTGCAAAAATAAATTATGACAAAAATGTAAAAATCAAACACCACAACATATAATAATTTTAGGAATTATAAACGTGATGTCATGCATGCAGTTTATCCTACCATTCCAAGGATTTAATCTCACACCTACAGTGCCGCCGACGGGTAGGTCAAAGAGGTGACGATTAAATTGAGACAATCTCTCTCAACAACTAACGGAGAATTGGACATCTCTATTTAATTGTTGATTACCTTCCTTTTTCAGCCAAGATATTTCCCAAAATATCCTTCAGAGTGTTACCTACTATTTCCGATCTCAAAGTACGCCCCGACTATGCCGCCTCAGGGTCGGTCAGTGACTCGACGAGTACCCAAAATCCTATCCTTTCGGAGACCAAGCCTTGAATTTTGATAGCGGTGAAAGCCACCCTCAGGGGGCCGAAATCAAAGCGGCACGAGGCGTCACTATTCTCTCACGTGCTTGCATCAACAGTAGAGGGCGAGGGGTGGGTTGTCACCATCCCCGCTCCCACTCGTTATTTTGAAAATTAGGTAGTCTCATTAGGATTTTAGAGTTTTCTAACAATCCAAAAACATTAGATCATGAATATTTAATTCAATCCTCCCACTAGTTTATCGGTTCCGAATACCGTCTAACTAGTGTCACTATATTCATGATTTTCCAATTTTATGGATTTATAAATTCTTTGTGTAGACACTACACAATTAAAATTCACCAAGAATTTTATAATCCTAATATATTAGGACTTATGAATTTCCTACCGAATCGAAAAACAATAAATCACAAATTTAAAGCTCCCACTAGTTTGTCGGTTCCAAATACCGTCTAACTAGTGACACTATATTCATGATTTTCCAATTTGTCGATTATTTAGAAATCTCTTGTGTAGTCACTACACAACAAAAATTCACCAATGAATTTTAAAGTCCTAATTTTTTCATTATAAAAAAATTAGGATCTCAGAATTTTCCAATAATCGAAAAACAATAAATCATGAAGCAATCACCAACTTATCGGTTCCAAATACCGTCTAGTTAGTGTCCTATCTTTTCACGATTTTTCAAATTTTCAATTATCAAAATTCTATTTATGTAGACACTACATAATCGAAATCCTCAAAGAATTTTAGATCCCAAAAACAAACTTGCCGAGTAAATTTTTATTTTTATCATGTGAATTTTATTTCCAGATAAAATTCTGTCTCCTTTAATTAATTTATTTTATTATGAATCTAAATTAATTATCGTTTTCATACATATCAAATTAATGTCAATATTAATTTTCTACATGTATGCATATGCTAGGAGTGGAATTCATGAATATGATGCATGACATGGTTATATCACATAAATAATCACAAAAAGAAAATAAATGCGAAATATAAACCACTGAGATGGACCGTTGGTACTGCTGGATATAGAGAAATCCGAATCCGGATCCGATCCATAATTGGATCTTCAGATCTGATTCTCAGCACCGATCGAGACACTCAATCTAGCACAGCGGAAGCTACGAATAAATTCGCATGCGATTTTACCACGATTCGATTCGCATATTAAACTAATAACTACAAGAAGGTTAGTAGATTTATCCAAACCGGAGAGAGATGAGAAATCGACAAAAGGGAGAAACCGCAGTCTTCCGGATTGTATCTCCTAGCGACGACTGGTGGACGTCGATCCTCGCCGTAGAACCTCCTAGAATATGCACAAGAAAAACCCTAGGAGGAACTCTCTTTATTTACTTGGTGGCGCAAATTGTGTTGTATTTTGTGCTAGGAGGAACTCTCTTTATATAGTAAAATAACTAGCCAAGAGAGTTACCCTTTTCACACCACAATTACATATTCCCAAAAGGAAAAGATATTTTTGCTACAAAAATAAGTGATAATTCCCAAAAAATCAATCTCTCAATTTTTCCATTAATTATCCAACAAATAGATAATTAATTAATTACACATATGAGATAATCTAGGAAAATTACATTTCCCAATTTATCCATAATAATGGCGCCACATTTTTCATCATTTTAATAGAAAATGCATTTTCTATTTTACATATTATTTACCAAATAAATAATATTGCATATTCATTAAATAGACCAACTATTTAATTTATTCTCGTGGTTCCATAAAACGAGAAAACACTCGCGTGTTAGGAGCCAACCCAGGGACCATGGACCTATAACCAGTAGCTACAATAAATTGAATAAAATATTCATCGAACAGAATATTTCTTCTCAACTCATTAATTCCAGAATTACGCCACCATAAATCCGGAACTGAACTCTACCGATTATAGATATAACTTATTCTCAAAACGTCGAGTCGATAAGTGTCCATTGATATAATCAATACATACAGACTAACCCTCCATAGACTATCCGTAATGAAGCGGGATTATTTTCGTAAACCTTCTTCAATACGTCTTATCCTTTTTTACCATTAACTCACTAGTGATCAATTAGTTCATAACCAATACGAACTCCACGGATCGATCAGTTTCTAGGATCAACAAATAAGAGGATTGTCTTTCTGCTTCCCGCAGGAATGAATGGATTCCATATCTGTAAAACACACACTTCTCACTGATTCCAGAATAGTGCCAACATGAAAGTGATTCGGACCGCGCTGTGCAATGATCCTTAACGAACACATCAAACCCTATCCCGAAACCAGTAGGAGTATGCAATCACCTCAGGATTAAGGTTAATCCATATATGATCATCTTGTGATTTAATAAGATTTCTCAATCACGGAATTATATGAGAAACGTAGATTAAATCGGCCAGTCCTATATGACTACGTCATATATAAATGCCCCACTTAGACAACCAATGTCGACGGTCCGGATAAGACGGTCACACCATTAAGTGTTCTGGGCGCATTAATGGTGGTTTAATCAATAGACCCCATACTTTGATTAACTTCACCACGGACTAACATTTCAAGTGTATCAGCATAAACTCAATCATCATGTGTGAAACACACTAAGTTATACGGCTACATATGATACGACTTAGGGTTTTCAGCAGTGTATTACTTACAAGCACGAAGCAAGTAATAAGATGAGAATAAATCTGTCATTTATTAATTATAAAAAACAATTACATAAATTGTCTTTCGGGTGCTACTTCCAACAATCTCCCACTTGCCTGTAAGGACAAGCAACAATTGTCTTTCGGGCACACTGTATCTAACAATCTCCCACTTACCTGTAAAGACAAACAATGATTGTTTTTAGAGCACCACACCCTTATTCTATCTATCCACAACATTCTCCCACTTGCTCTAAAACAGATGAGACATATCTCCCAATCTCACACCCACCAAGCGCTTATCAGTGACATTAGATGCCACACGACTTGGTAAACGGACCAGCTAGGTTGTCGGCTCGAGGCGATCTTAAGGACCAAACGTCACCTCTCTGCACGGTCTGTCTGACCAGGTGGTATTTGCTTTCAATATGCTTTTGACCTCTTGTGATTGCGAAGATCCTTTGTATGAACTACCTCTCAACTGTTTTCACAGTAAAATGGTAACGGCTCATCGAGACCTAGAATCACTTCCCGATCGAACAAAGAACTTCTCAAGCCACACCACCTCTTTAGCTGCTCGAAAGCTGCTATGTATTCGACTAACAGAGTCAGATTGGCAGTGCTGAATTACTCCAGACTGTAGCTCCATCACAATGAGTAAACACTAAGCCTGAGATCAAATCACGATCATCCTTAATCCGACAAAAATTCAGAATCAGTATAGTCAACAATACTCAGGTTTGCACCCGAATAATCAAGCATATGACTCCTCGTTCTCTAAAGGTACTTGAGGATGTACTATACTGCTATCCATTGCTCGAATCCAAGACTTGACTTTAATTGACTTTTAATAACCTGACTTTCTCTATCCAAAAGAGAATGTATCCCATTTTCTCTATATCCGAAGATTGAGAGAATTATTCCTTGAGGGGTTGGGTAGGAAACCTCTCGTTGAATTTTGCATTCGAAAATGCATTATCATCTTTAGCCAATAATATGCATGGGAGGTTGCCACAACTTGTTCTCATGAATTCGACCGAATCGATTTCTAAGAATAGTCCACTTCTCTAATTCAGATAATCTTGGCTCGTCAGTTTCTGATTTCAGATAACACACCCATGTGGTTTCCAACTGTTGCAGTGTTATCTTTTATTAACACTAACGTCTACTACTTTACCAATATTGATTCTTCAGTCTACAAAAGACTCATCAATATTCAGATCAAGCCCACACTTTTAAAACATGTGACCTTTAATGACCTAGAGGTTTGCTTTCATCCACCAATGGATATAAGCACAGGCAGTCAATCTGCCATTGGCTTTAAGCTAAAACCCTTCTGTTCCGAATGAATTCAAGCTCCATTGTACGGCAAGAAAGTTTCAGGGCATCTCTTGTTAATATTTCTGCTTTCCAGGGAGTCAAGCAAGGCTGAATGGTGAGAGAGTTTCAGGGCATCACCCCTGGTTAACTCTCTATTTCTCAGGGAATTACCCTTAGACCACTTGGCTTTTCTTAGAAAGTTAAACTTTCTCATTCATTCGACTCTTTTCCACGTAGATCCAATTTCTCCCATTGGGCCTGAGACACACATGTGGTTCTGCAAGAGTAGAACAGACATGGAGTACCAAAACTCCATTCTGGTGTATTTGGCTTTAAACCAACCTTTAATTATCGAGAATCCTATCTGACCCTCCAAAGAAGACCATAGGTTATCAATCACCCTCAAGCAGATCAGATAGTTCAGCATAATCCTGATGAGTCAATGGATAAACCATACTCCCCTTTGCACTTGGGTGGATTGACATTACGATCCTGGTTCGATAGTATTTATCGGTGTTATCCCCATCAACCAATGTTGGATGTGGTCCGATTAAATCAGATAGTAACTCCTTGAGTAACTGTACTTCAAGGTCTAAGGTTGTTATTTAAACATTCTTTTAGAAAGGATGTAACAGTGTAACCGTCACGATCCAATCTCAAGAATCTTATAACCAACCTTTTCTCATTGCATTAAGATATTTCACGAACAGTCACCATCTGAACATGCATGCAAAATTTCCAGTCCTACCTTCATGCACTAATGCTAAATGCCTCTATTTGCGGAAGTGGAGTAAATGCACTTCTCTCTTTATCCACAAATTGATAAGCATATTCTAGGTAGACTTCTCGGTATTACATAATAACGTAAACCGTTATTTTGCAACTAATATCTTAATTGAGTTAAGCAGTGTATTGTAGCATATCAATAACTATACAAGACAATCTATGGTTTATCCTTTTAGTGAAATCATTTCACTCGGAGGTAGGCCGAGCATCAGTTCCAAATACTATGCTATAGCCTATATCTGAGCATTGAATACTCGTTTCTCTGGTAATATCAGAGATTCCTCCAAATATTTAGATGAACTAATCGGCGTTTTTGAGTATTCATTAGAAAAAAAAAAGTCTATTACTCAAAAGCTCCCACTAGCTTGTATCCTTCACAAGATCCCGAAGGTCAATATGAACAAGCTATGATACTTCTTTAGCTCTATTAACCTTTCCTAATTGAAAGTTTACTTAGTCATTTTTCCTTTGAGATGGTGTTCTTAGACTGAGAGATAGGAATCACCCTTAGCCAGTCTTCAGATCTTATCTTTAGGATATATGCACTAATTAATTGATCCTGAAGAATCATTTATCTAAATACGGAAACCATTTATCTTAATAGTTTATGATGTGTTACATATAATTTTTCAGCATTACTTAGATGTTCTGACTTTATCAAACAAAAGTCCGAGTCTCGGAATCGTATACAAATGTCATATTCACTTTCTTTAAGGCAACTATATTATCGATGTGAAAGTGAATCCATTCGTTCCAACGAATCTGAAAAAACAGAAATTAGATTCTGCGATATTCAAGGATAAAAATCCGAAATTTATTTCCTTATATCAATCCCACTATCTCAGCTGAAATAACTGCCCGTTGTCTACTCTTCATCATGAATGCCCAGCTACCTTGTTCTTACAAAAGAACTTTAGCTTCTAAGTCAAATTATTCGGTCAAGAAAGTCTCTGAGGATTCATGGGTTGGTGATCCGAAATCACTTTCCTTATCATTTACTTTCATTTATTAATGTTTTGGTTTAGCCTTTAACTTATTTAGTTTAGTGACTTGCGCTTGTAGATATTTACTTTCCCATTCTTGGCTTTCTTTAAAGGAAATGGCCTTGAACTAGCAGTTTATAAGAGTAGACACTACTCGTAAATTGTGGGATGTTTGGTGAGATTGATACCAAATCATTCTCGTCATCTTTGAACTAATTTTGGTTTGTCTCTCTTTCAAAGACGAGTGGCGGTGATCCACATCAATGTCACTTAAGTTTGTAGGCTCAAGAGGAACATCCTCTTCCGAAGGATTAATTTGCATTCTCGATTATTGAGTTCAACGTTCTTGTTACTTTCCCACTTTTACGAAGTCGTTACCAGTCAATATATCATATTTAGCAGTTTAGATACCATGAGATAACATGCAGTTGTAGAAAATAAATAATGACAGAAGTATAAATCAAATCATACACCACAACATATAATAATTTTAGGAATAATAAACGTGATGTCATGCATGCAGTTTATCCTACCATTCCAAGGATTTAATCTCACACCTACAGTGCCGCCAACGGGTAGGTCAAAGAGGTGACGATTAAATTGAGACAATCTCTCTCAACAATTATTTGAGAATCAGACATCCCGATTTAATTGTTGATTACCTTCCTTTTTCAGTCAAGATATTTCCAAAAATACCCTTTAGAGTGTGACCTATTGTTTCAGATTTTTAAGTAGACCCCGAGTATGCGCTTGAAAGGTAGGTCGGTGACCCGGCGAGTACTCAAAATCCTATCTTTTCGGAAACCAAGCCTTGAATTTTGATAGCGGTGAAGGCCATCCGAAGGGGGCCGAAATCAAAGCGGCACGAGGCGTCACCATTCTCTCACGTGCTTGTGTCAACAGTAGAGGCCGTGGGGTCGGTTGCCACCTTCCCCGCTCCAACTCGTTATTTTGAAAATTAGGTAGTCTTATTAGGATTTTCAGAATTTCTTAATCATCTGAAAAACAATAAATCATGAATATTTAAATTAATCCTCACACTAGTTCATCGGTTCCAAATACCGTCTAACTAGTGTCACTATATTCACGATTTTTGAATTTTATGGATTTATTAAAATTTCTTGTGTAGACGCTACACAATTAAAATTCACCAAGAATTTTATAATTAATACATTAGGACTTTATGAATTTTTCTAATAATTCGAAAAACAATAAATCACAAAATTAAAGCTCCCACTAGTTTATCGGTTTCAAATACCGTCTAACTAGTGACACTACATTCGTGATTTTCTAATTTATCGATTATTTAAAAATTTCTTGTGTAGACACTACACGACTAAAATTCACCAAAGAATTTAAAAGTCCTAATTTTATCATGATAAAAAATTTAGGATCTTAGAATTTTATCTCAATAATTTGAAAACAATAAATCTGGAAAAGCAATCACCAACTTATCGGTATTAAACCCTGGCTGAGCATTAACCGAGTTCACCGAACGGTGTCGGGATTGGCTAAGCCGATCCGTCATCTTCGTTGGTTCATATACGACTGCTGGATGAATCGGGCTAAGGCTGCCCCATTGAGCCAAAACTCGCCGGATAGCTTGACCTTGCCGGACCCCGCCAGACGCGTGTGCGAGTCTTTGGGTTGAAAATCGGGCTAAGGTTGCCCATTGAGCCTCATTTCGCGGATAGCTTGACCTTGCCGGACCCCGTGGCTAACCCCGCACTTGGACGGACAAGTCGAGTCGAGCCGAAGCCCTGTTGACCGCCCGAACCAATTTTCGAACCTTTTGCTCAGTTGGTGTCCAACTTTTCCGGATTTTTCAATTTTTCAATTATTAAAATTCTTTTATGTCACTACATAATTAAAATCCACGAATGATTTTTAGATTCCAAAATTAAATTTACCGAGTAAATTTTATTTTATCATGTGAATTTTATATCCCGATAAAATTCCGTTCGTTTAATTAATTTAATTTGTTATTAATCTAAATTAATTATCGTGTTCATACATGTCTAATTAATGTCAATATTAATTTTCTAGGAGTTGAATTCATGAATATGATGCATGTCATGGCATGGTTATCTCAAATAAATTATCAAACATGAAAATAAATGTGTAAAAACTACGGCTGAGATGAATCGATTTGATGCTCGTATCTAATCTATAAACCTAAAAAAATTAAATAGATAAACCCTATTTTTAAAGTATCTTCTAATCTTTAAGCAGTTCGTCCGCCGCTCTGTATATAAATTTCCTGGTCCGTTCCTTTAACAAACATCATCCAGCTGAGTTGGTCGCTGCATCTTCCACCTACCGCTGCTGCCTGGTTTCAAATCCCGGAAACTTGTTTTTTTTTTTTTTCGTTAAACAGCAGCCCCTTTCTCTTGAAAAAAATTCCAAAAATCACACCATCCGAGAATCGAACCTAGCCTCCAAGATGCAAACCTCGCTTCTCCACCAGCATGCCATCGGATTACTTGTGATGGCAATGAACGCAATTATTAAATACAACAGTGACGAAAAAATATTCTATTTTCCAGGAAATTAAATTACAACCAATAAGTTACATAATTTCCTATATCCGGATAAACCGGTTTACAATAGATCTAACGTTAAACAAGAACCAACCCCACTCCATCTAGTCAACCAAATCATTCAACCACGTATATATAAAATAAAATTTATAAAATATGCAATTTTTATTCAATTTCACTCCTTATTAATTAATTATGCAATCAAGATCGCAAAATCGCTTTAACAGCCGATACCACATCTTTGGATATACGAAACCCGATTCGGATCCGAACCATAATTGGATCGTCGAGATCGATTTCAAAGACCGATCGAGACACTCGATCTAGCACAGCGGAAGCTACGAATAAATTCGCATGCGATTTTACCACGATTCGATTCGCATATTTAATTAATAACTACAAGAATGTTAGTAGATTTACCCAAACCGGAGAGAGATGAGAAATCGACAAAATGGAGAAGCCGCAGTCTTCCGGATTGTATCTCCTAGCGACGACTATGGACGTCGATCCTCTCCGTAGAACCTCCTTGAATATGAACAAGAAAAACCCTAGGTTTTCTTCTTTTAATGACTAAGGCAAGAAACTATTTTTCCTTCCTTTTATTTACTTGGTGGCGCAAATTGTGTTGTATTTTGTGCTAGGAGTAACTCTCTTCATATAGTAAAATAACTAGTCAAGAGAGTTATCATTTTCACACCACAATTACATATTCCCAAAAGGAAAAGATATTTTTGCTACAAAAATAAGAGATAATTCCCAAAAAATCAATCTCTCAATTTTTCCATTAATTATCCAACAAATAGATAATTAATTACACATATGAGATAATCTTGGAAAATTACATCTCCCATTTTATCCATAATAATGGCGCCACATTTTTCATCATTTTAATAGAAAATGTATTTTCTATTTTACATCTTATTTACCAAATAAATAATATTGCATATTCATTAAATATACCAACTATTTAATTTATTCTCGAGGTTCCATAAAACGAGAAAACACTCGTGTGTTAGGAGCCAACCTTTAACCATTGACCTATAACTTGATAATTAAAATAAATTGAATAAAATATTCATCGAACAGAATATTTCTACTCAACTCATTAATTTCGGAATTACGCCACCATAAATCCGGAACTAAACTCTATCGATTATAGATATAACTTATTCTCAAAACGTCGAGTCGATAAGTGTCCATTGATATAACCATTACATACAGACTAACACTCCATAGACTATCCGTAATGAAGCGGGATTATTTCCGTAAACCTTCTTCAATACGTCTTATCCTTATTTACCATTAACTCACTAGTGATCAATTAGTTCATAACCAATACGAACTCCGCGGATCGATCAGTTTCTAGGATCAACAAATAAGAGGATTGTCTTTCTGCTTCCCGCAGGAAGGAATGGATTCCATATCTGTAAAACACACACTTCTCACTGATTCCAAAATAGTGCCAACATGAAAGTGATTCGGACCGCGCCTCTTAGCGATCCTTAACGAACACATCAAACCCTATCCTGAAACCAGTAGGAGTATGCAATCACCTCAGGATTAAGGTTAATCCATATATGATCATTTTGTGATTTAATAAGATTTCTCAATCACGGAATTATATGAGAAACGCAGATTAAATCGGCCAGTCCTATATGACTACGTCATATATAAATGCCCCACTTAGACAACCAATGTCGACGGTCCGGATAAGACGGTCACACCATAAAGTGTTCTGGACGCATTAATGGTGGTTTAATCAATAGACCCCATACTTTGATTAACTCACCACGGACTAAAATTTCAAGTGTATCAGCATAAACTCAATCCTCATGTGTGACACACACTAAGTTATACGGCTACATATGATACGACTTGGGGTTTTCAGTAGTGTATTACTTATAAGCACGAAGCAAGTAATAAGATGAGAATAAATCTGTCATTTATTAATTATAAAAACAATTACATAAATTGTCTTTCGGGCGCTACTTCCAACAATCTCGCACTTGCCCGTAAGGACAAGCAACAATTGTCTTTCGGGCACACTATATCTAACAGGTACCCGCGTATCTAATCTATAAATCAAATAATTAAACCCTACGTTCATAAAAGTTCTAATCTTCAATGAACCGCCGCCGCTGCTTGGTATATAATTTTCTAGTCCAGATCCTCAATAAAAGCCCTTCTAGCTGAGTTGGTTGAAATTCCTTCTTCCTTCATCACCACTCGAGTTCGATTCCCCTTCGTTTTTTTTTTATTTTCGGTCGTAAATTTTTTTTTCTGTCGCTTTTTTTTTTGATCGTTTAGATTTTTTTTTGAACACAAAAAAAGGGATTTCCAAACAGGAAAGAAAAAAATTCAAAATTTTATACGCCCAAGGGGATTCAAACTCAGGTCTGCGCACAATTGAACCTATGACTTGACCACCGTGCTGCAGCTTTTATTCTTTAGAGTTATCGTCCGAATAAATTAAATAGGCCTTCGGCCGAAATAAAAAATTTGTAGAAAATTAAAATTGCAAAACTAAATTACATGATATCCTATACCCAAAAAAAACGGGTTTACAATAGATCTAACGGTAAACAAATACCAACCCCAATCCATATCGTCAACCAAAACATTCAATCGCATAAATTAAATTAAAAGATGCAATTTTATTCTATTCCATTCCTTATTAATTAATTATACAATCAAGATAGAAAATTCGCTTTAACATCGCTCTAATACCACATGCTGGATATACAGAAACCCGAATCTGGATCCGATCCATAATTGGATCGTCAAATCTGATTCACAGCACCGATAGACATGTTCGATCATGCACAGCGAAAGCTACGAATAAATTCACATGCGATTTTAGCACGATTTGATTCACATAAATAATTAATGCAACTATGAGAAGGTTGAAGATTTACTTTATTTAAGAGGAATAGTAAATCGACAGATGGAGAAGCCACGGTCTTCCGGATTGTATTTCCCTAGCGACGACTGATGGACGTCGATCCTCGCCGTAGAACCTCCTCGAATATGCACAAGAATAAGAAAGTAATTTTTCTCTCCTTTTTTTCAAGTGTGGCGCAAATTATGTGTGTGTATTGTGCTAGGAGGAACTCTCTTTATTTAGGAAAATAACTAGCCAAGAGATTTATCATTTTCACACCACAATTACATATTCCCACAAGGAAAAGATATTTGCTAAAAGGTAAGAGATAATTCCCAAAAAATCAATCTCTTATTTTTCCATTAATTATCAAACAAATAGATAATTAATTAATTACACATGTGACATAATCTAGAAAAATTTATTTTCCTAATTTATCACTAAATATGGCGCCACATAGCCATTAATTTTAATAGAAAATGTCTTTTCTATTTTACATATTATTTATCAAATAAATAATATTGCATATTCATTAAATAGACCAACTATTTAATTTATTCTCGAGGTTCCATAAAACGAGAAAACACTCGCGTGTTAGGAGCCAACCCGGGGACCATGGACCTATAACCAGTAGCTATAATAAATTGAATAAAATATTCATCGAACAGAATATTTCTACTCAACTCATTAATTCCGGAACCATAAATCCGGAACTGAACTCTATCGATTATAGATATAACTTATTCTCAAAACGTCGAGTCGATAAGTGTCCATTGATATAATCATTACATACAGACTAACCCTCCATAGACTATCCGTAATGAAGCGGGATTATTCCGTAAACCTTCTTCAATACGTCTTATCCTTATTTACCATTAACTCACTAGTGATCAATTAGTTCATAACCAATACGAACTCCACGGATCGATCAGTTTTTAGGATCAACAAATAAGAGGATTGTCTTTCAGCTTCCCGCAGGAAGGAATGGATTACATATCTGTAAAAGACACACTTCTCACTGATTCCAGAATAGTGCCAACATGAAAGTGATTCGGACCGCGCCTCTTAGCGATCCTTAACGAACACATCAAACCCTATCCTGAAACCAGTAGGAGTATGCAATCACCTCAGGATTAAGGTTAATCCATATAAGATCATCTTGTGATTTAATAAGATTTCTCAATCACGGACTTATATGAGAAACGCAGATTAAATCGGCCAGTCCTATATGACTACGTCATATATAAATGCCCCACTTAGACAACCAATGTCGAAGGTCCGGATAAGACGGTCACACCATAAAGTGTTCTGGACGCATTAATGGTGGTTTAATCAATAGACCCCATAAACTTAATCCTCATGTGTGACATACACTAAGTTATATGGCTACCTATGATTCAACTCGGGGTTTTCAGCAGTGTATTATTTACAAGCACGAAGCAAGTAATAAGATGAGAATAAATCTTTCATTTATTAATTATAAAAACAATTACGGAAATTGTCTTTCGGACGCTACTTTCAACACAAACAACAACAACAACCCGCCTAAAATGCACAATCTCTACTCAATAATGCAGCAATTAAATAAGTGTAACAAAAGAGAACATCATGGCAATAGTTTGACTATGAAATAGAACATCATAGTGAATTTAGCTTCAAAATGAATATACTATTGCGAAAAAGAGAACAAAAGTTGTTACATAATAGATGTTGTAATAGTGTCCTAAACCCAATCGGGTTGGACCGGATCCGACCGGGTCGGATCATTTCTACTATTCTTTTATGTTTATACATATGTTAAATGGCATTTCTGTTATTATATATTTGTTCGTTTAACGGACCAATTAGGACATTGTATATATGATAATGTCCGTAGTGTCAAACTGTGAAAGAGAAATCATAATAGTGATTATGGTTGATGAGATCTCAACTAACGTTAAAAGGTTTGATATTTAAATGTCTCTAGTCGTATGTACTGTCAAACGGGACATTGATAGTACGATTAGACTAGCACGCATTAGATGTCTTCTATCATGTGAAGATATGGATAGATCTCGTCTATCAAAGTGTAGAGACACTTGGACTATTGGTGGACGTGTATTAGAGAATGCGCACGTTAAACTGACCCACTTACTTTATTAAGTGTCGCACTACGTGGCGGTTGTGTGATTATCCTTAGACCGGAGTCTTCATGACATCACGGTGTGGATTGTCATACTTTGACACTATTGAGATTTCCCCTAGCCATAGGGAGATCATGCGGTAGTCATTGGGTGGATACTGAAGCATGCGTAGGATTCATGTTGCTCGTCCGGAAATCGCGTATCCTATGAACATGAGTAAATATCCGAAAGGGCCTTCTTATAAGGAATGTCTTATTCTCGGAAGTCTTTGCAAAGCGGAAGTAATATGTTACTTCGAGAGAGCAGGATATCCAGATTTTGAGATACGATCGTTGATGTTTGACACTCGACGTACGACCGTATGGATATTGTAACAGCGATAGGATTCTACTTACACGGTGACCGTTTCACATGAAAGGTAGTAGTCATTGCATTTGACTCTTCCGATGATTGGGGGTCGTGGACGTGTAGCTGGACGTTATCCATGATCGTTAGGTATGAAGGGCATTTTCATAATTGCACTTTGTGCTTACTACGACAACATATTCGGAAGCCTATCGGATCACACACATAAGAACATCTAGCCGGATTAAAATTCGGTTATAGTGATAACCAAATAAGGAAAGTTTTATCTCGACTATAAAGTGTTATAGTGATAATTTAATATGGTGGTATTTATTTATTATGAATAAATATAATGCAAGATATTAATTGTGTTGATTAATTAAATATACATATATTATATATGTATGTCGAAATATATATATATATATATATATATATATATGATATACATGTATTTTGCGAATTAATTAGTCATAGTATTATATTAATTAATTAAGAATGTTCCGGATGCCAATTTATGGCTATATGGGGCGCATATTGATGTGTATATGATACACATGGATTTTACAAATTAATTAATAGTATTATCATTTATTAATATTAGATATTAATATATGTAGATTTACACACATGTGTAAATTGATTTATGGTAATATATTAAAGATATATTCAATATAAGATAAGATAAATCAATCAAATATATTTTCCTTATTTTACTAGTAAAATGTTTTATTTCTCCTTACTCTACTCAGAAACTTTTCCCATTGAGAATGGGACATTGGGGCACCACACACCCTATATAACAAAAGGGGTTGGCTTGCTCTTTTGTACATAACAATTAGAACAGTTCTAAACTACAAGAAAAATATAGAGCTTCATAGAGAGAGTTTTGAGAAGAAGAAAATATCGGTCTAGCAACTGAGTTTTCTAGTAGCAATCCAATGGTGGATTCCGGCGGGTTGTTCGTGTGGATCAACGGTAGAGGCCTAACACTTGGGCGGCTTCGTGCAGAAACTACAACCGTAGATAAAGCGACGATCTATTTTAGATCATCCAAGGTATTCTTTTAGTCTACTTCTTTTTTTCCGCGTAGATTTCCGAATAGTGGTATCAGAGCGAGCTTCAAGTTTAAGTTATAAGCATTAATTAATTTGCGTAGTTAATTGCATCGTTTAAATCATGTAATTAAAAGATGAAAGATTTTTTTATTCGTAAAAGGAATACACGGAAAAAAAAATATTCGGCCATGGTGGTGCTCGGCCGATCGCCGGCGGCGGCGGCCTCCGGGCTGTCGGTGGCTGCTGGCATGATGAGGAGGTTTTCGTTTTGTTTTGTGTATTTTATGATTCAATATAGTTCATAGTAGTGATTGGTAATATATCTTTGTTTAGTTACTATCATGTGGCTAACCTAGAGGTGGCCGGTTCCGGGTCTTTTTCCGGGTCGGACCCGGCGGTTCCCGGTTCCAAACCAGCGGTTGCACGGGTCAGCCGGGTCCACGGGTCCAGGAACCGGCGGTTCCACGGGTCCAACCCGGTTCTTGGTTCCACCGGACCCGGACCGGCCCGGAACCGGCGGTTCAAGGAACCGGACAAAAAACCGGTGGTCAAACCGGCCGGAACCGGCCCGGAGGACCCGAACCGGCGGTTTTCTATTTTATTTTATTTTTTTATAATTTTTTTCCCCTCCAAGTCCACGTCCAACGTATATTTTTTCAAAATTTTTGAATAATTTTTTTTTATTTTAAAATTTCACACACTCATCACACTATAAATACATATCCATTTCATCACTTTTTACCCACAATTCTATTCTAACTCTCATATTCTAATATTATCTACCAATATAATATATTTCGGATAGTGATTTGAAGTTGTTCTGAATAAATTCGTTTACTTTATCGCATTCGAAATATATTATTTTGAAATGTCTGTCATTGTGTCTGCTTTTCGATTTTTTTTTTTGAAAAGAAAATGTAAGTTTAATTCACTTTCAAATTAATCATAAAAAATAAACAATTAGAAAACTACGCATTATTATTTACTTTACTTTCAAAATACATGAATCCAAACTGAAAATGCATAAAACCCTTCATGAATGTACGCAGGTCGAACCCCGTTTCGTTGCGATAACATTAATTTGTCCTGCAACTCGAATGCAAACGATTATAAAATATTTACTTTAAGAAAAAAATATCTAACAATTTAGAATATAAGTATGAAATTAATATTATATATAGATATGAAATTAAATATTATACAAGCCGTGTTTTTTTTTAAATATAGTTATGAAATTAAATATTATATATAGTTTAATAATCAATTAGAATTTATTATTAATTTTAACGTAAGTTATACAAATTTGGTAAAAAAAATATTGATTTTTTTTGGAACCGTGATTGGAACCGTGATTGGAACCGTGATCGGAACCGTGATCTGAACCGTCTGGACCCGAGAACCGTCGAGACCCGGAACCGGCCCGGGGAACAGCCAAACCCTCCGGTTCCCGAGACCCGGCGGAACTGGATAGTAATTGGAACCGGCGGTTCCGGTTCCATTTTGGACCCGGAACCGGAGGTCGTGCCAGTGACCCGGAACCGTCCCGGAACCGGCCACGTCTAGGCTAACCGATGGTTCAAATAGTTTGGGCCATTGGGATGCCACATGACACTATATGTTGGACTTATTTTTATGTTTTAGTGATGAGTGCCAGACTAGCTGTTATAGAGCAAAGGCAAAAAGATGTCTAGATCAAATGTACAGGTTTATTAGAGTTTGATCTTGTATAGGTTTGATCAAACAAGCACTGTTAAAGGTCAGCTGACTTACATCAGCAGACTAGTCTAGATCAGTAGGGTAGCTTAGGTCATGAGGCGATCGGGGAACTCTCAAGATCAATGGTGAGGCTCAAACTCGATTATTGAAGGCTAAGGGATCAAACTTAGTAATTAAAGTCAAGGATATGGAATCAGAATTTAGGGAAGTCTGTGATGACCTAAACTGATCATATACCTTGTGTACAAGATCTAAGTTCCACAAATGAAGTGATGTTTGGAACTTAGTTATGATTAAAAAGCTGTAATCTAACTTCATAAATAAAAGTTAGATAAAAGACAGTTAGCTGAAGTGTTTTTAAAACACAAAGAATATATGGATCACCATCGATGTGTATATCAGCAGACTTATGTTCTCAGGAACCTGCTGGACACATATTTCGATTTAATCAAAGGTTACATTGGAAGATTACAAAGAAAAGGATAGCTAACAACCTCTTATTTTATCAAAAAAATCAATGGTTAAGATTTAAGGGACGTTGGAAAGAAACAGAGGATTATCCAATGGATACAAGTCAAAGGGTGGATGATCAGAATCGCCAAAAAGCATTTCGACCGTGTTAGTACTATGAAAAAGTGATGTGAAGGCAAGTCAAATGGGACAAATCTGAAACGGGTTTGAATTTCAAACATAAGTCACAAGGATTCCTACCTATAAATAGAGGACTCTTAATTCAGATACAAGTGATGAAAATTAAGGATCTATCTTGAGCAATCAGAATTAAATCGATCAAAACACCCTATCGACCCTACTGAGCATAAAGCTACTGATCCAGTAAAATTCTTCAAGTGTAATCTGCATTCAAACTGCATCAAGTTTACACACTTGAAGACATCAAGCTGCTGATCATATCATCCTGATCAAGCTGCTGAAAGCTGAATCACTTTCTTGATTCAACCTTTCTTTTACAAGAAATCATCAAGACAAGTGAAGCATCTTTGGGTGTGAAAGATTGTTGTTTGTGGTGTGGAGTGGTGAAGAGGCAATCCTACCCTTCAAGGACCAGTGGAAGACTTTGGAGCAGCAATCCTACCTGTTCCAAGTGTTCAGTTTGTGAAGCTATAGTTATTGGTGAAGGACAAGCAACTTAGGGATTTTTGTAACTGCTATCTCAAGAATCTCTAGTGAATTACCTCCAACATCACAGGAGAAGAGTGGACTGACAGGATTACACTACCTGAAACCACTATAAAATCTACCTATTTACTTTCTGCATTTATATTCGCACTTAGTATATTTAGCACATCAACCTACTGCATCTAGCAACTGAATTCACACACACACACTACTGAGTATCTAATACTTGGTATTATATTTAACAACAAGTAACAAGGTTTAATTTTTGATATATTCCACTGCACAAATTCAGTAAGTTCAATAGTCACAGACTATCGAGTGTCGTGAGACATCAAGTATCAAGAGTCGCTAAAGTTCTTTGAGTTTGTTAACTCCAAAATTTTTAAGTGTTAAGTTTATTCACCCCCCCCAAACTTAACCAAAGCCTTTTCAAAGGACCAACAATTGGTATCGGAGCAAAGGCTTTCATTCAAGTAATCCTACTTGTTGTGCTTGAGAAAATACTTTGAAAACTTTTTCAAAGTTATCGATTTTCAAAGCTTTGCATCATGGATAACAACTAGTATGCTAGAACAATGTTGATGTGTTCTTTAGACCGTTTTGATGAGTATAAACGTCGTGATGCGCAGCTTATCTAGCTTGCAACTCATGATGAAATTATGGATGTGTTGATGATGGACCCTTTGGAGATTACCAAGTCAAGAATAAAGATGAAAGATGAGACACAGTACATTCCAAAGCCAAAAAAGGAATGGACTGCTGATGATAGAAAAAGAACAAACCTCAAAAATATTGCTATTGATATTATATACAGAACTATGGATAGCAATATGTATATGAAGGTGAAAGATTTCAAAACTGCAAATGAACTTTGGGACAAGATACAGTTAATCTGTGAAGGCACTTATGCAATCAAGAAGAACAAAATCAGTGTGGCCAAAAAGAAGTTTCAAAAGTTCAAAATGCAACCAAATGAAACCATTGAGCAAATGGAATCAAGATTCAATGCAATCCTGGATGAACTCACATTACTGAGTGTAAGCTACTCAAAAGAATAAATCAACTCAAAAATCTTGGAAGCATTACCTGCAAAAGAAGTTTGGGAGATGAAGGTTACTGCCATAGAAGAAATGAGAAAACTACATGAAGAGGATACCTTCAAATTATTCTCAGATCTTAAAGCTTATGAATTCAGCAAGAAATTGGCACCTACCACTGAAAAAGAAGAGCCAAAGACCACTGCATTGGCTGCTTCACATCAAGAATAAACATCAAGAGCTCAAGATGATCTACTGGAAGAGATGCAAGAGCAGATTTCCCTACTAAGCAAGAAGATCAGAATGATGAAGACTGGAAAGGGTTCTCCAAGGAATTTCACCAAGAAATTCAGTGGAAAGAAGAAGGATGATTCAAAGAAAGACAATGATTATTTGTGCTTTCATTGCAAGAAACCAGGACACTTCAAACCTGACTTTCCTGAGTTAAAACAAAGTAAGCAACCTGATTATCTTTGCTTCAATTGCAAGAAGCCTGGACATTTTAGACCTGACTGTCCAGACCTACTGAAGACAAAAAGTCAACAAAGAAGACATGGCAAGAAGCCTATGGTTGCTGAAGATGAATCAGGATATGAAGTAGAATCAGAAAAAGGAAATGAATCTGATGATACTGCACTTGTTGCTGATATGGAAGATTATGCTTTAATGGAAAATATGGATGAAACAGAGGAAGTATACAATTATGTTTCTATTAAAACTCCTGTTGGAAGTGATTGTGAATCAACCTGTGGTTCAAATCCAAAAAATTCTGACAATGAAGAAACTTTGGATGCCATCCTTAATCAACTGAGGATAATACAATCTGGTTATGAGATTGTGAAGGCTGAAAAAGAAGCTCTTCAAATAGAAGTTGAGAAGTTGAATGCTGAATTAAGAATTCTCAAGGGTAAGGAAAAAGAAGTTGGACAGAATCAGCATAAGCCTGCTGTACATTCAACAGCTGCTGAATCTGCTGAACAATCTTGTTCATCCACTGCATTCAAATCTGGAAAGCCTTATGGTGATAGAACAGGGCTTGGATTTGGAACTCAACAATCCAATAAGAGTGGATCCAGTAAGGTCACTGAACCTAGTGCCAGAATTGGTCATAAGTTTGTGCCTGCATAAAATCCAACTCCTAGTAAGGTTGCTGAGGCAGTGAAGCCTACTGAGAATGCTTCAAAGAGGCAAAATCAGAAGTCAAAAAGGACATCAGTACCTAGCAAAAAGGGTAAATCCAAAGGTAGGACTGCTGGACCTTCTAGATTTCATCGATAGCGGACTGCTACCAAGTCTATTTGGACCACAAAAAGGTAAAAACCAGAAATATTCCAAGGATAAGAATCCTAAACCTAAAAATGTCAATCATTTAAGGGATACTTATCTCAGGGGGAAAGGTAGACTGTTCCCTACTGATGATGATTGGAATATTCCTACACCTACTGCTAGAAACAACAAGTATAACCATGCTGCTAGGGTAAAACCTAAGCAATGGAATCAGCAGAGGACTTATACAAGACCTCAGCAGGGACCTCAGTAGACTCCATATTACAGGGATGTTCCTAACATACAGCATACCTATAGTTATGCTAATGCTTCTAACAACAAAAATCACTTCAAACAGCATTACATACCAAAAGGCCAGAAGGCATATGTGAATCATACACAACCAATTGTTAGACCTTATGGATGTGTAGAATACATGTATGAAAAAAGGTATGATACCTTTCAAAGAAGACCTTATGGAAACTTGACAAGGGTCATGCTTACCACTAACCATTATGGACCCAAACAGATTTGGGTACCTAAAATGCATTAACTTTGTTTTGTAGGGTGTCTGGTACTTTGACAGTGGATGTTCCAGACATATGACAAAGAATAAGCACTGTTTGTCAAATTTTGTGGCAAAGGATGGTCCAAGAGTGAATTTTGGCAACAAGAACACACCAGGATACACAAGAGGATATGGCACACTTGTGAGAAATGGATTAACAATCAGGAATGTTGCATATGTGGAAGGATTGGACTTCAACCTACTGAGCACTGGACAGTTTTGTGACATGGGATACAAGGTCACTTTTGACAAAGGCACCTGCATTGTCATTAGTGAAAGAGGTGATCAAGTTGTGTTAGCTGGAAGAAGACAACAAAACATGTATGTAGTGGATTGGTCTACTGCAGTTCCAGAAACATGTCTGATTGTGCATACCAAGTCAGAACTAAATTGGTTATGGCATAAGAAGTTGAATCATCTAAATTTTGATGATATAAATCAGTTGGTGAAGAAGAAACTGGTGATTGGTTTACCTGAGATCACATTCAAAAAGGATGCTATATGTGATGCATGTCAGCAAGGTAAACAGACAAAATCAAGCTTCAAATCAAAGACTAAGCAATCAACTAAAAGAGTTTTGGAGCTGATGCACATGGATCTATTTGGACCAGTAACACCAACAAGTGTTACAAGAAAGAAGTACACTTTGGTAGTTGTGGATGATTATTCAAGATACACTTGGGTAATATGCATGAACAAGAAAAGTGAAACACTTCAAAAGATGCCTGAACTTTTGAAGAGACTACAGAATGAGAAGAGTTTGACAGTAGTGAAGATAAGATCAGACAAGGGTACTGAATTTCTCAACAAAGTTATAAGAGAATATTGTGAACAGAATGGTGTACTACATCAACTTGCTGCTGCTGGTACACCTCAGCAAAATGGGGTTGCTGAAAGAAGAAACAGGACATTAAAAGAAGCAGGAAGAACTATGATTTGTGAAGAATTGCTACCTAAAAGATATTGGGCTGAAGCAGTCAATACAACATGCTATACACAAAACAGAACCTCAGTTAACAAGAAGCTGCTGAAGACACCTTATGAAATTTGGAATGGAAGGAAACCTAATATCTCTTACTTCCATCCATTTGGAAGCAAATGTTTTATCTTAAATCATAAGGAACAATTGAAGACATTCCAACCAAAATCAGATGAAGGAATTTTCTTGGGATACTCTTACACAAACAAGGCATCTGTGGTATCGAACAAAAGGTCACTAAAACATGAAGAGACAATCCATGTTGTGTTTGATGAACCTAAGTTCACTGGTATGGAAGATGAAGCTTGTGAACCTGCTGAGAATTTACAAGTCACTGATCCAGATTGTGTTGAAGTTTTGAAAAGGTTTAATGACTTAAAGGTTTCTGATTATGCCCCTGCTGAACACCCTGCTGGTAATACTACTGATGCAACAACTGAGGCAGTTCAAGGATCTGCTGAACCCCCTGTTGAAGAAATAGCAGACCTACATCAAGATGAGGTTCCCGACAATCAATCTAACGTAATCCACAATGGTTAGGGATCACCTCTTTGAACAAGTTATTGGCAACATACAAACAAGGTGTGAGGACTAGAAGACAGTTAGAATCAATGTTTACTTGCTTTCTATCTCAAATGGAACCTAAAGTTGTTGAAGAAGCAATATCAGATCTAGATTGGATAATTGCTATGCAAGAAGAATTGAATGAATTTGAAAGAAATCAAGTTTGGACACTAGTGGAAAGGCCTAATCATGCAAATGTAATTGGTACAAAATGGGTATACAGAAATAAATTGGATGAATCTGGTACCATTGTAAGGAATAAGGCCAGACTAGTAGCAAAAGGCTATTCTCAAGCAGAAGGAATAGATTTTCATGAGACATATGCCCCTGTTGCAAGATTGGAAGCTATCAGATTATTTTTGGCATATGTAGCTTATAAAAACTTTAAAGTTTATCAGATGGATGTCAAGAGTGCATTTTTGAATGGCATTCTGGAAGAGGAGGTCTATGTTCAGCAACCTCCTGGATTTGAAGTTAAAGACCAAGAAGATAAAGTGTACAGACTCAATAAAACACTTTATGGTTTAAAACAAGCACCAAGAGCATGGAATGAGACTCTATCTCAATTCTTGGTGGACAATGGTTTTACAAAAGGCACCATTGAGAAGACTCTTTTCAGAATCAATGAAGGAAACAGTACCCTGCTGGTACAGATTTATGTTGATGACAAAATCTTTGGTTCTGAAAATGAATTGCTATGTGAGAAGTTTGCAAATCTAATGAAAAGTAAATTCCAAATGAGTATGATGGGAGAAATGAACTACTTTTTAGGATTGCAAGTCAAACAGATGAAAGATGGAATCTTCATTCATCAAACTAAGTATACCAAGGAGATACTGAAGAAATTTGGTATGAAAAGCAGCACCAAGGTATCAACTCCTATGAGCACAAATATTAGATTGGATGAAGACAAAGAAGGTAAAGATGTTGATCGACCTTATATACGTGAAGGATGATAGGCGCCTCATCAGACTCATCGCCGCACAGACTGATATATCCTTTGATGTAGGTGTTTGTGCAAGATTTCAATCAAAACCTAAAGAAAGTCATTTAGGTGCAGTCAAAAGAATTCTCAAGTATCTAAAAGAGACTTTGGGAGTAGGGATATGGTATTCAAAAGATGGAAGCTTCAAGGTTTTATCCTACTCAGATTCTGATTATGCTGGATGCAAGATTGATAGAAAAAGCACCACAGGAACCTGTCAGTTAATGGGAAATAGACTGGTTTCCTGGTTTAGCAAGAAACAGAATTATATATCAACTTCCACTTCTGAAGCTGAATACATTGCTGCTGGAAGTTGCTGTGCACAAATACTGTTGTTAAGACAACAATTAAGGGATTATGGAATTGAAGAAAGAGAAATTCCAATTATGTGTGACAACACAAGTGCAATTGCAATCACAGAAAATCTTGTTTTGCACTCAAGAACCAAGCATATTGACGTGAGACATCACTTTATAAGAGATCATGTTGAAAAGAAAGATGTGGTGGTTCTTTATATCCCTACTGAAGATCAACTTGCTGATATTTTCACTAAACCATTGGATAGTGAAAGATTTGCTAAACTAAGGACTGAACTTGGAATTATAAAAGTTGACTGACACATCCTTGATCAGCAGTGTACTGGAATTCACCTAGGGGATTAGTCTTTGCTATGTTGGGTGAGCTCACTTAGCAGATTAGTCATTGGTATCAACAATTCCATGTACTTATGTTTGGACAATTGAGCAAATGAAGTTGCCAAGCGGGATTGGTCTTTGTCATGTTGGGTGAGCTCACTTGATGATCGGTCATTGGTATTAAACTTCATCTTGTATTATCGATTGGACAATACAAAAGGCATTAAACATCGCCAGAGTGACTCTATCAAAGAGTCGCCGAGACATCTTTATCAAGAGTCACGAGCCAAGTCTCATGATGACAAGGTCTTTGAAGGAAACGTTACACAGTCAAACTTACAAAAGTCAAAACACAAATGGCGGGATATTTATTCTATCTTTGTAAACGTAGTTACACGATCTGACGGTTACAAAATGTTATGGAATAGTAATGGGCCACGTGTCAAGACAGCATTCACTCAGATTTAATCGTGGTTAATACCACAGTACGTGCTCTGATAGTTACAACTACCTCTGTCTATATATACAGACCTATACACAGAAGTAACTTTCAAAAACTTAGATTAATTTTCTCACAGATACACCTGCGTGTGAACACAGATTTACAAGCTATCTTCTTCATCTTTTTCTTAAAACAATGGCAAAGAAGGATGATGTTCATATTGGCACCAGTCAAAGTGTAATAGGTTATGTGACTGACTGTCACTCTACTGAACTTGCCATTAATATTGGACGAAGAATCGGACGGATTGCTGGGTTAGAAGGTGTTATTAACAGAAGATTGGAACGAATCTCTTATGTCAATGTGTTGGAATTCTGGAGAAACATTGTCATACATGAAGGTAGAGAGGCCTTCACTACAACTGTTAATGGAAGAGAGATTGAAATATCTTGAGACTCCACTGAGAGAGGTATTTAAATTTGCACTGAAACAATGCACCCACCAATCCGGAAGCAATGAATCTACCAAGAATGAGGTTTGTGGATTCAATAAAGACAGATGATACAATTGCTTCAAATCTGGGGATTAATGTGAGGTATATTGGTTATGAGTACAACCTGCGGAGCAAATTGATTACAAAGACCATTTTGGGATTTGTTGGGAGTCTAGATACATTGTTTGGACCTAAAATAGACCAGCTGATCATCATCTGTAGAAGTATGATGTTTGATTGGGCTGGATTCTTTGTACACTACATGAAGAAGGTGTTCATTGAAGATAAAGATGGTATAAGGAAGTCCAAGGTCAAGCCCTTAGGTCTCATCGATTCAGACCTTGTTGAATCATTTTGGATACACGATATTTTATCTCGAAAAGATTAACAAATCCAGATTCAAGCCAGAAGTTGTTACTCCTATCCCTGGTTTGGATGATGATGAAGATGTGGATGATGAGGCCATTGAAAGTGATGGTGATGGTGGAGATGATGATGCTGGTGGTGAGCAGGTTAAGAAAGTGGCTAAGCCTGCTGCACCAAAGAAGGCTACTGAGAAGAGAAAGGCTGCTGATACAAGAAAAATCATAGAATTGTTAAAGCCTAGGAAGACAAGGAAGCAAACATCAGAGACAACTGAGTCTGCTGAGGGTTCAGTAGAAGTTGAAATTACTGACCCTGCTGTAATTGCAAAGAAGAAGTCTATTGCTGAGGTTGTGAAGGAGCAACAGAAGGAAGCCAGTAGAAAGAGAAAAGCTACTGAGACTGACAGCCTCTCTCCAAAAGAATGAAAGAGATTGCCAAGAAAAAAAAGCGTGGCAAAAGGAAACAACTAAGGATTCTTGAGGCTCAGAGAGAAGAAGAAGAAGAAGATATTGAGGCTGAGCCCCTAACCATTATCAAGCCTACTGAGACAGCAGAGGTTGTTGTTGAGCAACCTACTAAAGAAACACAAAGCAGATCACAAACCCGAGCTCGCTTATAGAAGTTGCAGAATCCTCCCCTGCTAAGGCTGCTGAGCCTACTAAAGTTGCACAATTTGTTGTTGAGCAACTTGTTGAAGAACCACAGCAATCTACTGAGAATGCACCTGCTGTGGAAGTGGAAAAGTTGGCACAAGACCCTGCAAGTCCTGCAATAGTTCAGGGGGAAGAGCAATCTGTTGCTAACCCTGCTGATGAGCATATAAGTTAGGGGGAACCAAGTGTGGAACAAATGGAGGTAGTAGGGACTAATATACAATCTGAGCAACCTACTGACCTAGAGGCATCTGTGGAAGAAACTCTTAACTTGCTTGTTGAGACCTTTGGAGGTCAGCAAGGTAACCAAACTGCTCCCAGAAAACCAACCATGCCATTTGAAAGACATGAGAAGAAGAAGAAAGAGGAGTTTGTTGATCCTAAACTCCAGCAAGTGGCTGATTATTTTCAGTGGAAGTTTGGATTCTACAGAGACAAAAGCCAGCTGCTGAACTAATAATAGACTTTGAGGAATGGGCTTTTGAAAAGTTGGGAGTGGATAATTTGCTGGATCTAGTTGATACCTCTTTATTGGAATCAAGACTGATGGATCTGTTTGATGAACAACAGAAAGAAGAGGGTATCAAATTCAGGGACCCAATAGATGACAATGATGACTCATCATCATCTGATTCTCGAGGTAATTATCCCTCTGGTCCAGGAGGAGTCAGTGGAACTGCTATGTTAATTGAACAAAGAGTGGAGCGATCCATCAGTGCTTTCGATACCTGATCTTGAGAGGCAAGAAAGCGAATGTGATGGATGAGGATCTGGAGGATCTCACCATGGATGATCTGGAGGCACAAATCAATGAGGGAATACATATTGGTGCAAACAGAATGGTTGGTGAGATAGACACTTTCTTTGTTGAAGAACTCACTGAGCATCTCGATGATCACAGACTATGATTTGGATGAGGAGAGGTCACCGATCATAGTGAACCCGATATCAATTCAGAGGATTCACTCAATATCAAGATCGAATTGATACTCGTGGATACCTTATCCAAAGTTGCCAATTTTGTACTGAAGGATTCTTCGATGTTAGGGAATTTCAAAGAGAAAATATGGTGAATTTCCTACAATTCTTGTACAGAGGGTGCTGATCAATGAGGAGCAAACAGTGGTAGCACAAAGATTGGACATGGTGATGGGATTTGAAGGATCACCATTGATGATTGAGGAGGTTCAGTTCTTTGAGGTTCAAACAAAGACCAACAAAGGTCGGAACTGGAGGTTTAGGTGCTGAGGTTCAAACAAAGACTGAACAAAGGTTGGAACAGAGGTGCACAGTTGGTTGAGTCTCAAACAAAGACTGGACATAAGTTGGAACTATCTATGGGTTTGGAGGAAACCCCGCTTTGTTGTTGTTGAACAGTCAGAAGTGGAGCCTACTGAGACAAGACCATTGTAGGGAAAGATGGTCAGCAGACTGCTGTTGTTAATGAGGATGAGCAGCTGCTGGACTATGACTACAATGATGAGGAATTTCAAATGCCTGAAGAAGAACATGTTGCTGATGAACCACAACAGGCATTTGTACCTATTTTTGAGGAACCTGCACAAGATCCAATAATGGAAGATATTCTTGGTGCTATGGTTGAAGAAGGACCTGCCCTGCTGGAAGGGACATGAGTAGAGCCTTGGTTGTCAGCAGATTAAGGGCACAATACAATGTTGAAGAGCCTGCTGATGAAGCTGCTGGAGATATGGCTGGAGGAATGGCTGGTGGAGTACCAGCAGAGGTTTTAGATGAGTTGAGGACTGTCATAAATGACTTAGCAAGATTAAGAACTCAACTTGACAGGAAAGAGCAGAGATTTGAAGATTTGATGAACTTAGTGGAGAATAGAGGAAGAACCACTGAAACTGTTGCTTCCAATATTACCTCCACCCAATATGCTCTTGCTGACCTTGCTCTAGATATAAAGGGGATCAAGCAAGGTAACACAATAAAGGACAAGTTTCTGAAAGAACAATTTGCATCCATTCACCAGAAACTTGATAAGCTTGCTGAGACACCTACCCCTGATGTGGCTGAATCTGCCGGAACACTGCAACCTGCTGTACTAGATCCTAGAATCACTGAGAGGATAACTCTACTGGAGCAAACAATGCAAGGAAGGATCACCGCTGTTGACACTAGGACTAAGATTATGGAGGTTCAACTGAACAACCTAGTGCTCACACAAGAGAGTGTACATGGCCTGATGTCCCGTTTTGTTGATGATGTCAATAAGGGGGAAGAGAGCCAAACAGCAGAAGCAAAAGAGGCTGCTAGGATTTTTGTAAAGAAGATATGGGAAGCTAATACAAATGCTTTCAGAGAACCTGCACCTGGCAGACTTCCACTTACTGATGATCTTCTCAAAGAATATAAGAAGGTTTACTATAATAAGAGGAGACCCTATCATGACAAGGGCTTTCATGAAGGTTTAAACTCCTTTTTGGGCTTAAAATTTTGGGAAGCAAGGATTAAAGCTATGAGAGCTTCACAAAGAGGTGGAAGAGGTGGAAGGAGTTTACCTACCACCAATGCAAGGAGTTACTTAATGAATTCAAAGAAGTATACATGCGTTTAGGCTTTAGAGTACATCAAATCAATCTTACTCTACCTGAAACATGGACATGGTGGAGACAAGTGAATCCTCACATTGATTTCTCTCTGATTGAAAATGAATGGATGAGAGAAATGATCAGAGAGATAAGAGCCTATCAAGAGCAAGTGGAGAAAGCAAGGGAAGAAAGAGAAAGAAGACACTAGATCAGCATACTATTCCTGTTTTTATTTTTACTGAATCTAGTCTGTAATACTTTTGAACAACTAATTATAATGAGAATTGACTATATTTGTTTTGTTTTTGTTTTTAATCTTTTTGCTTTGCTGTAAGGAGGGTATTGGCATCATCACCAAAAAGGGGGAAATTGTTGGACTTATTTTTATGTTTTAGTGATGAGTACCAGACTAGCTGTTATAGAGCAAAGGCAAAAAGATGTCTAGATCAAATGTACAGGTTTATTAGAGTTTGATCTTGTACAGGTTTGATCAAACAAGCACTGTAAAAGGTCAGCTGACTTACATCAGCAGACAAGTCTAGATCAGTAGGGTAGCTTAGGTCGAGAGGGCGATCAGAAACTCTTTGAAGACCGGAAAGTGAGGGCTCAAACTCAGTTATTGAAGGCTAAGGGATCAAACTTAGTAATTAAAGTCAAGGATATGGAATCAGAATTTAGGGAAGTCTGTGATGACCTAAACTGATTACATATACCTTGTGTAAAAGATCTAAGTTCCACAAGTGAAGTGATGTTTGGAACTTAGTTATGATTAAAAAGGTGTAATCTAACTTCATAAATAAAAGTTAGATAAAAGACAGTTAGCTGAAGTGTTTTTAAAACACAGCAATATATGGATCAGCTTACTGATGTGTATATCAGCAGACTTATGTTCTCAGGAACCTGGTGGACACATATTTCGATTTAATCAAAGGTTACATTGGAAGATTACAAAGAAAGGGACAGCTAAAAACCTCTGATTTTATCAAACAAATCAATGGTTAAGATTTAAGGGACGTTGGAAAGAAACAGAGGATTATCCAATGGATACAAGTCAAAGGTGGATGATCAGAATCTGTCAAAAAGCATTCGACCGTGGTCAAGATTTATGAACAGTGACAAAAGGCAAGTCAAATGGGACAAATCTGAAACGGCTATGTTTGAATTTCAAACATAAGTCACAAGGATTCCTACCAATAAATAGAGGACTCCTAATTCAGATACAAGTGATGAAAATTAAGGATCTATCTTGAGCAATCAGAATTAAATCGATCAAAACACCCTATCGTCCCTACTGAGCATAAAGCTACCGATCCAGTAAAATTCTTCAAGTGTAATCTGCATTCAAGCTACATCAAGTTTACACACTTGAAGACATCAAGTCGCCGATCATATCATCCTCGATCAAGTCGCTGAAAAGTCGAATCACTTTCTTGATTCAACCTTTCTTTTACAAGAAATTTACTGAAGACAGTGAAGCATCTTTGGGTGTGAAAGACTGTTGCTTGTGGTGGAGCTGGTGAAGAGGCAATCCTACCCTTCAAGGACCAGTGGAAGACTTTGGAGTAGCAATCCTACCTGTTCCAAGTGCTCAGTTTGTGAAGCCATAGTTATTGGTGAAGGACAAGCAACTTAGGGATTTTTGTAACTACTATCTCAATAATCTCTAGTGAATTACCTCCAACATCACAGGAGAAGAGTGGACTGACAGGATTACACCACCTGGAACCACTATAAAATCTGCCTATTTACTTTCTGCATTTATATTCTGCACTTAGTATATTTAGCACATCAACCTACTGAATCTAGCAACTCAATTCACACACACACTACTGAGTATCTAATACTTGGTATCATATTTAACAACAAGTAACAAGGCTTAATTTTTGATATATTCCGCTTCACAAATTCAGTAAGTTCAATAGTCAGCAGACTATCGAGTGTGTCGAGACTCATCAAGTATCAAGTCAATTTGTTGAGTTGCTGAGTTTGTTAACTCCAAAAAGTTTTAACTGTTAAGTTTATTCACCCACCCCCCCCTCTAAACTTAACCAAATTCTTTTCAAGGGACCAACACTATAGTATAATTGGGTTGGTTTATGGTCCACACTTATAGACCTATGATTAACCTAGGTCTTTCCAAATTTTGTTTGGAATAAGCCTAGGCCCTTTTTAAAATATTTGATTTTGGAAATGGCCCAGACCTAGGTCTTTTTCAAAATATTTGATTTTGGAAATGGCCCAGGCCTAGGCCTTATTCAAAATATTTGATTTTGAAAAATGCCTAGATGGGTGCCTTTTGGTTTTGGAAACCAAATGCATCCCTTTTGATTTAATCAAAAGGGAAAGAAACAATAGAGACTTAATTTTAATATTGATTTAGTTTGGAATAGGTCTAATTGATTAAAATTAAAATAGAAATCGTTTTGAATTAATCGTTAATTTTATGTCGATTAAAATTAATTAATTAATTAAATGTTAATTAGTTAATTGATTAGATGAAATTATTTAATTGATTAAACGTTAATCGATTAATTAAGACGCAAGTTTGTAATTTTAGATTTTATCTTTTTCATAAGATTTTATTGTATGGATTAGATATTGTGATTGATATAATATGATTATATGGACCCCGATTGATCATGGACTCGACCAATAGGATAGATGTGAATGATTTAATTTTCTGTTCGTTTGAATTTGTCCTAGGCCGTTATGAAAAACGTGACCTAGTTTATTTTCTGTATTTATCCCATTCCCGTTAGCTCCCCCGTGTGCGGCGGGTGTATGTATTTTTATTAGATAAAATTATGTAACAAAAATGGAGCAGAAGATAGAGGCCAACGAAAGAAGACATAAAGATCCTATTGACGGTTGCAGCTACCTTTAGATTGTGACCCGCGGTTTCGTCAGTTTGTATTCGGAACCGCACTTAGGAAAAGTCCATGATCATACCGGTTAATTTACACATTTATTTATTTTGTGCATGTATTTATTTTATATGATACAATATATGCATGACTAAGCATGATCTAGATGAATGTGTAGGGTGTATGTCTGTAGAGATAGATAAGTTATGATGAGACCAACTAATAAATTAATTAAATACTCTCACCTCAAAAATTAAGTCGGAATTGTCTCCCAATATTATAATGACGGTGAAGAGCTCTTGTTCGGATCAATCCATCACCACGGTGGGGTTGACCTACCTCGGTATATTGTTATTATTGAGATATGAACGTAAGTGATCTCGCGAATATTGGGTTATGATTTGACTAAGATTTATTCGACCATCAGCCACAGCAGGGGTCGGGTAATTTTTAGAGACAAGGGTTGGCCACCACATTGTGATGTGAATTGTCAAAGAGTTGATTGGTCAACAACCAAGAGTCACATAGTGATGTGATTGGTGAAGTGTCACCTACTCACCGAATTATTTTGGTTCACCAGCCACAGCAGGGAATCGACGTAACAAGGTGGGATCTTGGCCACTAAAGAATTTTTTTGGAAAATTCTTGAAAGTCAATTGGGAGTAGTTGACTAGTTGGAGCAAAATCATTAAAACAAAAGACCATTTTTGATTTTGCGTGTATAAACAACAACACTCATTTTATCTTTATTTTATGTTGTAGTTTCTAGCAAACTTTTATTTCTATGTTTTATTCTCGATTGATAGAACCAAATTTAGATGATTGTTACCTTTTGAGAAAAGTTCTCAAATAAGGTTGAGTAATTTTAATCATTTTAAAGTAAAGCAATGACACGAGCAACTTCGTTATAGTAGCTAGAGACAAGGAGACTACATATTTGATGGAGTGCTCTAAGACTTTAATTATTAATCAAAACGGGAGCTCATGATATGATTCAATCACTCGAAATGAGTTTCAACGAATTAATCATATATTGGATACGATCCAATGTTCATTTTGTCATACGATGACAATTAATTCAAACATTAGATGCGTTGAATGAGAATGACCACATCGAATTTTGGAAATGTTGTTTTCAAAATTGTAAGATTTAAGTATTGACTTAATTCTTTAATCATTGCTTGAAGGTTAATTAAAATGGTTCATGTTTTGAATATGATTCAAATAGGTTAATAAACATTTAATATACTTTGGATTTTCTTTATGAAAGAAGATTAAAGACATAGCTCTTGTGATTTTTCTTAAGTCTTATGAAGACTAAACTAAGAAAAAAATTCAAGTGCTTAAGGGATTAAAAGGAAAGTTAGGGCATGTGCTTAAATAGAGAACTTATTGAAGTCTCCATTCTAAGCATATAAGTTGAGGTAAATCAATCTAAGCTCAAGTCGACTCTAAGATATATGATATCTTACGAGTATGACTAAGTTAGAAAGATTAAATACGGAATACACAAAGATATGGAAGGTAAAGAGAACGTTGCAACATTTCCTTTATGGTGTTCTGAATCTGGTAAACTGATAAAGGAACTAAATAAATGTTATCATGTTCCGGTTCTTATGAAGAACACATTTTCAGTTAAATGTTAGGATTTAATAGACAAATTCAATTGTAAGGAATAAACGTTATTCCGATAAAGTTGAACGGTCACTGAATCTAACATACTAGATTGGTGTCACTATATAGTTGATATAGGTGATGATCTCAACTAAATATTTGTATGGCTGTTATCCTTTATATTTTATGGTTGTTCTAAACATATATAGTCTTTGTGGAAGAGAATCGTGTAATCAAATGTCATTCTGATGATGTCTGAACTGTGTGATTATGAATCATGTGGGTAATTCGTATCTTATCTAAAGATGGCTAAAATACCCTTTTGTGAAAAGGTTATAAATTCTAGAATATTGACTAAAGCCTAAACATATTGATGTTTGTTAGCTTGTGAAAATAAATGCCATAAATAATTGTTTATTACTCTCTATGACTATTTTTAGAAATAGTCAAGTGTACTCAGTGAAGTGTGAAATTTGGAAAGCCCAAAAAGTTCGAGCTAGTACGAACATAAGATTAATGAATTACTTAGAAATTAATCTTCAATTGGATTGAAGCAATTAATACCTGAAGGGTGTTTCAGAAGTCATCTGAAAAGGAATTAGATTCTCCCTTGAAAGATACCGTTTTGGGACATGCAATTGGATTGTGTTTCTAAAGTGGAACAACACTTCATACGATGAAGGAGTAACGTAAGCCATTCAAAGTATCCCTTACCTATTTTAGGATATTTTCCTTATTCAATACATATACTTAACCGAGTTCCAAAGAATGAAGGTTGGATAAATTCCATATCAGATATAGAAGATGATGACATCAAATCCATCTTAACCGATGATTTATGGTTGTCGTGCTTCTAGCAAGCAAGCTGTGTCTGGAAGGCTTGGATCCTAGTATGACATGTGCAACCTTGTGGAATATCTTAGCAAGTACACTAGATATTATTTGCTTACCCTGGAGCAAAGGTATTTGTCTCCAAACATGCTATCTTTTAGAGGAAGTGTTTCTTCCAAAAGAAACAGTGGGAGTAAATTGAGATCTCAAAAGAGTTTGAGAACCACAAAGAGATATTCAACCATTGGAACATGAGCAAGCGCCACATAGTGATGAGATGCAGGACACTGCTCAGTACACATAAGTATTCTGTGAGTCTACAGATAACCACATGCCTGAAAGGGCTATTGGTATGTTCATCTTGAAGAATGAAGATCTCAGGACTTATGGAGAAATACTTGAAAGGCAAGATTAAGAGATATGTCTGGAGCCATAATATCTGAAACAGATTTTATGTGTGACAAGCGGGTTATGAACCTGGTATGTCTTACTTTAAGGGAATGTCTCTGAAAGGTGTAACATGTCTTTATGAAAGACTGACATGGATGGTAATACGATTACCTGTTAGGCTGAGTTGATGGCTAGGAGGCTAGGAGGTGTAAACCTTGTAATTACCTTTATGTTACCGGCTATGCTTAAGTCTATTCAAATAGTGCTTGTTGTAGCTACGTATCATGGCTATATAATAGTGTTGAAAATGTTAGGAAATCTACACGGGAACGTAGCGGAATTCAAAATTTTATTTCCTTTTTAACCAGGATCGACTTCGTTTAAACAACAAGCATAAAAGAAGTAGACGGTGGTTACCTTGCTTGATCTAAAAGATCGACGCTTTGACCGTCTAAGGAGAGTAGCAATGCACGGAGCCACCCAAGCGTTCGGCCTCTACCGCTAGTCCACACGAACAACCCACCGGAATCCACCATTGGATTGCTACTAGAAAAATCCGGTTGCTAGACCGGCTTTTTATCTCTCTAAATCTCTCTCTAAGAAGCTCTCTATTTTTCACAAGAACTATTAGCTCTTGGAATTGTGATGATCAAAAGAGCTAGCCAAGCCTCCCTTAAATATGGTGACCAGCGCCCCTACAGTTCCCAATCCGATTGGGATTAGCTTCCTAGTAGATTGAGGAGAAAGAAAACATTTTCCTAATAAAATAAGGAAAATACCTTTGATTGATTTGTCTCAATTAATATTCAATATCTTATTAAATAAAAACTAAATATTGTCAATATCTTATATTGAATATATTTATCTTATTACCATAAATCTATTTTCCAAAAATCAATTAATATCCAATATTAATAATATGGTAATCTTATTAATTAAATTGCACAAACCAAATGTATCCTATACATATGAAAACTGCGCCCCTTATCCAAATTAATTGGCATCCGGAATATTCTTTAATTAATATAATGCTACGATTAATTAATTTGCAAAATACATGTATATCATATATATATATATATATATATATATATATATATATATATATATATATATATATATATTTCTGAAATACATATCTAAAATATGTACATTTAATTAATCATCATAATTAATATCGTGTATTATATTTATTCATAATAAATAAATACCACCATATAATTTACCACATAACATTTATAGTATGAGATAAATTCTTTCTTTATTTGGTCATGAACTATAACCACATTTTAATTCGGCTAGATGTTCTTATGTGTGTGACCCGATAGACTTCCGAATATGTTGGCCGTAGACACAAAGTGCAAATTACGAAAATGCCCTTCATGCCTAACGATCACGGGATATCGTCTAGTAACACACCGTGACCCCAATCATCGGAAGAGTCAAATGCAATGACTACAACCTTTCATGTGAAATAGTTACCGTGTAAATAGAATCCCGTCGATGTAATAATATCCATACGGTCGTACGTCGAGTGTATCAACAACCGTATCTTATAATATGGATATCATGCTCTTTTGAAGTAACTCATTTACTCCCACTTTGCAAAGATTCATGAGAGTAAGACATTCCTTATAAGAAGGCTCTTTCGGATATTCACCCTACTAATAGGGTATGCGATTCCCAGACGACCAAACATGTAAACTCCGCATTCTTCAGTATCACACTCAATCACTACCGCATGATCGCCCCGTGGCTAGGGGAAACCTCAATAGTGTCAAAGCATGACAATCCACACCGTGATGCCATGAAGACTCCGGTCCTAAGGATAATTACACAACCGTCACATAGTGTGACATTTAACAGTGTAAGTGGGTGTGTCTAACGTATGCATTCTCTAATACATGTCCGCATACAGTCCAAGTGTCTCTACACTTCGATAGACGAGATCTATCCCTGTCCTTAAAGACAGAAGACATTTAATATGTGCTAGCATGTTCGTACTATCAATGCCCTGTTTAATAGTACATCAGTCTAGAGACATTTAAGTATCAAACTTATTAAAGTGATTAGAGATCTCATCAACCATAATCGCCTATCATGGTTTCTCTATCACATTTTAATACTAAGGACGTTATCATATAACAATTCATAATTGGTTCTTTAAAAGAACAAATATGTGACAACAGAAAAGCCATTTATCATATGTATAAACATAAAGAAGTAGTAATAATGATTCGATCCGGTCCAACCCGATTGGGTTTAGGACACTATTTCAACAGAAAACGTTGGGCCAATGGCTTGGTGTTAATAGCAATAACTTGATGTTTTATGAGATCCATTTATGGACTCAAACAAGTTCCTCTATATAAGTTCTTTGCATTGATAAATCAAAAGAGTTTGATTTCCTCAAGAAGAAATATATGCCTAATGTGGAAAATGTTTAGTGGGAGTGTTACAGTTTTCGAGAAAGGTATTGGATATCCTTATTGGAATCAACACCCCATATCACAGTCAATTAATGTTTGGTTGTCCAAGGTCTTTACGAAAGCTTTTGGAAATGGTTGTTCTTATTCTGGAAATAAGAATCTACAGTGATGGTTTAGATACTACTTGGTTATCACTGTTCACCTGCATAGATGAGATGCTAAAGGAGTTTAGCATATACCACGTTGAGAGGCACTGCTAGCCAGTGTTCCCGGGGTCTATCTCCTAAAAGATAAGGTGAACGATGATACTTATGGAAGGTCCCATTGCTTCTGTAATAGGGTCCGTCATAAGTGTTGTGAGTTGAACCAGATGTTCATGCTGCATGAGGAGTCATGAGTAAGTATGAAAGTGATTCTGGTAAATGTCGAGAATATCCTTAAAAGTGTTAAGGATGGGTTCCCAGTTTATTGGAACTTGGAATTGGATAAACGTAGATATACAGATGTATAACCTGAATCTGATGAAGATAGTGGGAGCTACAGTCTGGGTTTGCAGTCATTTCGATTAGGTGATACATTGAGCTGGAAATGTTCTTAGCTAGAGACCACTGTAGATTTTACAACTGGGCCAAAACACAGTAGTGCCTTAGAGGCGCAGCGGGAGCAGTACATGGATCTAAGAGGTTCATTCTTAAACCTTGTGTGGTTCTTCCACATTTTCTATATAGCTGATATAGTAGTGGATTCATTGCTTGAAGCAAGGACCAGGGTCTCGTCAGAGATTCATGTGTGTGTTGAGGCGTTTCCTTTTGACTTGGTCATTTGGACCATGATATAAAGATAGTCTGAGTCCCCACGGATTGTGATCCGTTCACTCTTAGGGTTGGTTGCGAGTATTGCATGAGATTCTTGTGTTTCAACTTGATCTTGTGTGTACGAGTGATTGGTTATAGGACAAGTGGGAGATTGTTGAAATAGTGTCCTAAACCCATTCGGTTTGGACCGGATCTGACCAGGTCGGATCATTTCTACTATTTCTTTATGTTTATACATATGTTAAATGACCTTTCTGTTATTTTATATTAGTTCGTTTAACGGACCAATTATGATATTGTATATATGATAACGTCCCTAGTGTCAAACTGTGATAGAGAAATCATAGTAGTGATTATGGTTGATGAGATCTCGACTCACGTTAAAAGGTTTGATACTTAAATGTCTGTAGTCGTATGTACAATCAAACATGACATTGATAGTATGATTAGACTAGCACGTATTGGATGTCTTCGATCTTGTGAAAATAGGGATAGATCTCGTCTATCAAAGTGTAGATACACTTGGACTGTACGTGGACGTGTATTAGAGATTGCGTACGTTAGACTGACCCACTTACTTTATTAAATGTCAGATTATGTGGCGGTTGTGTAATTATCCTAAGATTGGAGTCTTCATGACATCACGGTGTGGATTGTCATACTTTGACACTATTGAGATTTCCCTAGCCATGGGGCGATCATGCAGTAGTGCTTGGGTGTGATACTGAAGCATGCGTAGGATTCATGTTGCTCATCCGGAAATCACGCATCCTATGAACATGAGTAAATATCCGAAATGCCTTCTTATAAGGAATGTCTTATTCACGAAAGTCTTTGCAAAGCGGAAGTAATATGTTATTTCGAGAGAGTAGTATATCCAGATTATGAGATACGGTTGTTGATGTTTGACACTCGACGTACGACCGTATGGATATTGTAACAACGATAGGATTCTATTTACACGGTAACCGTTTCACATTAAAAGGTAGTAGTCATTGCATTTGACTCTTCCGATGATTGGGGATCGTGGACGTGTTACTAGACGCTATCCATGATCGTTAGGTATGAGGGGCATTTTCATAATTGCACTTTGTGCCTACGGCCAACATATTCGGAAGCCTATCGGGTCACACACATAAAAACATCTAGCTGGATTAAAATGCGGTTATAGTGATAACCAATTAAGGAAAGTTTTATCTCGACTATAAAGTGTTATAGTGATAAATTAATACAGTGATGTTTATTTATTATGAATAAATATAATACAAGATATTAATTGTGTTGATTAATTAAATATACATATATTATATATGTATGTCGAAATATATATGTATATATGATATACATGTATTTTGAGAATTAATTAAGAATATTATGGATGCCAATTTATGGTAATATGGGACGCATATTGATGTGTATATGATACACATGGATTTTGAAAATTAATTAATAGTATTATCATATATTAATATTAGATATTAATATATATAGATTTACACACATGTGCAAATTGATTTATGGTAATATATTAAAGATAAATTCAATAGAAGATATTGTCGTATATATTTTGGAAATATATTTAATATAAGATATTAGATATTAATAAGATAAATCAATCAAAGATATTTTTCTTATTTTACTAGTAAAAGGTTTTCTTTCTAGAGAGAAGAAGGGGGTTGACTAGCTTTTGTACATAACAATTAGAAGAGTTCTAAACTACTAGAAAAATAGAGAGCTTCCTAGAGAGAGTTTTGAGAGAGAGAAAAGGTCGGTCGAGCAACCGAGTTTTTTTAGTAGCAATCCAATGGTGGATTCCGGCGGGTTTTTCGTGTGGATCAACGGTAGAGGCCGAACACTTGGGCGGCTTCGTGCAGAAACTACAACCGTAGATAAAGAGACGATCTATTTTAGATCATCAAAGGTATTCTTTTAGTCTACTTCTTTTATGCTTGTTGATTAAACGAAGTCGATCATGGTAAAAAGGAAATAAATTTTTTAAATTCGCTGCGTTCCCGCATAGATTTTCTAACAACAGATACTTACAAAAGGTCCTTCTCATATATAGAATCAATTATGAAAAAAAACTGATTGCCTCTGGAATCGATTTTCACCCGGTGGTTGAATGTCAAATTCCACCGGTATAATGTCCTTCTAACAAATTTACGGCGATTGCTCATGCTTTTTAACAAATTTACTGATCCGCTATGAATTATCTTTATTAGCACATCACAACCAATCTCCTGAACAATAATCGTAAAGAAAAAAAACACACATTATCTCCATGAAATGACATGTAAAACGGCAGTATTAAGTATTAACACAAAATCAGAGCAAGACTAACAAACATATCAGTAACATACTTGTAGTGTTTGGGGGGGAGGGCACTCAAATATATCTATATATGAAACTTGCACTCTTGCAAAACCACAAAGAGCCCAATACCATTCAGTTAATACGAAGAAACTCATATTATACTATCTTCCATTATCACAATATGCTTGTGTAACTATTGAATCCACTATACAAAATGCCACCACATAAACTAAGAAACCGATATTAAGTTTGCACAAAACAAGAAGTGTTCAAAACATTCTCTTAACAATCAGTTATGTTGGAATTTTGATTCATAATAACAAACATGCCATATATTAAAAGAAAAATAAGTTTAAGAGAAGCCCGGCTTTATAACTTGTAAAGGTTACATGAACCGATGGCATAGTAATAAACACAGGAACTCATGCTCACACACAATCAAATATGCTAACCCAAACGTTAAACTTCGATTTAGAGCTCATGGTCCCAAACAGAACAAAAACTCAGGTTAGAATACACGTGCTGAATCAATCCTAGAAACCTGAAACACGTTAAGATGGAAAATCATAAGTGGGAAAAGTTCATCGACTAACCCAAATGCTTTCACTAATAACCGGGAGATAACGAACCAAAACACTAATCAATTAACTAAAAACCAAAACTGAAATTTAATTACCTTTGAATCAGCATGGCAAAGCTAACCTCTAGCCAACCTACTATTATGACTGGAGAAAATGCGATTAGTCAGAAAATCAATTGAAATCTCATAAATGCAGGAATTTAGGATTAGCGAATGTTCGGAGGAGAAAGATTCAGCAATTGGAGACACCAACACGAAGCACGCAGAAGGTTAGCAAGGAAGAAAGAAGCGGTAATGAAAATAAGGGCAAAATAATCCATGACAAATAACTTTATTCTTAATGCAATTAAAAAATTGAAATTGGATTAAGACTTAATTAAGGTGGAAAAATTGGATTTTTACCTGATTTTTCCTTAAAAAGAACATGGTCTTCCCTTGAAAAAAATAAAAAAAAATAAAAACCTAGTCGGTCCTCTCGTCCTCAGCTCTTCACTTTCGAAAAAATGGCGAAAAAAACCTTGCTTCCTTCCACCTCGCTCTAACCTTCTTCTCCATTGACTAAGCGACTCTGCAAGCCTACAATTGTGCGATTTACACAACGCCACACAACGCAAAAGGTCAGATTTCTTGTTTTATCATTTATGAAACTTATTTCTCATGTAATTTTGATATTCCTTGTTCAAAATGCTTTTTTTCAATACCTCATTGGAAAGTTAGCAACTTTTTTTTTTCAATACTTCATACTATGATATTCTATCTATTCATCGATTTGTTTTCTGAATTGTGTTTCTATCCGTGATCATGCCATTTACTTCCAAGGGCGGCTCTAGGATTTTTGACTTGGGGTCAGAAATCTGTCATTTTTTTTTGTATCACACATATATTTGGATATATTCAATTCTATACATATAATTATGAGGCGGTAGATAAAAACAGGGGGTCAACACATAAAAATAAGGGGGTCAATTCCATATATATATATGTATTTATGAAAAAAATTCTCTACTATTTATACATAATATTTTTTTTAGGGGGTCGGCGGCACCCGCTCACCCCTACTTAAAGCCGCCCCTGTTTACTTCACTCACTGGCCTTTGTACCCTTCTTCCAGACGGATTTTGGTAAAGTTGAACTTGTTATCATCAAAGGGCTAAGAATTTTTGTACATGAAGAGTAAGGGTGGCTCTGTGTTGTGGTATTGTTGCTGTGGTACTGTTAGATCAGTCATGTTATTAGGTAAACCAAATCGATCGAATTATCATTGCCTAAAACACTAAGCCGAACCACCCTCTTGTTTTAGTGCCAGTTCTCAACTTTACATGTATGACGTGTTTGTTAACAAGTTAGTAGGAAATTGGAACAAACTAAGCATTTTCTGTTTTGTTAACAAGTTAATAAGGGAGCCACGCTACTTGGCCAGTTCAGATTTGGAACCGACAGGTCTAGGTCAACCGGTACTGTGTCCCGTGTCCGAAATGTATCCGACAAATATACACCGAATACTCAAGACAGCACCTTGGGGCAAATTTATAGTTTTGAAATCTTGGATATGACTATTGTATGCATAGGCCACCTTAATTAAAGGTAGATGAGTGATGAGGCAGCCATATCACTGATTGCGGTCTGATCAGGTTATAAATTTATTTTACTTGACCACCAAATACTAGCAATAGTACTAGGTACATCATAGCATAGCGATGGTGAATCAAGGTCGATCCTCGAGGAATCAAAATGTGGACCCTAGGTTTAAATAATTAACTCACCTAATTCGTTATTGAACAACGATCTAAGACCAACATAAAAGACAAAATAAAATAAACAAACTCAAACCTAAAAGACACACACGTAATTAACCTACCAATTACCAACGTTATCGTTTGGACCAAGACAACTTATATAAGATAACCTAACTCATTAAGCGTCAATCTGGTTTGTATTCATATTTAATTGGCTACGGAGTCATCCCTTAACTTGACTTAGCACCGGTTAGAGTTACTTTAGATCACCGTGGTATTGTTACGTGACTTCACCTTTTGGGTATCCATCTCATATAACTCACACGCTCATTATTCTAAGGATGCCGATATTAACCGTACACCTCGCCAGGCAACATTCCTATGGTTAGGCGTATTTCCTAAACGATCGCTCAAGCCTCGCCCTATTAACAATTACTTGGTAAGTCTCTTGTTAATCTACGATTCACGTATGACTAGGTGTCGACAATTCCCTAATATAAAACTAATCAGATCTTCTTTGAAAGTCCCGAAAGATCGTTTCGTGAGCCGAACTAGACGCCTTATATTGGTATTTCCTAATAATACGCTAATGAAAAATCGACGAGCGACGTAGCCGTAGCCATACCTCTTGAGAAAGTAAATTCAACTAGTCAAACCCACCATAAAGATGTGGCGAGACTTAATCGACGAAACTAGGGCTCGGTCGATCGAACGACTGCTCGGTCATCCGGACGAACTCAACCCTAATTACATCCTAGAACCAACCTCTCGGCGTTTCCTCATACGAGCAGTTAAACGAAGAATTGTACATCACTTATATAAACTATCATGTATACACATTAATTAAATCAAATAGAGTCATGAATAAATCTAGATTATGACGTAGGTCATGGGATCCTCATTGACAAGTGTCACCACCACCTACCGTCATACCGAGAATCACATCATCTAACTATGTTTAATTAATTCAAACGATAAGAACATAATTGGAAGAATTAATTACTTGAAAATAAAACATGAAGATTAAGGGCTTACATTGTTGCAAATTACTAACTTGTTTGAAAAACTCTCAATTTGTAGTGTGTCTTTTGTCAATGATTAAATCAATGTATGAATGTATGAATAATACTAATGACAATGTGTTTATATAGAGCTCATAACCGACTTAGAAACCGACTAAGGATCGGATTCCTAAACCCTAACCGACTTAAGTGATACTACTGGGTCAGGCTTTGGGCTTTAAGTCCACTCGGTCGATCGAATATTTGGGCTCGGTCGACCGAGCCTTCACTTCTTCTGGGCTTTGTCTTCTATCTTCTACTGGGCTCTGCGTTGTCCTGGATCTTTAATTCCTTCTCCGTAGTCCGTCCATAATGCTCACTGTATTTATCATACAAAAACATAGTTTGTAATACCAAATAATGCAATAAATCATCGAAATGCAGAATAACGAATCGTAACTCGGGGTATATATAAATTAGGCATATTACGACTTATTGTCCCTACATTAATGCTCTTTCAAACTAGAATCGGGGATAAAGATCATAGAATAACGGGTACAATTTGACCGTCATCAATCACCCCCAAAACAAGGCTATGCAAACACTTTTTATTTGGTTAGGTCAAGGCTGCCTGCACTTGATCATAAAAAATAAAAATAAAAAAGATGTATTAAGCACCTGACTTTCAACAGATTTAGAGTCATTTGTCACAGAAGGTTGCATCTGTTGAAGGGGTTATTCTATGGTGGGGAGGCCCTAATAGGGAGTTCAGATACGTGCAAGAACATCCTGACCACACAGATTTCATCTGCATAGGAAATTCCTCACGTAGATTTAAAAGCGTGTGATCCAGATGTTCACGCATATCAACTCCCTATTAGGGCCTCCCCACCATAGAATCACCCCTGTTGAAGCTGTCTTCCAAAACCACTTAAGCTAGTCCTTTTGTTAGATATACCACCCTGGTCTTTTCTTTTTTTGCTTTTTGCTTTTTTTTTTTTTGCTTTTTGAGAATGTTTGTTGGTCTTCAGGATGTTTGTGTTTTCGTCGTTTTTTGTTTTGTATTTACCTGAAGAAGAATGTTAGATAATGTTGAATAATAAGTATATTCCCTTGAACAACTTTCATTTTTTTTGTTGAGTTAGCATCTTAGAATGGGTCATGGAAGCTATATATATATATATACATACTACGCCCCCGTGTCGTGGGCCCTATATTTTTTAAAAATCCGTCATGTCGCGAAGTCGGTGCCGTAACGCAAGGTCAGATATCGTGTCCGTGCTTCATCTTCATCCAATTTGATTACGTGATTTTGTTTTTGGCGGCGTTGGGTTTCTGAGCTCCTCGCCTTTGGCTGCTGCCTACGACGTCTTCCATCACTCCGTGTCCTCTTCATCTTCAATTAGGTATATACCTGCTTCTCCTTTTACACTTAGATGTGAGCTTCGTTACAGTGCGCATATTCATCCCACAAAGTGAATGTCAAAGAAATCTTGGTTCCATCATTACTATTTGAAATCTACTTACTATGGTGGTCAAGAGAAAATATCCGTTGATTAATCGGTTAATTAGTTTTAAATATTTTGTTCTCAAGTTTGAATCTCTCTGTGATAATGGTTGCAAGATCTTATGATAATATTGTCTTTGTTTGTCCACAATGGCATCTTGTTGAGTTGAACAAAATATTGCCCATTTTCAGTTGGGGATGAAGGTCCTTCCCATTTCTATTAGTTGCACTTTAGTTTAGGCCTTATTGTGTAGCATGATAGGAAAGTGGGTAATGTTCAGGTGTCTTCTTGACACACACACACACATATCTACACGCGCCCTCCGTTGCTAATTAACCGAGGGACTGAGGGAGTTGCTAAAGCCATGCTTATTAAAAAAAGAGGCATAATAACACGTCTTTAACAATAAAATGACTAAAAGAACCCTTGAATATCATTAATGTAGCCTTATTTTTCACCTCTCACCTAGTGATAAATATGGGTAGAGTAGGAAAATGAACATTAAATGTTGCTTTAGAGAATGTTTTCCATCAGTTAAACAGGAACAAATAATTTTGGCAACTCCGTAAGTTTGCTAAGCATTTCATCTGTAGCAAATCATTTAACTCATGTGGTTTTGCATGGATTCTTAATTCTACAAGTAGCATTACTTTACCACCCAAACTGAAAGGTTTTCGATACTTGATATTGTAATTGTTTTACACAAAATGTGGTTCATCACTGTCAGTTACTTATCCTTCATGTGAAATACAACGGGAAGATTTGGTCTAGTTCAGCATATTTACTCATCTTCTTATAAAACCAAAGAAGTCTGACTCTAGCTTTTGCATTTTTATACACATGAGATAGGCAGATTGAGTATGTAACTGCTGTTTAACCCAAGATGTTTTCTGATTTTTGTTTTTGTTTTGTTTTTTGCTTTATTGACATATTATTCTAGACAAAAAAATTATGTTGTGTTGATAATGTTAAGCTAATCGAGCTCAACTGCATGCTTTAGATTGTTCTTCTAAAGATTATTTCGACCTTACCGACACCATCATTAGTTTTTGCTTTTCATTTGTCTCCTTTTTCTCTGGTTAAACACGAGTCCTTTCTTAGAGAAGTGCAGGTACAACTTTTGCATTTCCCTTTGAGGACTACTTCTTGTCATGTTTGCCAAGTTGTCTATGACCAATATAATAACTCAATACATTAGTGGTTTGTGCACATGAATAAGGTGACTGCAGCTTTTTTGTATCCAACCTTGTGATTTGTGTATCACGTGAGTCGGTTCTACCCAAGGACGTGGATGATTCTAAGGTTTAACAATCCCTTTCATTTTTGAAGAGAATAAACAAGAACGAAAGAGAAATGAAAGAACTCTTATGTATTATTTACGAATGAAAAGTTTAAATAAGTACATGAGCAGCTGTCTAAGAGGAAAGAGAAATAGTGTGGCTGGAAGGTTAGGAGATTCTAACTCTAAATTGACAATGGCTAATACACCACCTACCCATAAATGCAAAGATGTCCAATTAATCAACTACTTAATTACTAAACCAACAGTTGCAGAAGAGTAAACAGAATACTTGAATAAAATAAGAAGACTAAATTTATAATATTTCTACAATTATGTGTAATTCAAACTCAGGATTGCTTCTTCCCACTTGGGGATAAGGCTTGTGCGTTGTTGTTGTTGTTTGTAAACTCAGAATTGCTTCTTGAATTACTGTTAAACGTTTATCTATCGGATTCTTTGCTAAGAATGTTTCTCTCCCAACCAATCCCTCACCTCATCGCATCTCTTATTCTCCCTTATCCGTGGGAAAAAAGTCAGCGATTAGTATATGTATGCGTGATTTCCCTGCAAATCATGAATTTTGCTTCTTCCCTTACTAATCATATATTCATGAAATGGATTTTTACGTCATAAAAATAATGAAAAGGCGATTGGTAAATTTGCTGTGGTGAATTAAATTATTTTCTTTTAAGTTATATTTTTCCAGGTATTTTTCTATTGTAACCCTAACCCCCAATTACATTAGATGTTTTTTTGTTTTATGATGTCAATTCTCTCTCTGGTTTTCACTTGTCGTGTCCTTTTTCTGGAATTCCAGAGCCTTTTTTTTGTTATACTTGTGAATGGCACATGATGCCTTTTTTCTCTGCTTTTTTGCTCTCTGCATTTTACATGTTTGATATATTGTCTTAAAGATTACGTTTATGTGCGATTCGTTTCCACTTATAATTGTTTTGCGGATTTATACACATGAGAATGCTGACTTGAATTATGGCTTGCTTATGGGAAACCCGTGGTTGCTTTCTGAGTAATATTTTCATTTATTCTAGTTCAACCATGAAAATAAGCTTTAGCAGGAAACAAAGTAGGCAAGATACAAAAATGAATTCGTGTCATTCAGGTGTATTATTTACTTAGAGAGGTGAAAAAGTGTATTTGGAACCAAAAAACGAGGTGTATAGAGAGTGTATTACAGGTGTATCATTGTAGACGAACCTAGTCAAGACAAATATTCGGTTTCTTAGATATGGGGAATCCCGACTCCGACATCATCATGTGTCTGATGAACATACACCATAACTCTTGGAAATGTTGCTTTTAATGATTAGTTGTGTTTAGTTCTGGGTTTGTTATGATTAGATCTATTGTTCCGTCTCCAGATATAAACTTGACATCATTTCATTTTTTCTTTTTAATGTACGGTGTAAAAATATTGTAACTCCCTCTTATCATACCCAATAAGGATTCCAATAATATTTTTATCTTTTTCCACCCCTTTCTCTCTTGTTTTCTACATACAGATGTTAATCATTTATGAACAAGAAGTAGAGGATGGAATATACTATAGAATAGATGATGCTATGATGATTTCTTAGCTATTTTTAACGAACATCAAAGAAAATTTGTTTTTTGTGTGCCCTTGTTTATTGCAGCTCTAAGAAATTTTTCCTATTATTAGGTATCTTACTTGCAAGAAGTATTGGAACTACTATGCCTTCCAAGCGGCAAATTCCTTATAACCGTCTACCAACTTATGAAGATGATTATGATGTCAGGGGAAATGATCGTCGCTTTGACTATGCACCAAAGTCCTTTGACAGAGTCCCATGGAAATCAATTGTCCTTGCATTGTTTTTGTTGTTTCTAGGTTGTCTGCTTCTCTTGCTGTCTTACTTTATTTTCACTGGTCACATGGGAGGTGATCATTCCCAAGCATATGGCCTTCTAGGGCTAGGATTTCTAACCTTCCTTCCAGGTATATATGTTATCAACATTATTAATCCTATTTATGTAAGTTACTATAGCTCAACTTTACCATGGACATTCCAACTCTAACCACACATAACTATTTCCTGCACCCCTTACTGAAAGAGGCAGGGAAATGTCTTACATTAAAAATGTTGAGTTTCGGGATGAATAAGCACATTATTATACAAACTGCATGTTTTCTTATTTCAGTTCTTTTCTTTTTGTTTACAATTAGTCAACATAGCTAATCCTGTAAAAAAAAACATGTAAAATGTCTAGGGTAAGAAGTTGTATTCATGAGGAAACGGAGGAGATTGACTTGAGATTGTTCTTTCCTGTCCAAAATTGACTAGTATGAACCTTTTATGTTTTGTGATGGTGGAGATTTAAAGCAAGAGAAGCAAGGGGTAATGGAAATTTTAAAGTGCAAGTAAAAGCAACATGGAAATGAGCTTGCATACTTGGAAATGAATGAAAGGAAGATGGGGAGGCTTTGTGGTTGCGTATTTTTATGATAGATGTAGTCGTAGTCCTTTATGGCGAATATATCATAAGGAGGGTGTAAAGAACCAGACAAAGTGAGACAGAGACACGCTTACAATATATACATGTATTATCTTTTCGTACATATGATATGACATGGGGCCATTGGTCCGGTGTGGTGAGAGTCCTTACCATAGACTCTCCTGTCCTTTATTAAGTTTGTTGTCTTTTCACACGATTTTAGCCGACCCCACCTATTGAATAAGACTTTTATTGCTTTAATGTATAGATCATTGAACCTAAATTACTGGACAGAGCTTTGTGGAACATTAGAGCAACCACAATGCTTGCGAAAAGTTAAAAAAAAATAAAAACTTCGTTGTTACCCCCCCTCTCTTCTGTTTATAACACTCCAAGCACATAAAGCGACACTTTCTGAATTTTAGTTATATATATATATATATATATATATATATATATATTTTTTTACGTATATTTTCCACTTATTTACACTCTATCACCATTTGATTATATTGAAATTTCATTAATTAATTAGTAAATACACACTACTACTAAATTGGTTAGATCGCATGTCACAGATACGTGTTAAAGCACATTTGGTTATGTATATATCATTTTCCCAACATTTTATAGATTAAAAAGAGAGGTGGAGAGAGAAAGAGAAGCCTTGTGTGGCTAAAAATGGTTGTTGTTCATTTTACAGCTCCCCTGATAAAGTGAATTCAATGTCGAGTTTAATGTAAGTACAGCAGCCCAAGCAACCACAATGGTGACTGGTGAGTAGTGAAACACCACTCTAAAACACACCGTTTTCTGTTGCACTTACACATTTTCATCTATCTAAAATATAACACGCTCCAAGAAGATTGCTTGATAGGAGTGTCTTTTTCACACCTATACGTTGTTCTCACCGAATTTGAGAAGAGGAAACAATTTTTATTCCTGACTCAGTAACCCATATTCGATTCTAAACTCATCCCCTCTCTTCAACAAGATCATTTGATTGGTTTTCAAAATTTCAAAATTACATTTTTCTGTGAAAATGGTCCACAAGTTGTCCCCCATTATTTCTTTTTTTAACCAATCAGAAGCCCCATTTTCCAATTTGAGGCCTACACTGTTTGCTTTAGGAAAGACTCCAGGTTTGAAGTGTGAGTTAGTAAATTTATGTTTTAGAGTGTATATGAAGTGATTCATTGTGGACATTAAGTGTATTAAAGCATACTGCATAACCATTTGAAGTGTAAATCAAGTTCTTTATTTAGCAACTGCTGTGGTTGGCTCTTAAGGATTACTTAATTCACCGTATTATTAGCTTAGCCCGCCGAATGTTGGAAGACACGGTGATGAAATAGAAGACGGGGAGGAATTGAGACATGCAGAAGTATTCTGTGATGCATAAATACATATATCTCTAGGTATTGTCTTGGTAAGAAAAAGACATCACATTAAGATATAAAACATCTCTTTCTGTCAAGGTGCATATTTGATCTTTGAAAATCATTTGAATCCTTTCAGTACAAATGATAACCCTTCCGGGCTAACAAATATGAGATAATGTGAACATTACGTTGCTCAAAGGCGTCTCCTGATCCTCTACGTTTTTTGCAGGTTTTTATGAAACTCGACTTGCTTATTATGCTTGGAGGGGAGCTCAAGGTTATCGTTTTGCATCTATTCCTGATTATTGAATCACCGGTTGTTTTACACTCCTTGTCTATCAAGTATGACTGAACTCTCTGTAATTTTTTTTTTTTTGTGTGTGTGTGTGTGTGTGTGTGTGTGTGTGGATTATGTTGATGTAGTTTGGCAACACGTACCGTACTATAATATTTTTTGATAGATTGTTTGATAAGGTTGTAAATTTAGTATCCGTAACTCAAAAATAAATATGATTCTACAGTATTGTAAGCTGAAACATCATTGTATTGACTGAGATATGATATATAAATATTACTAAGCTAATTGTTTAGAAAATTTAATATCCAGTTATTTTTCTACTATTTTTGTATTCCTTGTTGAAGAAAATGCTTTAAATTATTATTTGAGAGATGCTTTAAACAAACAATGCCGAGCTTGAATGAAAGCAAAAGGAATACACAATTTGGTCATGAATTATTGCTGGCGAGTCCAATGAAATAACCCTTAATTTTTGTAAACATCGTCAGACCCTATTCATGTTAGATCGATCGGTTATATTATGAATGAATTGTTTGGCGCATTTAATCCATTTATTTATAATGTTGGTAGACATAAACCGAAGAGAAAATTGAACAAAAACACATATATTGTAAAAGCGAAAATGACATAAAAAGAATAAAATGAAAACTTATGGATTGAGACGAATTTGCACTTTATCCTTAAAATGAGTTTGCGTCGAATCGCGTGTCCACGCTTAATCATAATCATCTCCCAAGATACAACAATCCTTATCTTATGATTAGACGACACTTGTAATGAAGTATTACATCTGTTTCAAAATATAAATCATCCTACATGTTTTCACAGACAAGAAAGTGGTTGAACGTCATAAATTTGATGGTTAATGCCTAAAACGCCTCTGACTATCATTAATTCAATAGTTATTAAGTAATGAAAAGTGATTGGATTGATAATAAATTAGGGGTAAGATAAAGAAAAGAGTAATAAATAAACGTCAGTACGCAGAATGAAGAACGACTTATATTGTGGACAAAACTAAAAGTGTAGGATGACTTATATTTTGGAACGGAGGTAGTAGTAGGTTGCGAACTCGAAATCTTGAATGTCTCTTCTTTGCTTCGAAAAATGCAAAGTACAAAATTATGATGCGCTGAAAATTCTGCGAAGTTTCGATGTTAGAAAAATTAATTTATCATTTAGGGTGTTCTTCAATTTATAGAGGAAAGACAACACTCCATTACATGATTCATCTCTTCCTATGTATTGGTTCAACTTGAAATGATCCAACTTCATGAGCCGAACCAAGGCATCATATGAATCGAACAACTACAGATGCAATAATTCATAAGACACTGATTCAATTTGAAAAAGTACACCTTTTGGGTTCATTTTGATTGAATGGATGCAACATTTAGAATAAACTAGTTTGATTTGTATAAGCATCATTTCCTCCAATTTTAAGCATTAATTTGTCATTCAACCGGTATCTTAATCGAGTGATTGAAAAACTTATCATTATCTACTTATTAAGTAGTATTTAATGATACCGTAGGCTCCCGTTAATTCGTACCATAGGCTAACTGAAACTAATACCGAAATGGACTCCTCGCCACTTTAAATAAAGCTCTAAAGTTTAAAGGATTTATTTCTCCCATAATCCCCCATATGAATAAAAATTAATGCAATGCAATGCCGACTTTTAAGAGATTTCAAACGGAAATCTATCGCATAAGGATATTTGGTTTATGTCTTGAACCTTCCATAGTAGAATACCATTTGTTGGTCAAAGATATAAGGCTCATAAGAGTTCATTCACTCCCCTTTGAAATCTTTCAAGCCTTGTATGATTTACCCGAGTCTCTTTAGTTTCGCTTACTTTTATTTGATACGACGACGTAGGTTTTACGATAATGTTATAAGTATTTAATGTTATACGTGCCGAACATTTTTTTTCCGGATAAGGACTCGGTATCCGGGAACGAGGCGTTATATGTCGTCGGAAGAATGTGATGAACCGATGATACTACGAAAAATATGGATGATTTTACCGGAAGAACAAGATGATATTTAAAGCCTAAAGAACATTGTTTATGTTTGAATTGATGTTTTGATACTGCAAATAAATATGGCTGAAAAATGTTTATTCATTTTGTAGACTTATAGTTCTTTTACTTTCTTAGACAGCTCGCTTTGAGTGCATGGAAAATAGGTTACAGTGTCTTGTTTAAATGTCTATCTTGAAAGTTGTAAAGTTAAAAAACCATTCGAACTAGTTCGATATGCTCTCTCGACCTGCAGGGTGCGAACCAGGGAATAGCGAGGCCCTGAGAAATATTGTAGTGAGCTTGGGAATCATTGTTCTTTCCTTTCGAACCAGCGAATGGCGAGAATATGAACAATGTAAGCAGCAGATTCTTTCAAGTATGGTCCACGCCTACTCTGGCAGCTCGTTTTAGTATCGCAAGTTGGGCCGAGCTCACTATCGAGTTGTTCTAAGATCTTCGATCTCTCTCTCTCTCTCTATATATATATATATATATATACATATATACATACATATATATATATATATATATATATATATATATATATATATATATATGGGTTGAGTTGGGTTCAAATATGTTTTTTATGGTACAACCCATACTCAGCCCGTGAAATGCGGGTCAAAATATTTTAAAACCATAATCAACCCAAATATATTGCTATGTTGTTAATCCATTTTGAGTTAGGTTAAAGTAGGTTGAATTGGGTCGGGTTGTGATTTTTTGTTCACCCCTAGTTTCAGCGGCAGGTCGTGCCATCGTCTAGGCAAAAGATCATACTACAAACTGGTCGTTTTAGTCTTTTAATTATGTTTATCTATGATTAATGTATACATGCCTGATCACTTCTGTGCATGAAGGAGCCGCAAGTGTAAGGAACGGTTATGACATAGATACCCGGATTTCTAGATTAAAATAGCCCGTGCACGATAGTTTACTAGTGAGGTTTTCCACCTTCGTGTGGGCAACCCATAAATCGTTAATGCATGTTGGTTAATTAGACCTACCCCTTTCCCTGTACGACATTAAGGCAACATAGATGTTCTTCGACCCGTTCACGGCTTAGAAAGAGTCACGGGGTTCGTAACCAATATTAGGCTAGAATTTCGTGCTTAAACATAAATCATATAAATCACATACGTAGTAGACTAGGGGAGATTCTTTCTGCATGGTTCGGTTAACTCTTCTCTGAATTGTTAGTTTGAATCACAAGATTTTGTGTCTTTGTATCTTTAGGGTTTAGATTTCATTTTTCCGTGACACTTTGGTGTAAGACCACCCTATTTGATAGTTATTTGTTTTGTTTATTCTTGTTTCTTTGTTTCTGTAGGATCGACCTTGACTCGTCGTACTATACTACGATTGGCTTAGTCCTTTGCTAGTATCAATGTTTTGCGAGGATCAAGTTTTTTACGTCGATGCTGGGGACAAAGTCAACGGAATTTACGGACCAAATAGCTAGGGTTTAGCTTGTTTTTCTTTTACTTTATTTTTCGTTTTTGGGATGCGTTTTTGCTCCTGGTCATACTGGTGTTTTCTCCTTTTTATTTTCGGTTTTCTGTTTTTGTTCAAGGGATTTTCTTTCCAGTCAATCTAGGTCAAAGGGATTTTCTTTCCAGCTGACAACAAACTAACTTTAAAAGAATACATTGACAGTGATTGGGTGAGCTATCTTGAGACTAAAAGGTCTATTTCAGTTGTATGATGTTTCTAGGGGATGCTTGATCTCTTGAAAGCCAAGAAACAAACAACTATTTCTAGAAGTTCATCGGGTCGAACTTTTGTTATATAGTGGATCATATTGGTGTTCAAAAAAAAAAAAAGACAAATTCAAGTGGATGAATGAGTGTTGGATACAAGTAGGATGTGCAAGCTGTTTCATTCACCATTCTCAGCTTGAGAGGGTGTTAATATATACAAGTGGATGAAGAATTGTTGACTACAAGCATGATGTGAAGACACGTTCCAAAAATAGATTAATTGAGATGATCAGCTGAGAACATTGACGTGGCCTTTTCTAGTGCTATTCCAGTCCTTAACCGACAGTGTATCGGATCAAATTGTAGTGCTAGTATGGTGAGTCAGGTGTCGAATCCTCAGGGAACGAAATGTAATTCAGAGTGTGGCTAAACACCAAGAAGTTCATTATTAACTCAATCTAAGTCTCGCTTTTTTCTTTTTCCTTTTTAGTAACCTTAAAACAGTAAATAAATGCATAAAACTAAAACAGATATATATAGATACATAAATATATATATATATATATAGAAATATATATATATATATATATATATATATATATATATATAAGGTACCAATACAATATATAGGATATAAATACTAGTAATATTATTAGAAACTAGCCAAGAATATGTCATGAATCAAGATTCTTTTTAGTGGAAATAGATGTGCTTGATCTTTCCTTATTTTAAGGTGAATCAATTATATATGAACGGTGTACTCTAAGCTAGACAACTCCTTCTCACACGAAGCGTATGAAATTGTCATATGTCAAATTGTCATCGATTTAATCTCCACAACCGCCCCATGCTAATCTCGTTAGTCGAACAGTACCGAGTACAAATCTACCCGGATAAAAGAGGTTATTCCGTTTGTCGACGGCCGATGTTATTCAAAAGGCTCCGGTTGTCGCGGATCTATTTAACTTTCCGGTGTTAGTTTTAATTAAACCGTTGATTTTAACATTATTACGATCTTGAGCACAAATTTAATAAGATTCATCTTTCCCAAGACAAATCGCTCGGGTAGGAAATAGGATTCCATTGTCACGCCAAGACGGCCAATCTTACCCTCCGGTTTTTCTATCTTTTATCTCATATCCTAACTTCTCCGGTCGGTTCATCGTTAGGTTATATGTTGCGATTCATCTTGGTTAATTACATCAATCCGAATATTATCAATACGTTGCAAAATAGAAAAAGATTCATTATAATCGATTTTAATTTAATTTTAACATAGTCATCATCTATTTCCTAAAAGATAAAACTAATTCAATTTCATATCTTGGCTAGATATAGAGTTAGCCTAATATCATTATAACTAATATATAGATACTAATATAATAAACAAACATAAATACATTAAAAGTTACAGATTACAATTGAAGCATCGAGTCGTATTCTCCGGAAATAACAACTCCTTTAGCAACAACGAGCCTTGATAATCCTTCTAAGTATTACAACGATACTTATACTACATTATTATTTCGGCAGAGTGCCGTTTACGGTATTTGAGTAACTATAAACTAACTAAAGATAAGATATATATATATATATGAAGTGATATATATATTGGTACAACTCCAACAATCTGCAAAGAGAGTATTTATAGAGTGGGATTACAAGGCGGGCGCTGGGCGGGTCATGCACCAAGCGCGGCCGGTGCTACTGATGGAGGTTCTCTCCGACAAAGTCCCATGTCTTTGGTGGCGAGAGATATTCGGCTCGGGCGGGTTTTTCGGTTCGGGCGGATCTTGAAAAATATCTTTCTTCGGTTTCCATTGTTTGGTTTTAATTCTTCGATTTTCCATCACACGCACTCAAACGAAAAAAACACGAGCCACAGTAATTTTGACCACAAAAACTTTAAGTTTTACTAAAATTATAACGATAATATCTATTTATAATGATTTAGATTTTTATGTGTTTTTAGATATATTTTATAGAATTTATACGATATTATCGTAAATACGATATAAAAAGTCATATAATATAGTTATATTTTTATCATACATCAAACATGCAGTCAGTAGAGATTACATAGTCAGCTGAAGTAAGCAGCTGAGATATAACTGAGAACGGATGAAGAGATAATCAGATTAGATGAGGTGACCGACTAAGATAACCATGCCAAAAGAGCATATCAACATAGATGAACTAATCTGGTTTGTCGAGATGCATCTTCTAGATTCCTTTTCTGTTGTAACTTCCTTAACAACGTACAATAGTTCATAACAGATCGGCGGGACTATCATCTATAAATACTCCACCACCAGCATTATGTAACTTAACTTGATTACTTTCTGATTAATGAGAATTCCGCTTTATTTCGTTATCTACTTTTCTGTTTTTATGAATTTCAACATGGTCTGCCATTCTGGTGTCGTTATTACAGTGATTACAACGGTGGTCTTCCACTTTGTTGCGTATTATTGCAAAAAGCGAAGTAAAAATAAATCGTCACTTTAGAGATTTAATCAGAAGGGTATCAAACGAGATGGATTATAGTGAAGAAATTGTGATTATTATGATTATTAAATATATTGATTTATGAGAGAAAATAATATGAATATTGTTATTTGCACCACATCAAAGCTACTTTCAGGGATTATAGTGATTTCATTCTCTCCAGGGTCGAAGTAAAGCTCAAAATTCGATTATGGAAAGAGGTCGAAAATAAAATTTGATCTTTGTAAAAGTCAAATTTTATCCGAAATGTGTTGTTTCGATATATTCGGTGTGATGATAATAACAATGTCCATAATTTTCACAACTTTTTATTTTTATCTAAAAACGAAGTTTATTTTTCTAAAAATGTCCGTTACGTTGTACTACCTCCGTCTCAAAATATAAATTTGTTTATCTTTTTAAATTTGTTCCATAATATGAGTCTATTTAGAATACCAATGAAACATTTATTACATTTTTCTCATTTTACCCCTTATTTATTATATACTCACCTACTATTCACTATTTTATATTAATAACTGTCAAATGTCATTTTAGTATTTTTTATCAAAATTAATGACACATAACTAATTAATTTTATTTTCTTACTCCATGTGAAGAACCCAAATAGACTTACATCTTAGAACAAAGGTCTTATTATTCTATTTTTTTGTTATTTATTTTTTGAACCGAATTCAACCGTCAAAATTTTCTTTGGAAAAATCGTGCCATTTGGATTAGGCCTGAGCAAAAAATCCGAAAAACCAATCCGAATCATAAACCAATCCGAATCGAACCGAAATAAACTAAACCAAGAGAAAACCGATCAAATCGGTTTGGATTAAATCGAACCGAATTTAAATAGTGCGGTTTGGATTACCCTAATTAAAACCACCCAAACCAAACCGAACCGAATTCCCAACCATATATATATATACCTAATATTACTCAACCCAAATAAATCCTAGTAGTAGACATTAGATGTTGTCTTAATTAAGCACGTGAGTTGCCACTTTTGTACATTTTGTTGTATTAATTAGGGTCATGAATGAATTGATGATGACGTTTCATTGTTGTAATATATGTAATAACAATTAACTAAGAATTACCTACGACATTTACTATATGTTATTAAGTGGCTTTTGAATATGTTGTGTGCATTAATGATTAAGTAATTAAGCGCGATATACTTTTTTAATATGTTTTTACTTTATATTTAAATACTTCAAAGGTGAAAATTGTGATTTATAATAATGTGTAGTTGAGGATCATAAACCGAAACCAAACAGGATCCAAATGAAACCAACCCAAACCAAACCATTGGGTTCGACATAGTTTGGGTGATAAAATATGTCAACCAAACCGAATAACTATGTGTAAAACTCGAACCGAATCCAATCAAACCGAACCACGCTCAGGCCTAATTTGGATGCAGGCAGAGTCAACTGTCAAGCCGTCCCAAAGGAGAAAAAAAAGGGACTGTGTCCTACATTCTTAATTCTCCTTGGGGGCTGGTTTAAAATTCTTACGCCTACCTTCAACAGCCGTTTCTCTACGTTTCTATCCTGGTTTTCATGAAATACTGTAACTTCTCTCAAGCATTTTTCTCCTCCTCAATACAAGCCTGATTCAGTTTTCCTCCGCGATCTTTTTCTTTCTTAGCTTTCAGAGCCCTTTTTCATAATTGCACTTTTGCTCTTGAAGCGGTGGAAACCGGAGTTTTCTTCACATTTACTCTTTCACTTGAAAACTCTATTATCGATTTTCCAAGTTTGTAGAGATAGTGGAATATGGGTAGTATATTGGAGGAATCAATTTTGCATCATGTGGCCGTCGTTTTGCTGCTTCTTTGCCTGCTTAATTTCTACAATTATTGCACCCCACTTGCTTACCTTATTTCCTTCATCTATCTATTCCTTGTAATGATCTGGTTTCCTTTTGAATATTTTGTTTTGAGTAATGGGTTTTAACATGGATTTGATATGAGGTCGCTTTTAATATTTTGCTTCTTTTTGAAGGTTCATGAGCGGTATGTTATGAAATTGAGGAAGAGGTTGCAGTATGAGGAGAAGAAGAGTTCTAATCAGAGAAGGGGTAGATGTTATTTTTAGTTCCAACTTTTTTTTTTTTTTTTTTTTTTTCAGTGTGTGATCTTCTTCCATATTTTATTTGTTTGGCACATATATTTGGCCGTTTTGTTGCGTGTAAGATAAGATCATTTGTGGCGATGAAAGAAAAGGAAAAAGCATTATTTTTATGGATAGATACTATTCCATAAATTAAATTACCGGGACCCAACATTTCATACTTAATTTTTTTATTTTAAAGACGTGACCAACAATGTTATTGCTTACCTCAGGTGGGAGAATTTTTAGTATTGTTGCAAACATGGTAGAAAATAATAAGTTGAAAAACAAAGTTCTCTCAGATGTTGGTGTTATTTTTGTTTGTTTGTTGGACATATAATCTTGAGTGAATCTTTGGTGGTAAATGGCAGAGCAGAAAGAGTAAAATTTTCAGTTTGTCATTTTAGTGAATGTTGTAGATTGATTTTCTGCTAGAGGCTCTGCATTGGCTTAATTGTCTACCTTTTGATACCTGCAGGTGCTCACAGATTCTGAGACAGCACGGTGGTTGAATCACGCAGTTGAAAAAATGTGGGGTACATGCATGGAGGAGATAATTTCACAAAAAATTCTACTCCCCCTTGTTCCATGGTTCTTGGAGAAGTATAAACCTTGGACGGTGGTATGATGCGTTACTATCTTGATTAATCCTCATCATCATCATTCTGTATCTTAACCTGAATGTGATCTTTTTCTTTTGCATCGTATGTTCTACATTTCTACTACTCTTTCATATCCTGAATTGGGATATTGATTTATTGTGTTGTATGTATCCAGAAAGAGGCTGTGGTTCAACAACTGTATCTTGGGAGATCCCCACCTGTGTTCACTGAAATGAGGGTGCTTCATCAGTCCAATGATGATGATCACTTGGTGTGTTTCCTTGACTGCACTAGTCGGTTTTTCTTTTTTAGTCAAACAGCTTTACTTTCATTTCATGACTAATGCTTTGTTGAATGCTTTATGATTCGCAGGTTCTTGAATTGGGAATGAACTTCCTTACAGCTGATGACATGAGTGCGCTACTTGCCGTGAAGCTGAGCAAAACAGTAGGGTTTGGGATGTCAACAAAGTTGCACCTGTTGGGTATGCATGTTGAAGGAAAGGTAGGCTCTTATCTGGTAGTCATCTATAGGAACATGAAATTCTTTATTGCTCGGGTAATGTTTAGGTTGGGAATGTTAATGGTATGCTGCATCCTGAACCTTTTGTCCCCTCCTTTTCTTTCCATATGTTTCTATCGTGCACTTTTCCAATAGCTTCACTCACAAGTCACAACAAAAAGAACAATCTGAAGCTTTATTCCCTGTAGGTAGGTTTGGCTACCTGAAACATTTGTTTCCATGGCACACTGTACAGAAAATTACAGTCGCCTGTGATTTCAGTTGTCTAACCTGATTGTTCTATGGTATTGGTTTTTGCTCATAGTGGATGTCTTTATAGTTTACCCTGATATATGGATTATGGACTTGAAACGATCTTGAAATTATGCTGCAATTATCTTTTTTCAGGTCTTGTTAGGGGTGAAATTTGTAAGAAAATGGCCATTCATTGGTCGTGTTCGGCTATGCTTTGTTGAACCACCTTACTTTCAGATGACTGTGAAACCAATTTTCACTCGTGGCCTTGATGTTACTGAACTTCCGGGAGTAGCTGGATGGCTGGTTAGTGATGATAAAATGTGTGATTAGTGTGTCTACACTCTCTATATGTCTCTCATTCTTAACAGTTATCTGTCTGTCTTAACTATATCTATACTTTTCTCTATCTTAGGATAAGCTTTTGGCCACTGTCTTTGAGCAAACACTTGTTGAGGTGAAGTTCTAATTATACCTTATTGCATCCTCCCTTTTTGGAAATAGAAAAGGCAAAATTCAAAAAAGGGAAATAGAACTGAATTACTAGTTTTGAATATTTTATTATATCATTGGATCATTATATCAGTATCGTTTAAAGGAAGCTTTTTTATGATACTAAAAATTTCGTAAAGAATTTTGAGATGGTCTTTAAATTTGTGCAGCCAAATATGTTGGTGGTTGATGTAGAGAAATTTGCTTCTCCCACAGCAGGTAATTAATGAACTTATACTCTATGTAAAATGTGCATTGGGTTATTCCCACCCCGAGAAGGTTTTAATGTCTTATTACATCCAGTAAATCATTGTTGTATCCAAGGTTTTACACGTGTTGCTGTCTTGGGATTCAACTTTCCACAGGTTGTATGTCCTGATTTGATTTATTTGCCAGAAAGCTGGTTTTCCATTGATGAGAAGGATCCCGTTGCTGATGCTTTTGTGGAAGTTCTTGAAGCAGCTGACTTGAAGCCAGCAGATATGAATGGTTTGCGTTCCTTAATCCAGACAATTGCTAAAATTCGCTATTTTCTTTGACTCTAACTTTGTGCCATCATTTTAATTAAAGTTGCGAACAATGAATATATTTTGGAATAACCCGAGCTGTTTCTCAGGATTGTCTGATCCATATGTCAAGGGACAGGTTGGTGCTTACGGATTTAAGACCAAAACACATAAGAAAACACTGGCTCCAAAATGGCATGAAGAATTCAAGGTCCCTATCACTTCATGGGAGGTGCCAAATATTCTCTGTGTCGAAGTTTTTGACAAAGATCGTTTTGTTGACGACAAATTGGGGTTAGTTCAGATTTTCCACTTCCACTTAATGCAGAAACTCAATTTTAAATTACATTGTGTATATGTTAAGCATGATTGCTTCCCTGCATTGCGATGCCTGATATTTATTCTATTTGGTGGGGTTCATCAGTTTACGGTTTTGGTTCCCTTGAAAAATTGTATATCACTACGTCTTGGTGCATTACAACTCACTAGCTTCAGAAGCAAATTCCATTTATTTTGTTTCCAAGAACTATATTATCAGTTTTGAATCTTTTTAAGGCAATTGCATCTTGATCTATTAAGCGGTCGAAGTGTATTTGACATCATGTGGTTGTGTGTTGCTTGAGAATACTTTCGTCTCATGTTTTACCAGTAAGGTAATAGTTGATGTAGCTTCGTGTGAATAAAAGATCTGCTGTAAATGTCATTACATTAACGGGGTCACTCTGATATTTCCATCAGTGACTACTCTGTAAACATGAATGAGCTTAGAGATGGGCAGAGGCATGACATGTGGTTATCTCTTCAAAATATCAAAGTGGGACGACTACATCTGGCAATCACTATCATAGAAGGCGGTGTTGAGGTATTCTTCTTCCTCTTTGCTCAGATTTATTTCTTAATGGCTATCACAATGTACACTGGTTTACTCTTTTTTTATTTCTTATAGAAAACTATGAAAATATGTAAATTTCAGAAAGTGTATGTAGTTGCAGACAAGTTGACTACTGTATACAAAGCCTAATAATTGATTAAAAATGAAGTTATTGTCATACCTTGTGTGCTCTGCTACTCGGGACATTTGCAGGAGAGTAGCCAAGCATGTGAGGATGAAAATTTGGATGACTATAAGAGAAAGTCCTTTGCAAAAAGTATTAGTAATAAGGGTTCATTCTCATCTGTTGCATCAGAGAAATCTCCGAGAGTAGCAGATAAGTTTGACCCTATTGACGTAGACGGGCAACGCGAAACAGGGATATGGATTCATCAGCCCGGGAGTGAAGTTGCTCGTGTCTGGGAGGCAAGAAAGGGAAAGGACAGACAACTAGATACAAATATTCAAGGGGAGGTTTCACCGTCTGGTAGTTTCAAGGTGAAGGCGTCTGGATCTTCTATTAAGAACGCTAATAATGTTGATGAGAATGTAGATATTGCTGAAAAGACACGCCAGCCGAATTCTATGCATAAAGGAATGCAGAAAATCGGGTCAGTGTTTCATCGGAGAAGAAGTATAAAAAAAGAGAAGTCCAGCAGCAATCCTGAAGAACCTGTTGAATCTTCACATATTAACCTTAGACCCGTCGGTTCTCACGCAACTAGTGTGAAGTTAATTCTGGATGAAACAATTTTGAACCCGAATCAGTCAGCAGTTCAGAAAGCTCCAACAAGGGTCATTTAGGAAGCAAGGTGAAAAATGTCTTGAAGCAGTCAGGTCACGGCATAAAGCATGTTCTTTCACGGAAAGGATCAAAAAACTTTAAAGCTGAATCTGGAGAATTGTCGACTGAAAGGGATGTTTCCGTCTCGTCTCATACTTCAGATGAGGGAACTGCACCAATGTCTGTTAATATCTCTGAAGGTGAAGCAGTTTATGTTCCAACTAAAACGATATCTGGTGTCCAGAGCGAGTCATTCAGATGATAGGCCGCAATCATAGGCCGTTCTTGACCAGATGAGTAATTGAGAGTTTTAATCTTCTTTGAGGAATCAGAAGTTTTTGCAGAGCCTCGGGGTATCTTCTAAAGTCTGTTGAATATTGCTTGGAGGTTTTGGTATAGCGTTCTTTTCATGTAATTCGACATAAGTAGTTTCATTGGCTTTCAGCCTAACATGAACGCTCTAATTCAAGTTTTGTTTGTCAATAATCGTCTCATTAGAATTATCAAGAGATGTACCGGCAATTCCGTTGGTAGGTTGTATAAGTTGGTAATTATTTTAAGTATTTTTTAATCATCTTGTATCACTCTTATTACAGCTGTATTATAAAGTTGTATAAGTGGTTAATTAGTTGTTTTTTGTCTTAATGGTGTAGATACCCAACTACCCATAATTAGCCACCTTACCTTTAATTCTTTGTTTGGTTCTAAGTCTTTGTATCAACCATATATACCCAACCTATTCAGCTTATATTCAATAAGAAGTATTATCTTCTCCTTTCTAAAATCTACATGGTATCAGAGCATATGAAAAATCAGTTTTAAACCACACCTGTTCTTCTTTCTTCTTCCAAAATGTCAGATTCTGACGTCATCCGGTGTTGTATCCGGAGTTTCTTCCAAATCTATGAGTGGGTTGGATAATCCTACCCTCCAAATCACTTCTGTGAAGCTAAAGGGCTTTTATTATCTACAATGGGCTCAATCTGTCAGAATTTTTATTACTGGAAGAGGAAAGCCGGGGTACCTTACTGGGTCTGTAAAGACCCCAGACAAAAACAATGAAGAGGCCTACAACACTTGGGAAACTGAGAACGCTATCATCACATCTTGTTTACTCAATTATATGGAAGATGAAATAAGTCAAGTTCATCTGTTTTATCCATCTCCGCTAAAGCCGTGCAGGATAATGTGGTCGCCACCTACTAAGATCAAGTGGAACTTTGCACAGACTTTGGTGTTAGAACCACTGGAAGACACTAAGCATGGAACCCTCGATATCATAAAGTATTTCAACAACCTAAAGAAGATGTGGCATGAGTATGATCAGTTGATTGTCATTGACCGGGACTGCACTAGTGATGCCAACAAATTTTAGAAGCTCATTGGAAAAGAGAGGGTTTTTGACTTTCTTAGAGGTCTTAACCCTATCTTTAATGCAGCTCGTGAAAGGATTCTTGCACAAGTCCCTTTACGTTCTGTGCATGAGGCCTTTGCTACACTGAGGAAAGAAGAAAACCGGAAGAGTGTCATGAGTGGCCTACTTCCTACTCCAAGAGGAGAACAATATGCCCTTGCTGCTATGATTAAAGGCTCTGCATTTATGAGAGTACATCACAAGGGTTCCTTCAAAAAGAATGATCAGAAAAGAAACTTGCAGTGTGACCACTGCAAGAAGAAAGGTCATACTTAAGACTCCTGCTGGAATCTCCATGGTAAGCCACCACAACCGCAAATGAACCATAATACTTAAAACAGAAAGTACCGGATCGACCAAAAAGGGCCTACAATGCTATCGAGCAGCCAAGCCTCTCTTCAAAGGAGCAAATTGAGGCCTTAAATCAGCTCTCTTTGACTGAAGGATGCAGCAGACTGCTGATACTTCTATGGGTGCAACGGCTCAAAATGGTAAGAACACTTGGATCATAGACTCAGGTGCTTCAAGTCATATGACATGTGACTTTTCTCTTTTGACACTTTCTATAAAACCAATCACCCGCACATTGTAAAATTATCGATGGTACTTGTTCTAAAGTTGAAGGAACATGAATCGTTAAACTCTCTAATAACCTTACCTCAACTATGTTTTGTATGTCCCAAAGTTACACTACAATCTCTTTTTCGTTAGTCAATGTTCTAAAGAAAGGAAATGTATTGTTAACTTTTATCCTACACAATCGTGAGTTTCGTGAAATGGGATATTTGGAGAGGATAGGCAAAGTGATAAGAAGATCGATGGCCTCTACCTTATTCAAGGCGAGATAAGTGAAGATGTTAAAGGTTTGAGTGTTTTTAGATTCCTCAAATGTAATAAGAGAATGTTGCATTTGAGATTAGGTCATCCAAATTTTCATCATCTTAACAGGATGTACCCTACTTTGTTTTCTGGTGTAAATTTGAGGATTTGAAGTGTGAATTTTATGAATTTTCCAAACATACTAGCAATCCTTTTAAATCTGTGTCTTATAAAGAATCTGCCCCTTTTAAACTTATTCACACAGATGTATGGGGTCCATCTAAAAACCCTAACCTCATTCACAAGAAATGGTTTGTGACCTTCATAGATGACCACACAAGACTAAGTTGGGTCTATCTTATGAAGCACAAGACAGAGGTTAGCATGATTTTTGAAACCTTTTATAAGATGATTGAAACCCAGTTTCAAACAAAGATTCAAATCTTAGATCTGATAATGGAACATAGTATTTGACTTTATGTTTGTGACCTTTTTTTCCGACTGAAATAGAAATTATTCATCAAACCTCTTGCCCCAATACTCCTCAATAGAATGGAGTGGCAGAGAGGAAGAATAGACACATCTTGGAAGTTACAAGAATCCTTATAAATAGATGCCATCCAGGATACTTGGCTTCAAAAAAACCTCCATTGAAACCCTTACTTCATCCTACCTTAACTCCAAACTAATCACTTCTATACCTCTTAAAGTTTTTGGTTGTACAACCTTTGTCCATATTCACTCCAAGAATAGGATTAAGATTGGACCAAGAGCTGTTAAAACTATCTTCGTTGGGTACTCTGCTACACAAAAAGGGTTTAAGTGTTTTGATCCTAAAACAACCATTTTTATACATCTTGTGATGTTACTTTCTTTGAATATCAAGCTTTCTATACTAAGGAAAACAACACTGATCTTGATCAGTACAGTTTTCTCATCAATGATGTCACTATTCCTATTGTTGATTACGATCACGATGTATGGAAACACTCCTTCAATAGTCCGATAAGGGCATTACTCGCGAGAATAGGAAGTCATTGTCCACACTAGGCAAAAGAAGCCATCAAGGAACCTAAGCACTCCTATGCACCCTCCAGATGTTTGCACTAATCCAAATTTATAGGAACATCAAAATACCACTGCAACAATGGAGCACAATCATGAGGACCCTGGCATCACTCCTCTAACTGGCAATGAGGCACCAAAAATGATTCCACAAACTGACGATCTCTCTCAACCTAAAGAATTACCTATTGCATTGAGGAAAAGCACCAAAGAACGCATTAAGCATCCCATAGACAAATTTGTCTCCTATGGTAAATGCGTTCAATCTTACCGTGCTAATGTTGATTCTACTTTTATACCAAAGAACATACAACAAGCTCTTGGTTGTCCTCTAGGAAAAAAGGCTGTTATAGAGGAATTAAATGCCCTAGAGCATAACCACACATGGGATTTGGTTCCTATGCCTAAATGGTGTGAAGCCTATTGGATGTAGCTGGTTATTAACTGTTAAGCACAATCCTGGTGGCACCATTAATAGGCATAAAGCCAGATTGGTTACTAAAGGGTACGCTCAAACTTTTGGAATTGACTTCAATGGGACCTTTTGATATGATTCCAGGTTGGAAACACGATCAGACGTTGCCCAGGAACCTCCTAAGGGATCAATGGCGAGATGGGAACCTAATCCTAGAAAGTCCAATCTAAGACCTAGTCCAAGAATACTACAACATTTTGCTCAAAAATGTTGATTCGTTTTGAAGGGGTGTATTCTCTACGACGTAGAGAACACTCACTCGCAAGTGACAAGAATAAGCCAAGTCGACATAATCAATGAAATTTCACTCAAAATAATAATAATGTTGTAATTGTTCATACAATAATGTCGCTAGTATGCCTTTATATAGGCTACAAAATAAAAGACAAGTAAACTCCTATGAAATGTGTGATAAATTACATACTAATTTTCGCCACTTTATTTTCTAGTGGGCCCAACTTGACTCTAATAAGCCCAAATGACTTTTATTTACTGAAAATAAAGACTTTACCCAATATACTTGTTAGGAACATTTTCTAGTTTTGATGATGGCCATGCTAGCTGTTAAAACAAGCCTAAAATAAGTTAGAACCGAATGTATAGGCTTTACTTGGAAGTCTGACATATTGTATAAGTTCAGTCAGACAAGCACTGTACTAGACTGGTAGACTGGCTTAGTAAAGACATATGACCAAATTTCAATGAATGCGCCAAGGCACCAAAGCTTTGAAGTGAAGACCTATGGACTGACTTACAACCAAGGAAGTCTGTGATGACCTTGGGTAAGTCTAAGATACAATACAAGTGATGAAACTTAATTTTCTATAATACGGTGTACACTGATCTCATACAAAACTAAGGATCAGTGAAGGAAATATATACCGGCTGATAAACAACACAGAAGCAGCAGCCAAGTAAATGCACTTACTTGAACGGTGAAGTAAAGAAGAAGCAGTCAAGTAAAGTAGTCACTTAGCCGGTGAAGTAAAGAAGAACCAGCTAAGTGAAGCAAGTTGTTTGCACTTAATCAGAAACGTGGAAAATATGGAAGATCAAGCAATTAATGCAGAATCAATCAAGGACGGATTTTATGATGACCATTGATTAAAATCCGCATCACTAAAATCAAGGAGGATTAAATCAAGACAGAATCAAGGATTATTCTGAGCATTAATTAACCAACGGATGGAAATTCAAAATCAAGGGATTTACGGCTATAAATAGAAGGCATTGATGGAGAGGAACAACAAAAAGTTAATTCATAATTTCGAAGGACCAAAACTCTATCAAAATCACAAGCCTTCATACTTGACCTTCAAAGTAATATCCAGAAAAGGTTAATCTCAGAAAATAGAGCTTCAACATATACATCAAGCCTAAGATTGATCAACGTGTGAATTCAAACATTCTCATCAACTTTAAGGGATTTTTACCAAAGAATTGAATCCGAGATTCGAGAAGGAATTGCAACCTAGTGTGATAGCTATGAAGGATTTGTTCCCAAGGAGCAGTGTTGGAGACTGAGTCACTGAAGCTTTTGTAGCCGGGGAGTGACAGTCTGTAGATTGTGAAGCATGTGTAGCCAAGGACAATCACAACTCTTGTAGTGGTGAAAACAATAGTGAATTCCAACAATCATCACAGAAGAATAGTGGATTAAGGGATTACACCACCCTGAACCACTACAAGTTTTTGTGTTCATTTACTTTATGCACTTTACATTTCAGTCTTTACTTTCTGTGGATTACTTTATATGTGTGTGTGTGTTTAAATTACTTTGAAACAACTTTTTGGAAGGGTTTTATCCACTGCACAAAAGCTTTTTAACAAGAAACGTTTTTAAACTCCACATATAGTCATTCACCCCCATCTAACTATATGCTCACCCTTCTCTAGGACCAACAATACTATAATATAGGCACCATTTTTGAAAGGCCTTACTACCCTTTAGGCCCACAAGACCTTTATTAACTAAACTAGTAAAAACAAGGCTGAACATTCTTCCAATATAACGCCAATCTTGATGCTCTTTTGGCCCTTTATTACTCCAAGCAGGATCAAAGACTGTAAGCATATATTTCAGGCCCAATAGCACAAATAATGGTCTTCATGGACTTCATGGCCACATTATTTCAAGCCAAAGTCCCCGGGACGGATCACATCATTCCCCCTGGTTGGAAGGATTCATCCTGTTGGAAAGGTGTCCTAAACCCAATCGGGTCGGACCGGATCCGACCGGGTCGGGTCATTTACAGTCTATTTAGTTCATGTAATAACTTTATTATGATTAATAAAAGCACTATGTTATTATATATTGTTTGTCTTCATATTATTTGTTGTATATATATAGTAACGTCCCTAGTATCGATCTGTGATAGAGAAACCATGATAGTGATTATGGTTGATGAGATCTCTAATCACTATAACAAGGTTGGTACTTAAATGTCTCTAGTCTTACATATTATCAAATGGGACATTGATGATATAATCGGACTAGCACGTATTGGATGTCTTCTATCTTTTAGAAGGTAGGGATAGATCTCGCTCTCATCAAGTGTAGGGACACTTGGGTATGACGTGGACGTGTATTAGAGATGCGCGACGTTAGATCGACTCCACTTACATTAAGTGTCACACTATGTGGCGGTTGTGTAATTATCCTTTGACCGAGTCTTCATGGCATCACGGTGTGGATTGTCATGCTTTGACACTATTGAGATTTCTCCCAACCACGGGCGATCATGCGGTAGTGATTGGGTATGATATTGAAGCACGCGGAGTATACATGATTGGTCGTCCGGGAATCGCGTATCCTATGATTGGGATTGAATATCCGAAATGGCCTTCTTATAAGGAATGTCTAGCTCTCGAGAATCTTTGCAAAGTGGGAGTAAATGTGTTATTCGAGAGAGCATGATATCCAGATTATAAGATACGATCGTCAATGTATTGACACTCGAGATACGATCGTATGGATATTATTATAGCGATAGGATTGTAAGTTACACGGTAACTGCTTCACATGAAAGGTAGTAGTCATTGCTTTTGACTCTTCCGATAATTGGGGGTCACGGTGTGTTGCTAGACGCTATCCCGTGATCGTTAGTATAAAGGGCATTTTGGTAAATTGCACTTTGTGTCTACGGCCAACATATTCGGAAGCCTATCGGGTCACACACATATGAACATCGAGTCGGATTAAAATGCGGTTATAGTTGATAACCAAATAAGGAAAGTTTATCTCAGACTATAAAGGTTATAGTGGTAAATTAATATGGTGGTATTTATTTATTATGAATAAATAAAATACAAGATATTAATTATATATAAATTATATTAATTAAAGAATATTCCGGAAGTCAATTTATTGACTAAAGGGGCGCCACTTTTGAGTGTATGAGATACACTTGGATTGTGCACTTTAATAATAAATATTGCCATAATATTAATATAGGATATTAATTGATTTTGGAAAAATAGATTTATGGTAATAAGATAATTATAATCAATATATGATATTGACAAAATATTATAATTAAAGAGATAAATCAATCTAATTGATTTTCCTTATTTTATTGGAAAAAGGTTTTCTCCTCCACACTACTATATGGGCGCCACTTGCTCTATAAAAGGAAGTGGGTGTCAAGCTCTTTTGAACAACACAATTGCAAGAGTTCATAATTCTTGTGTAAAATAGAGAGCTCTCCATAGTGAGTTTGTGAGGAAGAAAAGGTCCGGTCTAGCGGCCTCGGAGTTTTTCCGATAGCAATCAAGGAGGATTCCAAGAGGGGTTCGTGTGGATTAGCGATAGAGGCCGGACGCGTGGACGGCTTGCGCGATTGAACTACTCTCCGTTGGCGGTCAAAGAGACGATCTTGTAGATCATCTAAGGTATAACCGTCAAACTACTTAACATGTTTATTGCATTAAACGAAGAACGATCTAAAAGGAAATCAAAATTTTAAATTCATTTGCGTTAAACTAGTGATTTCCTAACAGTGGTATCGAGATGCGGACTTGAGCTTAAGCAATAAGCATAATTTAAATGCGTAGTATTTAATCGATAGATGCAAGATTTAAATCGCGAAACGTTAAAACAAAAAAAAATATAGGGTTCATGGGGGGTCGGCCGATCGCGGCGCCCCATCCTCGGGCGGCGGCGGCGGCGCGGCGGCGGTGGCCTTCGGCTCGTCCGTCGGCTCTCCTCTTCTTTTGGGGAGATCAACCCTTTTCGTTTTGTGATATTTTATTGTGCATAGATATCTCTTGTTTGTTTAGTTGTGTATATGGCCAACCAATGGTTCAAATAGTTTGGACCATTCGGGAAACCATATGGGACATTGGCCTTTCAAATTTTGATTTGGAATAGGCTCAGCCCCTTCCAAATATTTGATTTGGAATAAAAGCTAGCTGCAGCCACTTCCAAAATTTTGATTTTGGAAAGTGGCAGCCTAAACCAAAATTATTTGGCCTTTCCAAATATTTGATTTGGAATAGCCAAGCCTTTCCAAATATTTGATTTGGAATAGCTGAGCTGCAGCCACTTCCAAAATTTTGATTTTGGAAAGTGGTGTGCCTCAGACTAAAATAATTTGGCCTTTCCAAATATTTGATTTGGAGTAGAGCGCAGGCCCTTTCCAAATATTTGATTTGGACAAAGCTTAGCTTTGCCACTTCCAAAATTTTGATTTTGGAAAGTGGGTGCCTAAGCTAAATTTAGTTTTGGAAATGAAACAAATAGGAGACTTTATAATTTTAATTTTATTTTGAATAGTTCAAATTTAATTAAAATTGAAATCGATTTAAAATTAAATGTTAATTTTAATTTTGGTTAAATCATATAATTAATTAAAAGTTATTTAATTACTTGATGTGATAAAATAAAGACGCATGAGTAGTACTAGTTAAAATTAGAATTTAATCTTTTTCATAAGATAAAATTGTATGGATTAGATGTGTAGATATAATGTGATTATATGGACCCCGATTGATCATGACTCTAACCAATAGGATAGATGGGAATGTTTTCTTTATGTTGGTTTTTGAAAAATTGTCCCCAGCCGTTATGAAGAACGTGACCTAGTTTACTTTTTGCATTTATCCCATTCCCTGAGTCCCCGTGCAAAGCGGCGGGTGTAATTATTTATTATGTAACAAGAATGGAGCAAGAAGTTCAAGACCAAGGAGAGATAAAGAACCCATTGGCGCACAAAGAATAAAGATCCTATTGGCGGTTGCGAGATACCCTTAGTTTGTGACCAGCGGTTTCGCTCGATTTGTATTCAAACCGCACTCTAGAAAAAAGTCCATGATCATACCGGTTATTTTATGCGCGGAATGTTGTGTATGTTTTACTTTATATGATATCGTAGTAATATGCACATAGTAGATGAGACCATAATTAAACCAAATTAATTAAGTGAATTAATTTAAAATTATTCCCACATCAAAAATCAAGTCGGAATTGCCTCCCATATTATAACGACGGTGAAGAGCCCTTGTTCGGACCCAACTCACCACCAAAGCGGGGTTGACCTACCTCGGTATATCGTCGTTATTGAGATATGATCGAAAGAGATCTCATGAATATTGGGGTTAAGACTCGACTAAGAATTCTCTCGCCACCACCAAAGCGGGTCGTTTGGATTTTAGAGGCAAGGGTTTGGCTAATTTCATAAGATGAAATATTGTCAAAGAGTTGACTGGTCAAACAACAAGAATCGTATAAGATACGATCGACAAATCGTTGTCCCACTGCTTAATTATTTTCGCCCATCACCAAAGTTGGGGTCGGGGTAGTTCGATGGGATCTTGCCCACTAAAGGAATTATTTTCTTGAAAGCCAATAGGAATAGTTGGCTAGTGGGAGTAAAACCTTATAGATTCATTAAGTGCAAATTTAGGGTTTTTATACATGAGCTTTTACTTATTCTATCTTTTATTTATTGTTGTAGAAAATGTCAAACAAATTGAACCTTCGTTTTATCATCGATAACAAGCTTGACGAAACTAATTTTCTCGATTGGGAAAGAAACCTCAAAATCGTTTTGAGGCACGAGAAGATTGGCTATGTCTTGGACGAGGCCCTACCAGTAAAAGCCCGCCGAGGGTTCGGCCGCAGATGTTGTCGAGAAGTACAACAAGCAATCGTTTCGACGAAGATCGATGCTACATGTATCATGCTTGCTTCTATGACACTGAATCATGAAGCAAAGATGAGTCCATGGACGCTACTCTATCATGGTCCACCTGGAAGGAGCTTTATGCTTCTCGAGTCTCGTCTTGAGAGGTACGAGGTCTCGAAGGCCCCTGTTTAGTTGTAAGATGGCATCCGGGATCGCTTTGTGGGGTCACACGTGCTTAAAATGATCGGGTACATAGAGAGGCTTGGGAAGCTGGGCCACAAGTTGGAACGAGAGTTGAGTATTGACTTGATTCTGCAATCTCTACCTGACTCATTCTCGCAGTTTGTGATGAACTATCACATGAACAAGATAGATTGCTCCCTAGCGGAGTTATTGAACATGTTGAAAACTGTTGAAGGCACTGTAGGGAAGGGAAAGCAAGTGTTGCTGGTCACTTCAAGCAAGGGCAAGGCAAAAGCCAGAAAAAGTCCAAGAAGGTTAAGGTCGCACCTAAGCCAACGCCTAAGATAGCAAAAGACAAATCCAAGGATGCTTGCTTCCATTGCATGTGAGACCGGACATTGGAGGAGAAAGCGCAAGGGCTTCTTGAGTACCAAGAAGAAGCATTCGATGCTTCGACTTCGTGTATATTTATGATTGAGATCAACATTACTTCTTCTAAGTCTAACCACCTGGGTATTAGATCATGGTTGTGGTTCTCATATTTGTACGAATATGCAGGCACTAAGAAGAACTAGAGATCCCGAGGAAAGGAGAGGTGGACCCACGCGTTGGAAATGGAGCAAGTGTTGCCGCTACCGGCCGTAGGAGTTTATTTTCTTTCATTGCCCAATTGGGCTAATACTAGAACTTAATAATCGTTATTTTGTTCCCGCTCTACGAAGAGCATTATTTCTATTTCTGCATTAGATGTTGATGGATTTTCTTTTACGTTTGAGAATAAATGTTGTTCTTTTTCACGTGATGGAATCTTTTATGGTATCTTGGCATACTTAGCAATGGTCTCTATATATTAGATATGAATGTTGACGTTCTTAATATAAATAACAAGAAAGCCAAAACAAATGACTTGAATGAATCCTACTTATGGCATTGTAGACTTGGCCATATAAATAAGAATCGCATTTCCAAACTCCATAAAGATGGAATGTTGGATCAATTCGATTACGAATCGTTTGATACATGCGAAGCTTGTTTACTTGGCAAGATGACAAAGTCACCTTCAAATGGCAAAGGGATAAGATCCAATGAATTGCTTGAGCTCATACATACTGATGTGTGTGGCCCAATGTCAATTCAAGCCAAAGGAGGATACTCTTATTTTATCACCTTCACTGATGACCATTCTCGCTATGGTTATATATACTTAATGAAGTTTAAATCAAGCCTTGAAAAGTTCAAGGAATTCGAAGTGAGGTGGAGAAACAACTAGGTAAAGAAATCAAAACACTTCGATCCGATCGGCGGAGAATACCTAGATGGAGAGTTTCAAGATTATTTGAAGGAGAATGGGATTCTACTCGAATGGACTCCTCCCGAACGCCACAGATGAATGGCGTGTGCGAGAGAGGAGGAACCGCACCTTGTTGGACATGGTGCGATCCATGATGAGCTACGCAGATTCTTCCAAAATCATTTTGGGGTATGCTCTAGAAACCGCATCCCATACACCGAACCGAGTTCCATCAAAGACGGTTGACTCACACGCCATACGAGGTATGGACTAAGAGAAAACCGAGCCTAGGTCATCTAAAACCTTGGGGTTGTCCGACTTACGTGAAGCGGATGATGCACGACAAATTAGAGCCTGTGTCGACAAATGTCTATTTGTGGGATATCCTAGTGGAAACCAAAGGGTACCAATTTTACCATCCCGAGGAACAAAAGGTGTTTGTTGCCAGGATCGCCACTTTCGGAGAAAGAGTTTATTACGGATAGGGTCGGTGGGAGTAAAATTGATCTTGAAGAAATTCGAGAACCACTTACGGATAATAGTCGGTTGATGGAAGTAGAGGACTTGCCACACACGGATGTGACACCATTTCTCTACCGTGGACACACTAGCACCTCGAAGATCCACCAGGAACGCCGTGAACCCGAAAGGTACATTTGGCGTGTATCTCATGGAAGATGAGGACCCTAGAACTTATGAGGAAGTGCTATTAAGGCATGACAAAGAGAAATGGCTAGAAGCCATGAATTCTGAAATGGAATCCATGAAAGACAACCAAGTTTGGAACTTAGTTGATCCGCCCGAAGGAATAGTTCCCATAGGGTGTAAATGGGTCTTTAAGAGAAAGACCGACATGGACGGTAATGTGACCACCTACAAGGCTAGGTTGGTGGCAAAAGGTTATAAGCAAAGACAAGGAGTTGACTATGATGAAACCTTCTCGCTTTGTTGCCATCTTAAAATCCATTAGAGTTTTGCTTGCTATTGCAAAGATACCATGATTACGTAAATCGGCAGATGGATGTGAAAGCAGCTTTCCTTAACGGGAACTCGCCTGAGGAAGTGTATATGACACGACTGAGGTTTCACAACCAATGACGCTGAGGATGGTGTGTAAACCGCAAAGATCCATTTATGGATTAAAGCAAGCTTCTCGGAGTTGGAATCTTCGCTTTGATGAGATAATCAAACAGTTTGATTTCATCAAGAACGAAGATGAGCCCTGTGTTTACAAGAAGGTTAGTGGGAGTGCCATTGTGTTCTTAGTGCTTTATGTGGATGACATAACGCTTCATAGGGAATGATGTGCCTATGTTACAATCGATCAAAGCTTGGTTATCCAAGAACTTCTCAATGAAGGACTTGGGTGAGGCAAAATTTATATTCTCGGGAATAAAGATCTATAGAGATAGATCTAAAAGGTTGCTTGGTCTGTCACAATCCACCTACATAGACAAGATGTCTTGAAGAGATTCGGCATGGAGCGCCCAAGAAAGGATTCTTCGCCCATGTCACATGGGGTCTACTGTCAAAGGGAATGAGTCCTAAGACAGAGGAGGAAAGGGCACAAATGAGTAAAGTCCCTTATGCCCGCAATCGGGTCCATCATGTATGCCATGTTATGCACAAGACCGGACGTCCTGCACCTCTTAGTATGACTAGTAGGTATCGGTCAATCCAGGTGATGGTCACTGGATTGTTGTCAAGAATATCCTTAAGTACTTGAGACGCGTACTAGGGATATGTTCTGGTTTTCGGGAACGATGATTTAGTATTACGAGGTTACACAGATGCGGTTTCAAACCGACAAGGGCGATTTTAAGTCGCAACTGGATTTGTTTTCACGCTTAACGGCGGAGGCGATGAGTGGAAGAGTTCCAAGCGAGGAGACTCTGCGGACTCTACAACGGAAGCCGAATACATAGCAGCCTCGGAGGCGGCAAAAAAGCGATTTGGATGAAGAAGTTCATTCACATCGAACTTGGTGTGGTTCCTCCATTTGAAGGTCAAAGTGCCTCATCTTTGTGATAATAATGGAGCGATATCTCGATCAAAGGAACCAAGGTCTCACTGAAGTCCAAACATGTGCTACTGGCGCTATCACTTGATTAGAGAGATAGTAGATAAAGGAGATGTAAAGATAGAGAAAGTCCACACGGATGATAACATAGCTGATCCGTTAACCAAGGCATTGTCTCAAGCTAAGCATGAGAAACATGTTCACTTGCAGGGGCTTAGGCATATGGGTGATTGGCTTTAGGCCAAGTGGGAGATTGTTGGAAAGGTGTCCTAAACCCAATCGGGTCGGACCGGATCCGACCGGTCGGGTCATTCTGATCTATTTAGTTCATGTAATAACTTTATTATGATTAATAAAAGCACTATGTTATTATATATTGTTTGTCTTCATATTATTTGTTGTATATATATAGTAACGTCCCTAGTATCGATCTGTGATAGAGAAACCATGATAGTGATTATGGTTGATGAGATCTCTAATCACTATAACAAGGTTGGTACTTAAATGTCTCTAGTCTTACATATTATCAAATGGGACATTGATGATATAATCGGACTAGCACGTATTGGATGTCTTCTATCTTTTAGAAGGTAGGGATAGATCTCGTCTATCGAAGTGTAGGGACACTTGGGTATGCGTGGGCGTGTATTAGAGAATGCGACGTTAGATCGACCCACTTACATTAAGTGTCACACTATGTGGCGGTTGTGTAATTATCCTTTTGACCGAGTCTTCATGGCATCACGGTGTGGATTGTCATGCTTTGACACTATTGAGATTTCTCCAACCACGGGCGATCATGCGGTAGTGATTGGGTATGATATTGAAGCATCGCGGAGTATACATGATTGGTCGTCCGGGAATCGCGTATCCTATGATTGGGATTGAATATCCGAAATGGCCTTCTTATAAGGAATGTCTAGCTCTCGAGAATCTTTGCAAAGTGGGAGTAAATGTGTTATTCGAGAGAGCATGATATCCAGATTATAAGATACGATCGTCAATGTATTGACACTCGAGATACGATCGTATGGATATTATTATAGCGATAGGATTGTAAGTTACACGTAAGCGCTTCACATGAAAGGTAGTAGTCATTGCTTTTGACTCTTCCGATAATTGGGGGTCACGGTGTGTTGCTAGACGCTATCCCGTGATCGTTAGGTATAAAGGGCATTTTGGTAAATTGCACTTTGTGTCTACGGCCAACATATTCGGAAGCCTATCGGGTCACACACATATGAACATCGAGTCGGATTAAAATGCGGTTATAGTTGATAACCAAATAAGGAAAGTTTATCTACAGACTATAAAGGTTATAGTGGTAAATTAATATGGTGGTATTTATTTATTATGAATAAATAAAATACAAGATATTAATTATATATAAATTATATTAATTAAAGAATATTCCGGAAGTCAATTTATTGACTAAAGGGGCGCCACTTTTGAGTGTATGAGATACACTTGGATTGTGCACTTTAATTAATAAATATTGCCATAATATTAATATAGGATATTAATTGATTTTGGAAAAATAGATTTATGGTAATAAGATAATTATAATCAATATATGATATTGACAAAATATTATAATTAAAGAGATAAATCAATCTAATTGATTTTCCTTATTTTATTGGAAAAAGGTTTTCTCCTCCACACTACATATGGGCGCCACTTGCTCTATAAAAGGAAGTGGGTGTCAAGCTCTTTTGAACAACACAATTGCAAGAGTTCATAATTCTTGTGTAAAATAGAGAGCTCTCCATAGTGAGTTTGTGAGGAAGAAAAGGTCCGATCCAGCGGCGGAGAGTTTTCCGATAGCAATCAAGGAGGATTCCGGCGAGGGGTTCGTGTGGATTAGCGATAGAGGCCGGACGCATGGGACGGCTTGCGCATTGAACTACTCTCCGTTGGCGGTCAAAGCGACGATCTTGTAGATCATCTAAGGTATAACCGTCAAACTACTTAACATGTTTATTGCATTAAACGAAGAACGATCTAGAAAAGGAAATCAAAATTTTAAATTCCGCTGCGTTAAACTAGTGATTTCCTAACACATCCATGAATCAAAAGGAAGTCGTAAAGTTCAGCAACACGCACCAAGCTTGAACAGTCTGCAAAAATCATCAATAAGACACTGGTATCAAAATGCAACGCATAAATACAATGTCAAAGCAATAAAAGGTGTATATGGTGATCCATGATTTTGAAATGGTACATAAGAACAATCTCTCGGTTTGATATAAATGTCGATGAAGCCTTGGAAAGAAGCAATATAATCATATAAATTGTTAGGAGAGGTATCATCAAGCGTACAAAATGGATCACAGAAAGTGTGCTCCGTTTTGCAATCAATATGATCTGGATCAAGATAAACCGAAGGCACTATAGGGGCTTTATTGGGTGTTTCCAATAGCCCGGTGCCCTCCTCAAGTGCATGATCATCATGTATCTCGCAAAGAAGATAAGATAGCGCTCGAACAAATGATTAGTTGCATAGGATCATCACCCCGCGCAGAAGAGTCATCAAAGCTGAGAGCACGAATTGAATGACATAGCATCTTCTTTTCCTCAATCAAAGTCAACTCATTGAGTTCTCTCCTCCACAATAGACTCCTCGGACATCTCTACTTTCTTTGGCCATATATTCAGGCTTATCAATCTTCACTTTGTCATCAACAAATTTAGGACTATTTTCAACGTCCAACCCTACCACACTCTCACTTTCCTCCTTTTCAACTCCTCCTCTTGAATGTTAACAATCTCTTCGTTCTTCAACCAAGTCTTTTCTTTTGTAAATTCAGCCATCTGTTTGGCCTCATCCGTAAAAAACTCTCCCAAAAAGTTCAACTTCCTTGTCCCATCTATCCCGCCACTCTTCCATCCTAACCTTAGTGTCTCTTTTTCACTTTTGGTTCACCCTCAACAATCCTACGCACCCTGCTAACAATTTACTAACGAGCTCATCTTGACGATCCGCTCTCTCCTCCTATGTTCCCGCCACGAATGCGTCTCTCATAATAATCAATAAAGAATACCTACTGATGTGACTCTGGTTTGGAAAAACGATCGGATGTTGCCCAGGAACCTCCTAAGGGATCAATGACGAGCTAGGGAACCTAGTCCTTGAAAATCCAATCTACGATCTAGGCCAAGAATACTACTACGTTCGCGCTAAAAGCGATTCGTTCTTGAAGGAAGTATCCTCTATGACAAAGAGAGTACTCACTCTGGAAAAACTCAAAAGATAAAAGTTGTAGAACAGCGAATTTCCTATAAGTTCACCAATTTTAAGGGGATTCGGAATCGTCTCGAGCACCTAAATTGAAATCGTAAAATGATCTACCGGTGCAGAATTTGAGAACGGACTATTCTGTGTTGATGAGCATTTTTGAGTATGTTCGGTGTCAAATTTCCAGATGAGGTAAAGAGAGAATTGTAGATACATGGTGATTAGTTGGGGTAAAAATTTCAGATCGTTTGGAGGTGCTTTGGTTATGGCACGATTTGATACAAAAACTGGTTTGGAAAATTAGGTTTCTTGAAATAAAGATTAGGGTTCTTGAAATCAAGATTAGGTTTCTTGGTTGGAAAAGTTGGGTTCTTGATTACAAGAAATTTTTTCTTGATTGGGGGGTGTCGGTTTTATGGATTCTTGAAAAGGGGTCGGTTTTCTTGTTTTTGTGTTTGAAGAAAAATTAGGGTTCTTGGGATGATGGTTTGAAGATTTAAAAATATGAAGAATTTTCCGGATAGGATGGATGAAGGTTTGAAGATGTATGGGGTTGTTCTTAGGAGGGGGGACGAAAATAATGAAATAATAAGAAAAAAATATTTTTGACTAATAATTGAAAATAAAGAAAAATAAACATTGAGGATATTTGATACCTTAGTTGCTGAGATCCGATGCCAAATGATGTGATTCCGGGTTGGAAACACGATCGGACGTTGCCCAAGAACCTCCTAAAGGATCAATGACGAGCTGGGAACCTAATCCTAGAAAGTCCAATCTAAGACCTAGGCCAAGAATACTACAACGTTTCACTCGGAAACAGTGATTCATTCTTGAAGGGGTGTACTCTCTACGACGAAGAGAACACTCCCTCGCAAGTGACATGAATAAGCCAAGTCGAGTTAATCAATGAAATTTCACTCAAAATAATAATAATGTTGTAATTTTTCATACAATAATGTAGCTAGCATGCTTTATATAGGCTACAAAATAAAAGACAAGTAAACCTGGGATAAATTACACAGTAATTTTCGTAACTTTATTTTCTGGTGGGCCTAACTTGACTATAATAAGCTCAAATGACTTTTATTTAATGAAAATAAAGACTTAACCCAATATATTATAATATAGGCACCATTGTTTGTGGGTCTTTCTCACATTTAGGCCCACATGACCTTTATTAACCCAACTAGTAAAAACAAGGTTGAAAATTCTTCCAATATCGTGCCAATCTTGATGGGCATTTGGACCTTTATTACTCCAAGCTATGACTCTAAGCATATATTTCAGTCCCAATAGAACAAATAATGGTCTTCATGGACACATTATTTCAAGTCCAAGTCCCCGGGACGGATCACATCACCTTTGCTCTTGTTGATAGACTTAACACTGTAAGAATCATTATTTATATTGCTGTTGTCTATAACTGGACTCTGCATCAAATGGATGTAAAAAAATGATTTTTTAAATGGTGATTTAATGGAGGAAGTGTACATGTACCCCCTGGGTTTATGATCCAATCAAATCAAGTCCGTATATTGAACAAGTCCTTATATGGACTTAAACAATCTCTAAGGACATGGTTTGATAGGTTCTCTAAATCTATGTAAAAGGGAGGCTATACTCAAGGGCATGGAGATCATACCATGTTCTATAAGAATACAAAAACATGAGGAGTTACCATCCTAATTGTGTATGTTGATGACATTATCATCATTAGGAATTCAGTTGTGAAATTTCACATCTAAAAACCTCTTGAAACACGAATTTGAGATAAAAGATCTTGGCCCTTTAAAATACTTTTTGTGAATAGAATTGGCCAGATCTAAAGATGGCATTCTTCTCACCCAAAGAAAGTACACTATGGACATTCTCACTGATTATGGTGTTGAAATAGTGTCCTAAACCCAATCGGGTTGGACCGGATCCGACAAGGTCGGATCATTTCTACTATTTCTTTATGTTTATACATATATTAAATGAACTTACTTCATTTGTCATATATATGTTCTTTTAAAGAACCAATTATGAATTGTTATGTGATAACATCCTTAGTATTAAAGCGTGATAGAGAAACCATGATGGCGATTATGGTTGATGAGATCTCTAATCACTTTAATAAGTTTGATACTTAAATGTTTTTAAGGTGATGTACTATTAAGCAGGCATTGATAGTATAAAAGGCTATGCACGTATTAGATGTCTTTCATTATTAAGGCGAGGGATAGATCTCGTCTATCGAAGTGTAGAGACACTTGGACTGTACGTGGCCGTGTATTAGAGAATGCGTACGTTGGACTGACCCACTTACACCGTTAAGTGTCACACTATGTGGCAGTTATGTAATTATCCTTTGGACCAGAGTCTACATGGCATCACGGTGTGTATTGTCATGCTTTGACACTATTGAGGTTTCCCCTAGCCATGGGGCGATCATGTGGTAGTGATTGGGTGTGATCATCAAGCATCACGGAGTATACATGTTTGGTCATCTCGAAATCGCGTACCACTATAAGTAGGGTGAATATCCGAAAGAGCGCTAACTTATAAGGAATGTCTTACTACTCGTGAATCTTTGCAAAGTGGAAGTAAATGAGTTACTTGAGAGAGCTTGATATCCGGATTATAAGATACGGTCGTTGATGTTTTGACACTTGACTAACGATCGTATATTATTACAAATGATAGGATTGTAAATTACACGATGCATGAATCTGTTTATATGAAAGGTAGTAGTCATTCATTTGACTCTTCCGATGATTGGGAGTCGCGGTGTGTTCTGCAGACGCTATCCCGTGATCGTTAGGCATTAAGGGCATTTTAAGTAAAATGTACTTTGTGTCTACGACCAACATATTCGGCTGTCGGGCACAGCATATCAACATCTAATTTGGATTAAAATGTGGTTATAGATGATAACCGAATAAGGAAAGTTTTATCTCATGACTATAAAGGGTATAGTGGTAAATTAATGGGAGAAACGCTTATAAGGACAAAGTTATAATTTCAATATTCATTAAGGACAAAGATAATTACATAAGGCAATAAGGACATAAATTAAACTGAAAGGACGCTTTTACCCTTGTCTTGTTTTTGGCTCTCTTGATTCTGATTGTAATGGCGTCGATGGACTCCCCTCTCTGCCGGAAACTCGACCTTCTCCAGATTGAAGGTAGATAAAGAGAGAAAATCAAAACAAGAGGCCATTCGTCCGATGGAGGTGATCGAAGCTGCTCAACGTGCCTGCCGCATCCTTGCCGCCGAAGCGGAAGCTAAGGTAGGTCTTTTTTTTAAATTGCGTTTTTCATCGATATGTCTGGTGGATCATTCATTATTTATGTCTGATGATTGAATGTCTGCTCTTTCGATCTTTCTATTTTGCTTATTTTTGTGCAAATTGTTGAATTACGTTCTGGGAGCTAGTGAAATTTGTTATTTTGATTTTTTATCCCTTTGCTTGGAGCCGTTAATGGTTTAATGGTATTATGGTTAAAGTTCATTTATTTTGGCTGAAACTGTTGGAACAGAATTGAAATTTGAATTACGAGAAGAATTCATTAACAAAATGTCTTATTTAATTCGTTTCCGTAGTTCTCTATTTTCCTATTTGGTTTGAGAGATTGAAGTATGGTGAGATAAGAAATTGGATGGGGTCTGGCTTGTAAAATATTTTCACAGACTGATCCAATTTGTGTAAGTCTTTAACTCCCATACGCAAAGACCACTAGCAGCAAACTATTTGATTTGAGCTTTTGAGAATTTATGTTGATCATAAAAGAGCCTTTGATTTGGAACCTTAAAGATGATGATCAAATGAGATGTCATCTCAAATGTAGCTGGTTTAAAGGGCGAGTGTGACAGGGTTTTTCATTCGAATAAATTTAAAGGAAGCAACACTTTCTGACTGTTTTTTCGCTGTCACTAATGGGTAGGGGATGTTTTATTTCTTTATGTGATTGTTTTTCAATGTTCAGTTTGGTGCTAAGTTGATGCTTTTCTCGGAGGTTCTGAATTCTGATACTATATAAATTTTACATATATGTAAATTGTTATTGCCATGGCAAATAATTCTTCTTATTTTTCAGATTAACATGCTGAGACCTTATTTCATGCATAGTAAGTAACATCATCCACCTTAGTATAAATTTCTCTAAAAGGATGCCTTTTGTATCCGTGTAGCTTAATGCCTCAATTATCATGTTTCAATCACTGGTTTAAGTGTGGTGTCAATAGGCACAAAAGAGAAGAATGTAGACTTAGAAAAGAAAAGGAAGGTGTAAATGTTGAAGCAACAAACCCCGTGATAAATGAGCCCACTCTGTCGAACCCTTTTGGGCCATGGTTGCTTACAACAAATAGGATAAGGAGGCGATTTGAAACATTTCTCTTGAAACCACCTGGCATGCTATGGAAGATTCAATCTCTTTGGGATTGGTTCATATCATAGACATAAGGTACTCGAAATCGTACTCGTTATTGTCACATTGCCTGCAAGTTTATTATGGATATATTCGAGTTTTTGCGGTGCTTGTGTGCTATTGTGTAATACATCTCCCTATAAGCCAAAAAGCAACTACATGCTAATTAAATCATTTGCAAGACAGTGGGCAATGCCTATGATGCATTCACTGCCTTACGGTCATTTTGCAATAAGAGAATGCGCATACTTCATCACAAACAACTTGAAAAAATACCCAAGCTGTTGGTCCATATTGAAGATGTTAGCTTTATTAATTCTTATTAACATTATAATAAGAACCAAGATTGATTTCTATAAATGGTTTGGCGAATGCTCTTCTGGCAGTGTGCATGGTGCACATTTTCAACTAAATTGAGATGCATATCACATAGTAAAATGCATACTTGGTTGTGGTAGCATCTAAATGGAGTGTTGTTTATGCTGCAATTCATGTATATGTTGTTTTTGTAGGCAATGGCCCAGCTCGGTTGCTTGATTGTGGTGCAACCAGAAGTTGGAGGAGCTCGTGATATTTTCTTATTTGCAGGAGTTGACAAAGTGAGATTTAGGAAGCTTGTAATTTCGGTGACATTTTTGTGATGAGAATCACTCTTAACAAACTTCACAAAGGCTTTGGAATCGCTTGAAATGCGAAGGGAATGCTTACGTAGGAGGTGAAGTGGTATGCAAGGCCGATTTTTGTTGTCCATTGGTAGCATTGTAGCCTACTATAGTTGCATTTGTTTTAAACGTCATTGTAAATTTCTTCCGCTTATCATGAATGTAAAACCGTCAGATTGTGTCATTACACTAAGCTACATAGCAGATTTGTATTATTGGTTCACTATTTTTGTGGTCTTTTTCCTGGTTCACTTTACTTGTCCACTGTCCACAAAATGATAATTAAATGTTTGTTTCGGTTCACTATAAAATTACAACATTGAACTCCCAATAGCGAAATATTGTGTCATTACATCAAGCTACATAGCAAATTTGTATTATTGGTTCGTTTTGTGAGTTAGCTTTAACAGAATACCCCGGTTCACTGTTTTTCATTGAGTTCAAACCACTCTGGTTCATTGTTTGACACCTATTTCACATTACTAATTCACTTCAAACCAAAGTTCACTTTTAGGAATTTATAATTTTAGTTCACTATTGTACTTAACCATGGGAAGTTTACTATTGTTAGTTCACTTTTTGAGTTCTTTTTTGCGAGTTCACTATTTGTAGATCACGGTTATTGTAATTCATTATTGTTGTAGTTGACTATTTTAGTTCCTCTCAACAATGATCTAAACTCTACACTTCCTAATCCACTGCAGCAGCAACAAAGGTTGTGACTTAGCTTTAGCAAAGTACCATGGTTTACTATTTTTCATTGAGTCAAAACACTCAGTTTCACTATTTTGGACATATTTCACATTACTAATTCAATTTAAACATATATTCACTTTTAAGAGTTAATAATTGTAGTTCAACGTTGTAGTTAATCATTGGAATTTACTATTGTTAGTTCACTTTTTGAATTCTTTTTTGCGAGTTCACTTTTTTTAGGGTGCAAGTTCACTTTTAGGAGTTTACTTTCACTGTTGTAGTTCACTATTTGTATATTCACTTTTTAAGTTACTATTCAAAACTCGTTTTTGTGATTCACTGTTACTAGTTCACTATTAGCTAGCAATATATTCCGGTTCACTATTTTACATTGAGCTTAAAAACTCGGTTCTTTGTTTCACATTGATGTAAGTAGTTCACTATTTATGGAAGTTCATTATGATCGAACTCAAACTCTTTTACACTCTTGTAATTCGTTGTTGTAGTTCACTATATGTAATTAGATGTTGTAGTTCCCTATTATTATTGTTAGTTCAATATCTGAGTTCATTTTTGTGAGTTCACTTTTAGGAGTTTACAATATTAGGTCACTGTTGTAGTTCACTATTTGAATATTCACGTTTGTTAGTTCACAAATTTTAATTTCACTATTCAAAAGCCGTTTTTGTAATTCACTGTTACGAGTTCATGATTAGCTAGCAATATATTCCGGTTCACTATTTTAAATTGAGCTTAAAAACTACGGTTCCTTTGTTCACATTGATGTCGTAGTTCACTATTTATGAAAGTTCATTATGATCGTACTCAAACTCTTAGTACACTCTTGTAATTCCTTGATGTAGTTCACTATATGTAATTAGATGTTGTAGTTCCCTATTATTATTGTTAGTTCACTATCTGAGTTCGTTTTTGTGAGTTCACTTTTAGGAGTTTGAATGTTCAAATTGGCGATTTCACATCTTTTCATAGATATATAATGAGTAGTACATGAATGAGTTTACAATTGTAGTTCATTGTTTGTGGTTTACTATTGGAAGATTACTATTGTTAGTTCACTTTTTGTGTTCACTTTTAGGAGTTTATACTTGTAGTTCACTGTTTGTGATTCACTATTTATGGTTCACTGTTGGACTCTACAATTGAAGTTCACTATTTGTGGTTCACTTTTTGAATACAAAACACTCTGGTTCACTGTTTCACAGTTACTTTACATTACTAATTTACTTCAAACCAAAGATTACCTTTAGGAAGTTGAAAATTGTACTTAACCACTGAAAGTTCACTATTGTGAGTTCTTTTTTGCGAGTTCACTATTTCTAGTTCACTGTTTGTGGTTCACTATTCAATGTCGTAGTTCACTATTTATGGAAGTTCATTATTATCGTATTCAAACTCTTAGTTCACCATTATAATTCGATGTCGTAGTTCACTAATTGTAATTCGTTGTTGTAGTTCCCTATATTAGCTAGCAAAATACTATGTTTCACTGTTTTTCATTGAGTTCAAAACACTCTGGTTCACTGTTTCACATTTACTTCACATTACAAATTCACTTCAAACCAAAGTTCACTTTTAGGAGTTAAGAATTGTAGTTCATTGTTTGTGCTTCACTATTTTAATTCAAAACACTTTGGTTCACTGTTTTACACCTACACGTTACTAATTCACTTCAAACAAAAGTTCACCTATTTTAATACAACCAACACCTTTTTTACAATTAGCATGTTTGGATTGCGGTAATGGAATGTAATGGAATGCTTTTTTCATTCCATTCCATCAATTTGGCGTGTTTGGCAACGGAAGAATGGAATATTTTTTCATTCCAACGGAATGAAAATAGATAATTTTCATTCCATCCAAAATCCAATGGAATGGCCGGAATGGAATGAAAAAATAAATCATGCAATGAGATTTGAATCCATTCCATTGTCTACCAAAACGCAAAGAATGGAATGATATCATTTCATTCCATTGCATTCCATTCCAACAGATTCATTCCATTCCATTACATTCCATCAATCCAAACGAGCCATTAGAGTTCACTGTTGTAGTTAAATATATTGGAATTTTACAAGTAACACTTCAAAACACAACCAATCAACTTTTTATAAGTAGAAACAAAAAAGAAGAAAATTTTGCTAAACAATATTTTGAACAGCAAATGGATTACACTTTGGCAATCAAACCAATAAGTTTCTGATGTACAGCCAATGATGTCGAATACAAAACCCAAGCCAAAAGAAGTTACAAAGCATGAACAATACAAAAGGTGCACAAACTCTATAAAATTTGAATACAATTAAGCAATAAACTTAAAACACTCATTAGCATAATCCAGGAGAAATGAACAAACTCCATAGCATATACCAAGTGAATCAACTACTCTGTAAGACCGAGTTCTCCATTTATTTTGCAGAAGTTGCACAACTACTTCAGATTCTGTACTTTAATAATTAGCATCCATAAGAAAGTTGTAGCTATAAGAGGTAGGTGAAATTCCGTTCATCTTTAACTTTTCAAGGATACTTCACTTTCTTTGACTGTGGTTCGGCAAAGATTCCAAAGCACACAATGGCTTTAATATGAGTTGCATTATCATTTAATTGCTCACACATGAGACCTTTAGCATCCTCACCTCACATTTTAAGAACTAATTGCTTGGATGGGAACTAGGCATAGAGTGTGGGAGGAAACAACAAAATTCCTAGAATAAGATGAAAGCATACACATCATGCTTAGTCCCGCTAACATTTTCTTTCAAAGACAACCCAAAACTAGCCAAGCCATGAGATATTGAAACATGCCCCTACCACAATGTTTTAAATTACACACATCAAAGCTGCTTTACAAGAGATGGAATGCCTTTTAGGACATAAAAGCAACTAAATCCAAATCTCTTTGCCTGTTGAATACAAAAACTTTGATCAAGCAACTTAAGTAAGCAAATCTCCCTAACTTCCAACTTTGTCTGCAGAAAAACAAAATTATTCGTCTCGAACTTGAAGCAATTCCTTTGAAACACAAAAACACGAATTTATTTTTAGTATCAAACCGTAAAATGACCAAATAGCTCAAAAGAGTGATAATGTCTCCAATCGAAAAATCCAAAATCCAAAATGCAAGAAACATATTTGCTACTTTTTACTTCAAATGCATAAAAAAGTAGACCAAATCTAGATGATTCTTAAAAAAGTGCACACAAAAAAAGATCTCAACTCAAAAGATACAAAAAGAAATTAGACAGTAAAATGACAAAAGAGCTCAAAACAACTAATATTGTCCAAGCAGAAAAACCAGCAAAAGCTCATAACATTCACAATAATTAAATCGTTGTGCTACATAATTCAACAAAACTATAAAGAAATTTATCATACTAAAGCAAAATGCTTTATTAGATACAAATACGTAAATCAGAGAAATGATGAAGATATCCGGAAGAATTTTTATTTATATTTTTCAAATCAAATCTGGGGTTTAAGAGAGAATTTTCGAAACTACTACTTCAAAGAAAGAAGAAAATACTTTTGAATCTTAAGAGCGGAATCGGGCTTAAGCTCGATTGAAGCGAAATGTACCAAAATGAACCATCTTCCGCTGTGAACCCTAGCCGGCGTCTTGTGATTTCGTGCGATTGTGGCAAATGAGGGACGAAAGACGGATCGAAACCGATGCCGCCGTCATCTTCCTTCAATTCGCACCGGAAAAGTCCTCCATTGTCCAGAGTCAAGCACCGAGATCGGCCACAATTTATGCCTGACAGCTTATGAATTAGCGATTGAGTAAAGGTAGACAGACGGGAGGGAAAAGGCCGGAACGGATCAGGTTATTAGGGGTAATTTGGGTATAATGTATTGGGTCTGTCCTTAATGACTTATCAAATATTGAACTGGACTATTATTTAAATCAAAATATTTAAATGTCATTATTGACAATTAACTTTTTTTTTTTGTTTTTGAAAGGATCAACTATTTTTATTTATTTATAAAAGCATCTATTTATTATTGTTGCAGTTCCTTTTATTTGAAATCTTAAGAGATTAAGATTATTTGGCAATTTAATAGATTTCTTTTTTTTAAAATAAATTTAATAGATTTCAAAATCAGCATTTATTTCTCTTTTATATCAAGTATATCTTAAATTACTAATACAACATTTATTAGGGATGTACTCCCATTTGAAAAGAAAATAAATATGAAAAAATGTAGGGAATATTAGGTTTTAGTCCAATTCCCCCCCTGTATATAAATTTTAATCCACACTCATTTATTTTTTTGCAATAGGGACAAAACATTTTCTGATGGACTGTTTTGCCCTTAATTTATAACGCCAATAACACCAAATCTTTGTTTGCTTTATTCCGTGTAATACATTATCCAAACCATTAATTGGTTCTCTCGTTTGATACGTGCTTTTATTTTCTCTATTTCTTCCGTATTTCTCTGATTCTCCATATTAATTGTTCTGTGCTTTGATTTCTTCTTCGTTCGGTCACTTTAATTGCAGAGGTCTGTTGATTTTGTGGTTGCAATTTCATATCTGTTTCCAGTTGAAGGTTTCTGTTTTTGTTTCAATCGCTTCAAGCTAGTCGTTCTTCTCTTATTTTGAAGATTTTCGAAGGTAATTCTCTTCCTTTTATGCGTTGATTTTTGTTTTTGTTTGCAATCTGGTTTTCTTATCTAATAATCTTCTTTTACGCCTTTTTTTAGTTTTGTTATTGGAATCAAATGACATTGTGTTTTTATGTTGTTTCTTTACTTTGATTATCTATTCACATCTATTTTGTGATTGTTGACCCTGCTCTGTTTCTGTCTATATGTTGAATTGTTGTTATTCAGATCCTTGTTGATTTTGTTTGAGTTTTGTATTTGAATTACATCTGTTACTGTGATCTGTGTCAATTTGCATTCTGATGTCATTGTAGAATGCTCAACTATTATTATTACATGTGTATGCTGATTCCAATTTGTAGTCTTTTTGATTGTCTTTGTCTTATTAAGAATGTTGTTGTGTTGTGTGTATACAATGCACTGTGGTGTTACTGTGTTACTGTGTTAGTAACACGAAGAATGAAGAATATATTAACACCAACACAGTAACATTGTTATTATTAGTGAGAATGCGTTGTTTCTTTAGTTTTAGTTGTTGTAATTTTTTCTTTTGTTTATTTGCAGATTGTTTTGAGGATGGTGCTTTTGTTTTGCACCTATGCGTTCGATACTTATGTTTTGTCTATTTGTGAGACTGATTCCTTCAAGTTTATTGTTGATAAGATTTGTCGACGATGGCATAGTTTGAATTCATCGTCTCTTAAGTTGTTCTATAAGTTACCTGGTTGTTCTAGATGTTTTTTGTCTGGTGATGAAGATTTAGTTACGTTGTTTGTTGTGTCTCAATCCTTGAATGGGAATGGTATTCATGTGGATGTGCTAGACGAAAGCAATGCTCCTTCCTCAAGTTCCAGTACAGTCCTACCTGATGTTGATGATGCTGTTTCCTCAAGCTCCAGTACTTGTATACCTCCTCTTGATGGTGTTGATGATGAGGATTCTTTGTTTATGCTTAGGAAGGCTGCTACAATTAAGCTAGGTTGGGATAAGATATCTTTTAAACAAGGAACAATATTTTATGGTGGTGTCTCACAGTTTAGATTATCTCTGAAAAAGGTATCTATTGATACTGGATTTCAATATGTTTTAAAAAAGAATGATGGAAATAGAATAACGGCTTATTGTCTTTTCAAGGATCAATATAAGTGTTCATGGAATGTACATGGTGTTAAATTGAATGTGAATGGGTATTTTTATGTGAAGAAGTCATGCATTGTTCATGTTTGTGGTTAATTTGGTCGGTCTTTTCATGGAACACGAATCAGCTCTGATCTTGTTGCCGAGGTTATAGAAAGTATGGTTCGTGATACTCCTAATTTGCGTGCTTGTGTCGTTAAGCGTGATCTATTCTCACTATTTAAGTTTAAGGTAACTTATTTTAGAGCAAGAATTGGTTTGTCGAAAGCGAAATCAGCTTTGTATGGTGATGTGCGTGAATCCTTCCGGAGACTGCCTTCATATGTTCAATGCCTCTTGGATTCAAATCCTGGCTCTGTTTTTGTTTATGAAGTTGATCCTGGATCATGTCGGTTTAGGCGATTGTTTGTTGCTTTTGATTGTTGCATACGTGGTTTCAACTCTTGTCGTCCTCTTCTTTTTTTGGATGGAGCACATTTGAAAGGGCAATTTAGGGGTTATTTATTGGCTGCTACTGGGAAGGATGGTAACCAAGGTATGTGTTGAGTTGTGTGTTGTTTGCATATTGTTGAGAAACACAAAAACACAAGAATGACCACACACAAGAATACTGATCACACATTAACACGAGATGATCACACATTAGCATTATAATGAATTCTAACCGTGAGATTATTTTTTTGTATTTTAGGTATCTACCCACTTTGTTTTGTTGTTGTTGATTCTGAGGACACTTGTAATTGGGAATGGTTTCTAATACATTTGAAGTCTATTTTGGATCCAATGCGCCGATTACGTTTATTAGTGATAGGAATTCGGATTGATTGATGGGGTCCGTATCTTGTTTTCCCAAATGCTTATCATTCATATTGCTTGTATCATTTGAAGCTTAATTTACGTGTGAAATGTTCGAATATTTCAAAAGTAATTTTTTCGTGAGCGAATGGTTGCCTTGCTTGATCGGTGTGCTTATGCTTCTACCGAATTGGAGCTTGATTCTAATATGCAACTAATGCTTGTTGAGGGTGGAAATGTTGAAAAGATTTTTTTTTATAAATCTGAATCATGAGAATTGGGCTAATGTGCACTTCAAGGGTAATCGGTATGGTTACATAACATCTAGTACAAATTGAATCCTTTAATTCGTGGGTTTTGACAGAGCGTCATCTACCTGTTGTTAACTTGGTTGATGCTATCCGTATTAAACTTATGCAGCGATTTGCAGGTTTGTAATTCTTTTGCTGTTATTGGTTTCATGTTGTCGTGTTTATTTATCTTTCCTTAGTTATATGATTTTGTTGTGCAGAAAAGAGAACTTTAGCTGCATCTTTTCTCATCGCTATTTGCCCCGCAATTGATGCCATTCTTTCGCATATGATGGATCAATCTAAGGAGTGGAATGTTGTGAGTTCTCTCGCTTTTATTTATGAGAGGTTCACTCTTCACCGAGTGCTTCGTTAATTTGATGGATCGTACTCGCTCTTGCTCTCTTTGGGAAAGGAATGGTTATCCGTGTCGTCATGGAGTTGCTGTTGTGATGAGCACACGATTGTTTCTACATGATTATGTTGACGTGTGGTACCGGACAAGCTCCTTTACGGATACTTATCAATATGCGCTTATATCCTGTTCAAGATACTTATCTAAAAGCTCGATATCGTGCGATTGTCAGATACCTCCTTTATCTAGGTGGCAGCTTGGAAGACCTCGGACTAAACGGTTTGCTTCACTGGAGAGTCATGCCAATGTTCGAAACGTGCATATAGATGTAGTCGTTGTGGTTCTTCTAGTCGTCACAATAAGCGTACATGTAGTGCTGCTGTGCAGTTGGATTGATCTTCGTATTGATGATGTTTTCAATAGGCTGTTTGTTTTTGGATTGACTGTGTTACTGTGTTGGTGTTGTTACTGTGTTGAATGCTCATTATATATTTTTGATTGAGTAATTATTTTGTAATATCTTTTATTTTTGTATTCACCTATCAATATCTTTTGTAGTTTCATGATGATCATGATTTTGTACTAAGACTTGGTTATTTATTCATAATAATGTGTTCAATGAGTAGAATTGATTTTATAAAATTTGATAATAATGTTTTGAATCAGCACAATTACAATTAGAAAACTGCCATACTCATTGTTGTAACTATTTTGAATAATATAAGAATGTAGAGATAAGAAAATATGCAGAGACAGATTTGGACAACAATAATATCATATTATAAAGAGGATCATATTAATATTCAATCTGAGTAACATTCCATCATAGTATCATTCAGAGTCACATTTCAAAATCTACACAATTAGAAGTAAATCAATAGTTGAGTGTATTATAACAAGAATGCTAGATGACTAGAAGCATTTCATTCATTGTAATGCTATTTATAATCATTCCTTTCATCTGTTGCACTTGTTCATCTGTTATTTTTCTTTCAATTTCAATTCCCGTTGCGATCATGTTAATGTAGTATGTCACATAAACAGCACAGTCATACCTGCATCCGTTTTATTTCAAATTATTAGTACTTATACTAGTAATTAAATACAATGTGTTGAATATTTTCTTACGATTCAATGGCTTGTACTGGCAGGTTGGGAACTTTCTTTACTGGTGAAGGCTTTCTTCTTTTGTTCTTTGTTTTTGTTGCTTCATCCGCCACATTACATTTCCAAATAATTTCTTCTTTGTGATTCAATGTGTAAATCAGATTGATCGGTTTTATAAAGATATACCATTAAAACATTAAAACATGAAGACATCAACACATCAACACATCAACACATCAACACATCAACACATCAACACATCAACACATCAACACACACCACACGATCCACACAATACACAATCACACTTTCTTTCTCAATACATATAATCGCTACTTGATTCTCACAATCCTTCAAGTAAGTGGTCCTTTCCTCTTGAGATTTTCGGTGAATGGTACATATTCAGTACCTTGTTCTTTGTTGTGAGTCAGCAGCACCCAATGGTTTCCAAATTTGCTTTTTCCACTGGCCCAAATTGGCATTAACACTGTTTTTCCTTTTTGTATGTGTCTTACAATTTCATTGATGGGTTCCATATCGTCATAATCTGGTGTTCTGTAGAACCTCAAGAAATCCTCCTGCAAATGCTAATCTTCTTAGTAATAGTTTGTAATAGAAGCATGTATAAAAGTCGCATTCAGAATTTTATCTATCTTACCAATGGTCTTTGCTTGAATAATTTGGTATCGATTTTTTACTATCGCCATTTTCATGATTTCACACATTCCATCTATTATCTGTGTTTGAATTTATTGTGTTAGTAACTAAATTGGAGTGCAAATTAAAGTTGATATTGCGATGATATTACGAACTTCTTACCGATTCATCAATGAATAATTCATTCATTACAACCATGAGTGAGTTTACAGTCACGAAAGGGTAGTCTCCAATTGATTTTGCCCACACTTCTTTGCTGTGTATAATTATAGGCCTCACATTAGTCATTGTTATGTAAACAATATTACAGTAATTATTTATGTAGAGATACTTACTTTTTGCCACCCTCCTGATTATGATTCCAGATTCGTTGATATGCGTCCTCCATGACATGTTTCCCACATTTGTATTCATTCTTTGATTCTTCCATGATTACTTTCCCATTGATGCATTTATTATCTTCTGCAGGATTGTATTCTTCTTCAGATTCTTCAGTTTGTTTTTTCTTCCCTTTCCCTATGTTGTATTCAAATGCTTCATCCTGGATTGCCTTCTTTTTCTTGGATTTTCATGCAATCTTCTTATCAATGATGATCGATTGGTGGTTTGATTACATTCTTGAGTCACTTTTTGAACTTCAAGCTCAGATTCTCTTCACCAATTTTCTGCTCGAGCTTTGACTTTTCGATTAGTTTGTCTTGTGCATCCAAGCGTTTTTTTCTCAGTTCTGCAGTTTCTTTAAATGTTCCTGCTTTTGTTTTTTCGTCTTCGGCTATTCGATTTAACTCAGTTATGTCAGCCTCTTTGTTAGACAGCTCTGTTTGGAGTTGTAAAACTGTCTTTTTCAGTTCTGATGTTTCGTTTGAATGCATCTCCTTGTTTTCTTGTATCTTCAACTTGAGTCGTTGTATATTTTACATCGCTCCTCAAGTCTTCCTTTCCATTTGCCGATTTCAGAGTCTTTTTGAAATTTTTCGTTTTCGAGTTTAGCAACTTTCTCTGACAGAAATTGAATCTTCATTCTATCTTGCTCTTGCTGCTGCATCCTTTGTTGTTCATCTTTCTCTTTTTTTGGGTTAATGTCGTCCTGAAGTTTTGTAATGTATTCATCCTTCCTTGCTAAGACATCCTCAAGGTGTTCATTGTTTAGTTTTTCTAATCCGTAAAGTTTCTTCAACTTTTGCACTTCGGATATCAATTCAGCTTGCCTAGCAGCTTGTTCTTCCAATGCTGTTCTCATGTTATCATTCTCAACTACAATTGATTTTGTCTTCCCAATTAGGCTGACTTCATTCGTTTGATAAGCCCCCACACGTGCTTCAAGGTCTGATATTTGTTTTTGGTTGTCGTGCACCATCTGTTGAAGATTTTTTATTTGTGCTTCTTTTTCCTTCAACATCTATTGCACGATTGATATCTGTTGTTCATTAGCCTGCACAAATAGGCCTCTATTACCGTGTTACTGTGTTGATGACAATAGAGTATGTTTGACATTGAGTATGTATTCATACCTGATTGGTTGTTGTTTTTTCAACCTCATTTGATGGCTGTGTGATATCTATTGAGAAAGAAGGTATATCAGTCTCTTTGCCACCTTCAATGTCTTGTATACCTTCACTATCATCATCCATTTGATCCTGATCCATTGGATCAACTTCTGGAAAATATTCATCCTCTTGTTCTATATTATCTTCTTCATCTGCTTTGTCTTCTTTCCCTGCCTGCTCTTGTTCCTGCAGTTTTACTTGTCCTTTCCCTGCTTGCATTTCTTGCTCTCCTTCTCCCCCTTGCTTATCTTCCTCCTCATCCTGTTCTTCCTCCTCATCTTCCTCTTCATCTTGTTCTTCCTCCTCCTCATCATCTTCTTCCTCCTCCTCATCTTCTTCTTCCTCCTCCTCATCTTCTTCCTCTTCTGTGTCTTCTTCATCATGCAGGCCTTTAATCAAGTATTTTTCAGCAATGGTAGGAGTCAATGCTTCTTTGTTGAACTACATTGCATCAAATAGAGGTTATATTATTTTAGTAATGTACATTGCTAAAGTGTTACTGTGTTACTGTCTTAAAGTGTTACTGTGTTACTGTGTTGCTGTGTTACTGTGTTACTGTGTGAAATGCATGAATTCTTACCAACTGCTTATTCTTTTTCTTAAGAATGCCTTTTCCTCCCTTTTTGTTTGGCACAACCAGTTTTTCAAGTTCTTTGTTGTCCCATTTTGTAATTCGGGGGATCCCCTTCAATGTAAGTCCTAGCTTCCCCTTTAGTTTTGGATCTTGAGCTTTACCACTTGTATTTCTTGGTCTAATTGCATTTGAGTGCTCACAAAACCAGTACTACATTCATTATAGTTTTGTTAGTTCTTTTATATGATTATAGCATAATATGAGATCATGAATTTAAAAGTAACATACCGGTAATATCAGAGTACATCCATTGACTTTTGTTGGATGCTCCCAATCTTTATTTAAGCCTTCAATGAGTTGGTCTAATATATGTTGTGACCAGTTGTAAGTATTCAATCTATCAATGTCATCAACATAGTATAAGAATCCCCATGGTATATATGCTCATGTATTTGGCAGGAAGACTGTATGTAGTAGTATTAGAGAAATTAGCTTCACACAGTCATTAATTGATTGTTTGTCCTCTTTTGTAGCCAGCTCCTTGACTTTAACTTTCACAAGGCTTGCAGTTAGTATTTTTGCTTTCTTAAAGTACCTTTCTTCTAGTTTTGTTTCTCCCCTTCCATGTTTTTTCATATTTCCAACTTCTTCTTCACCATCCTCTATGCCAAAAATCAGTTTCACATCCATTGTTTTTGGAATGCAAAATTGACCATCAATGTTGAACCTTTTTTTTGTTTTGTTGTAGCTATTGATAAATTCATCCATCATTTCATTCTTTCTCTTCTTGTAAATGATCTCTTCTTGTTTCAATGCAATTAGCATGTGCTTGAATGGATTTCCATTGAATGCATCTTCATGTTTTTTTAGGTCATTTTTTATTTCCTTGAACATTTGTTTTATAGCATCAAGTTTGACTTATATTGTAATATGTACTGCAATTAAAAAGCCAAATTTGCAACTACATATTAACTCATTAACACACTAACACAAAGAACATATCAACACAAAGAACAGATCAACACAAAGAACATATCAACCCAAAACAGATCAACACAAAGAACAGAGCAACATACCAACACAAAGAACACACTAACACATCAACACAGCAACACATCAACACATCCACACATCAACACAGTAACACAGTCACACATTAACACAGTAACTCATTAACACATTAACACAATATTGCTAACATTATCAGTAAGATTATCATCAGAAATAGTTATTACTGTATGAAATTATTTACAATCCAGATGGATTCACATTTTTCAGAAATTACTATGATTTCTGTAATGTTTTCCATTTTTCAGAAGTTCAATACCATTTTGCCCTAAATTAAACACCATACAACGAGAAAACCTTCTTGTATTTAGTGATTTTGGAGAAACAACTTCATATCACTTGTAGAATACAGTTTACAACTGACAAAATCAGCTATATTTCAGTTGTTAGATCTTACCCTAGCTTATTTTGCTCCTCTTATTCACTGCTACTTCCATCGGTCCTCTTCCTTTTAGACATTTTGCTAAAATCTCTGCAAATGTATGAAATCGATGCTTTTGGTTAGAATCTTCGAATTCCTGATTGATTTCCAGTAAATCTCGCTGTTATTTATTCGATTTTGGAATCGTGGGCGAAGAAAGTGTGTAGAATCATGGCTTTTCTGAAAGTGTCGTGGGTGTAGAATCGTGGATTTGTGAATTGAACCGCCTTTCTGTTATAATGAAGGGTAATTTTGTCTAATCGATTTTTTTATTCTTTTGCAACTAAAAGAATGCCATTCTATTTATTCATTTTGTAAATATTTTTGTCCTTTTTACTCAATCCCTAAAAAATGTACTCTTATAATATTAATATTAGTTCAGCCTTTCAGTGTTTGTTTTTGGTAGGTGGCAATACTTTTTTTTTTCCACAGTGTATCAGCTTTTATTATTGTTTTGCACGTAAAATAAAACAAAAAAAAAAAAAAAAAACTCACACTAAAAAGGTTGTAGTACTTCCTGAGCAAACAATCCGTATTGCTTTTGTCCATATGCGCATTTTGCCTGAGCATTATTGTCCCAAATTACCCCCCTGTGTGGATGGACAACTTGTTGGTACACATCAATAACGGCTCTTGATTTTCTGAGACCTTTTTGTTAATTTTCTTGCTTTTGGCTGAACGACAGATATTATTGACTATAAACTATACTAATGTTTAAAATAATACTGTTTCTCTCCTAAAATATAAATCAAATTAAACAATTTTTATATTAACTAAAAAAATAGTTAAGTGTCATTAATTTTAAAAATAAAATTCTAACATACCTTTTGACTTTTATTAATGTAATAGTTGTAAAATATAAATGTATAATAAATTAGAGGTAAAAAGAAAATTTTGATAAATGTCTCATTGCTATTCTAAACGGATTTATATTATGAAACAAATTCAAAAAATCAAACGGATTTATATTTTGCATTTGGTAGTATAATAAACATGTAAGGAATACTAATGGTATTTGTTTTGATGTCTTATAAAATATCAGAAAAATATTTTAAAGTCTAATAACAACTATTTATGATACATTAAATATTATATTTATCATGAGTATTAATATATTTTACGATACATTTTTTACAATAATGGTAGTATAAATCGATATTAGATGATAAGCAATTGACGCAGGATCTCTATGAATGAGATTTAATAAAAATTTCAAAGAGACAAATAAATAAATTAAGGGGTGGGGGGTGAGGGGAGCAAAAAGGATGCATACTATATATATTAGTGAATTTTTTTCAGATTGAGAGAGGGTGGGGGGGGAATCTGCGTTACTGTATGTATGTAGGTCCGCTAAATGATGACAGTAACTAGTGTGATTCTTTCCCACATGGTAATGGTTTATATAGGTGGGATTAGGGTGGCATCGGTCGGGACTCGCCCGTAAACCTCCTATCCGAACCCGTCCCGACAAGATTCGGGATTCCATTTTTCTTCCCGAGCCCATATCCGATAAGCGCCATGTCCCGACAATCGGGTACTGAATGTTCGGGATCTCATCAAAGTCGAGAATGAATGTCCCGAATATATGATCTTAAAAATATTCATGTTAATATAAAAGTAATAACAATTATTTGATCAAAACAATAGTTGAGAATGTAGGACCGGAGAAATGAATTAACGGCGATAGAGTTGACAAACCGGTGGACGCGGGTGACTTTTGTAAAGAAGAACACTGGAACATTATAGAGCGTAAGAGAGGTGCAGAGAATCGAGAAACGATTTGAAGGCAGAGAGAGTGTAATATGTTTATATTTTTAGTATTTAGAGTATAAGTACTGTGATCGAGATGAAAATACTACATATATATATTCGGCTCAGAGGATCGAACTCCAACGGGATTGAGTTTTATACCCGATCTCTTTCCTGCATTTTTCGGGTCGGGAAATTTTTGGGGGTCGGGATTATTCGGGAAATTTGTCACTCTATGTGGGATGGTTATTATTTTGGTCTTACACTAATAAAACTAATTAGAACATGCATGACTTCTTAAAAAAAAATTGAAAAAATTACAACTTGTATGCATGAAACCTTTCATCAGTCTATTTTTTTTTTTTTTTTTTTGAGGGAAATTTTTATTAATCAACATCCGCCAAACAATGGCTAAAACATCATCATCTAAGCGAGACACCCCAAGATGTCCAAACAGAAACAAGCAATGCATGCTTAGCCAAGTAAATGCGTTGTGACATTCCCCACACGCCCGTGCAAAAGCAAACGAAATAACAACAAAACTAGAAAGAAGCGCTAAACAATCCTCGCATCCAAAGCAAATTTCTGAAGCGGTGAGGTCTTCGACAGGTCTATTGTTTTCATCAGTTTATTTTTAAGAGTTAATATGATAGAATTAAAGTTAATAATTTTTTTAATCCCTTTATTGTGTATTTATCTTTGCATCTAATCGAATTAAAAACAAAAAAAAAAAAAAATATATATATATATATATATATATATATATATATATATATATATATATATATATATATATATATATATATATATATGTGTGTGTGTGTGAAGTAATTGTATGTTATTACAGTTGATTATAACTAACAAGGAATGTATGTAATGAAATGGTTAAAAATGATATTTGGTGTCATTAAAAAAATCATAGAATTGAAGGCAATAACATTGTCTTCAATTAGATAATTGTATATAGATTTTTATATATAAAAAAATATGTAAATGTATTTTTTATTAATAATAACCGTACGCTGTAGTTAATGTCAATTGAACTTGGAACTTTTCATTCTCAAAAAGGAAAGAAAAAAAAGCACTTGTAAAATATTTGTTTTCAAAAAAAAAAAAAAAAAAAAAAAAAAAAAAACTTTTGAGAATTTTGTGATAAAATGAAACTTTTTTTTTTTAATTATTATTATCTGATATAAGAAAAAATTCCCTTACATTCAAGATGTCATCATCTTTACCATCGTTCATTCAAGATACGTGTGCACACATAAAAATTCAGTAATAATTTTTTTTTTTTAAAGGCAATTCAGCAGTCTGCAAAATATTGCTATCATATGTATTCAAAAAAAAACAGAAATTGGTAATATGTTGGAGAGTAAGTATGCAATGATTAAAAAGCTAATTAAGAAACAAAATTAAGATAAACATAGATATGTCATTAGGGATAATAAAAGTGCTACATTGATCAGAGATTTAATTACTACTACTACTAGCTACTAGCCTACTACTACTAATTTACGATACGATAGAGATTTATTTCAACTATAGCTACTTACTACGGACTAATTAATCTATTATCCACTGAGATTTATTTCTGGGAAAATTAACTGAGCTAAATAAATAAAGAAAAACATTCACTGGATCCAAGTCCAAACAACTGACAAACAAAAACTAAATTAAAAGGGAGATTTATCCCTAATGACTTCCAACAATTCTGAATAGTAATCACGGGCCTTGCCCCAACTCCGTCTCTGTCTCCGTCCTGGGAGCAGCAGCATCTCCCCGGACCCGGAGCCACCTCATCAATCTGCCACCCAAACCTTCTCTCTGCTCTGCTCTTGTCCCTCTGCAACTAACCATTCCTTCAAGCTCACGGCTTCCTCCTCTACCAGCATGGCCTCCTCTACCACCATCGCCTCCTCTACCAGCTCGTTCTCTGGTGGCATCACCGCCTTCGCTCTTCCGGCAACCTCAGTAGATCTAATACAATAGTACTAGACCTATGATGATGTGCCAAATGTCCCAACACAATCTACAATAGATTCTACAAAATCTTATTCACCAAATATTATGCTATTACATCTTTACCTTTAACAGCCTTCAACAACAACAGCTCTTCCGGCAACCTCAGTAGCTTTAAGCTGTGTTAATCATTTTTATTTATTAAAAAAAAGAGTTTATTTATTTATTTATGAAAACAGCAAGCAAGCAATAACAAACAAACATAAATTAAGAAGATCGATCCATTACTTACATAGTCAACAACCAGGGGCATAAATGATGGCATGCTATAGCTAGATGCCAAAAATGAACCAATGATAGCAGTAAGATTGCCAAAAATGAACCAATGATAGTATTTGTGGACTTCACATACAGCAGGGCCACCAATTTGGTGGCACAGACTCCAGCAGTAAGAATGATAAATATCCACGCGAAGATTGTGTCTTTGTTAAATCCCCCACAGCAATTCTTACGGCTCTGAAATAGAGCCACCCCCGCCATGATAGCAGACACACCAAGATCAGAACCAGCAAGAATATAGCGTTCTGTGTTAGTTGGTTTCGCCAAATGATCAAGCGCATTGATTGCTGTGTTGCACAAGGACATCAGCACGCCAAAGCCAACAATCAAAACCAGCTTAGTAGTTCTTTCAACACTTGCCTTCTGTGCATCATTGAGAGTCTTCTAAACCCAAGGAAAAAACAAGAAATTATGTATAAATGATTGCTACAAGTAAATAAATACTACAATATGTAAAAGCAAACAGCAGGTAGAACCTTGGCTTAGAATACCTGAAGCTTAATTTGGTTTCACAAAAACAAAGTAGAACATTTGGCCAGCCCAAACAATCAAGGCTACGAATGTTAGCACAACGGTTGCGATAGCTAGCTCCATTGTTTGCGGCTTGACCGCCATTGTCTTTTGGCCTTGAAGCTGTAAACCAGAAAAAAAATAATCAAGTTATGATGTTGTAAACCAAAAAATTAAAAAAAAAAAAAAAAGCTATTTTAAGCGAGAAGTGGAGAGAGGATACAAAGTAATTAGAAACATCAGATATAAGATATATTACTCGAGTTTCCCATTGCTCTTTCCTGCTTCTACTATTTTCAGAGAAAAATTAATTATGTCACCATCAGCCTAGGGATATAGGCTATTTATAGGCCTATGTGACCTAATTTTAAATTACATTTCAATCCTTCTTTTCTTTTCAAGGACACAACCTTTGTTTTTTCACATTATTACATTAGTACCCCTGATTTTTCAAAAAAGCACTTGCACTATTAACGTACAGATAGCGGGGATGAGGGTATTATGTAATTTTGGTTACATACTGATGGTCCATATAATATATGTTTACATTATTAATAATAGTGTGATTTTGTTTGAAGAAATATAGTGTAATATTAATTTTCCTATAAAAAAATATATATGACATGTTATAAAACATTGTTGTTATGATTGATATAATAAACTTTTTATGTCATTTGATTTTATGCTTATAATTTATCGGTCAAAAAATAACCCATCGTTATTCACAGTCCAAAAAAATGTTGTTGTGTCAATCGTTTTTGTAGCATTAACATGTTTTATTGAACTATGCATATGACTTGAAAATTAAGGAAATGCTTAGTTATTGGAAATGCTTAATTAAGGATATGTTGTTTTATTGAATGATCTGGCGGAAATGTTTTACTATCCAAGTTTGTAAGAATAAATTCTAATCTAAAGGTTGATTGAACTCTCTCTTCTTTCCCTTTCTAAAAGAAAAGCTTCCCTTACTAGTCCGAGCCTTCAGCTGCTAGTCCTTCCGGCGCCGGTGGCGTTTGCTGCTGGTGACCGTTCTGTAATATGCTTTTTCCTGGTCTTAGTTTGTTCTTGTTCTATGAATCTCCGGCGCCTGCAACTGATCTGCTTGCCTCGCTGGTGATGGTCCCAATCTTGTTCTGGTCCAGATCGTGGTGGTGGTTTGCGGATCTGTGGTTGCTGTTTTGTCTTCCGTGGAGCTTCATAGTTCAGATCTAGATCTATTCGGCCTCTCTTAGTCGAGAGGTTTTTGGGTCCGTTCTGTTGTTTTGGTTCTGAGATCTCATCGCCGGTGGCATTCGGAGGCCGGTTTTTTGGACGCGGCGGCACGATCTCCCTTGCCGGATGGTGTGGTGCTACCGTCGCCAGGTGGTTTTTATAATTCCGTTAAGGCTCCGGCTCTTAATTGGCGGTTATGGTAGTCGTTCTCTTCACGGGGGTGTTAGTCATCTCATACGGGCTTCTCTCTCCGCCCGGAGGCGGCGGTCGGCGGCGGTGGGTTCCGGTGGTGTGAATCATGGGTCATGGTTTCAGTTTTGCTGCAGTATTTGTCTTGTTTTCTTGTTAATATTGTATTAGCTTGTTTGTTTTTGATCTTTGTTTGTGTTGGTCGAATAATAGGTTGCCTAGAGGATCCATGTGTCTGAACGCCTCCTCTCGGAAAAATATAATTTTCTTCTGTTCAACACCCTCGACCCGACCTATTATTCGGCTTTGTTGTGTTGTCTGTGGTTTGCTGTGCGGCTAGGCCGCGACGCAGTGCGGTTTTTTGGCCACGGTGTTCGAACAGGCATGAATATAGCATCTATAGGATAACTTCTGTGCGGCTCTTGGCCGAGTTGTAAGTTCGGTTCATCCGATTTTAATAAAGTTTTCGTCCTTGGGGGAAAAAAATTTCTAATCTATACACCAAGCAAGTCGCAAATTCCTTGTCCGTTCTGTTATTCTAGAAATAAAAACATACGACGGTGGCCCATCCTCGTAGGTACCGTGCTTTAGTCTATTCCGCCACATCCAAATTCCATACAAGGCTTCCCTTCAAACATACACCCATTTGTTCGTCCCGAGCACCTTACCCCTATTAGGAGTCATGTTGAGTCATATCCAATCCACTGTATTTTCTCTCCCAAAAAAATCTCCTTGTTCCGCAAAAGGCACACAGTTATTCCAAACCTCCTTCGCCCAATTGCAATCCCAGAGGGCATGAAAGTATTGACTTATCAGATTCTTCACACGTAAGGCATAATGGGTCATCAATAATATGCCTAGAGTATAGCATCGCGTTCACAGGGAGTACATCATGCATCAAATTCCATTACATATAGTACCTCTAGTAGGACCTTTAAGTGCCCAAATTTTGTTCCACAGGCCATCTAAATCCGAATGCTCGTGTGTAGGATTTGAGTAGAGAGCATATCCCGAGGCAACTGTATACTTGCATTTGGGATCCATCTTCTATCTAAAACCTTGTTGGTTTTGCTCAAAGTCTTCTCTGAGGTGGGCGTAAGCCTTGAGAACACCCCTCCCCCCCACGTGGATGAGCTACATGGCTTCGCTTTAGTCGATAATTCTTTGTATTTGTGAGATAAAGCCTTCACCCACAAAGCCTCCTTTTGTGTTATAAGGTCCCTTACTAATTTGCCCAGAAACGCTACATTCATGTCATATAATTGTTTAAATCCAAGGCTCCCAATCTCCTTTGGTTGACATAAAGTATCCCAAGCCACAATATGCAGCTTGCGGTTATTGTCCTCATCTCCCAAAAGAATTGTCTGCAAATCCTTTCTAGTCTCTCTAACATTGTATGAGGGATCATGGTAGTCTGCATAGTGTAAAAATCTTGTGTTGCCAAGGAACTCTAGATAAGCACTCATTTCCCCGCTCTCAATAGACAATTCGACTTCCACTTGCTAAACTTACTCCTCTTCTTATCTTCCAGATATGTGAAATGTGAGAAATGTTTTTTGCCATGAAGTAGTGGAACCCCCAAATATTTACCCAAGTCCTCTGTATAAGTCATCCGCAAGAAGTTAGATAGATTTATGATCCTCGATGTCCCACATTACTCAAGTATAAAACCTGGACTTCAAAGCATCGATTCTTTGGCCGAGCATTGACAAAATTGCAAAAGGACTTCCTCCATAACTTTGGCTTGCGTTTCCGAGGCTTCTCCAAAAGAAGAAGGTCATCGACAAAGAATAAGTGAGATAGTTGAGGACCATGGCGAGAGAGTTTTAAAGTTTTCCAACGTCCCTGATTTACAGCCTCATGTATCTTATTGCTGAGAATCTCCATGCATAAAATGAAAAGGTATGGTGCAATGGGATCTCCTTGGCGAAGTCCTCTGCTAGGTTCAAACGCTTGAAGCTTCTCCCCATTCCATAAAATTGAGAGCCTAGATGATGTGATGTTGTGCATAATCAAGTTTTGCATGTGATCCGAAAATCCCACCTTCCGGATGATATTTCTCAAAAATTGCCAATTAGCACGATCATAGGCCTTCTCTAAATCGAATTTGATTACCATATACTCTTTCTTGCCAGTTTTATTTGTGTGGAGGGTGTGGATTACTTCCTGTGCTAAAATAATATTGCCTGAACTCCTTCTATTCGGTATGAAGGCGCTTTGGGTAGTATCCACAAGTTGCCCAATTACACTTTGCAATCTGTTAGCTAGGACCTTGGTTATAAGTTTGATGATAATGTTTGCCAACACAATAGGTCAAAACGGAGAAGGGGATTCCGGGTGATCCACTTTGGGAATTCAAGTGATAAGTACATCATTCAAGGTTTGAGGGAACGTGGTCGTCTCGAAGGCCTCTTTGACAAATTTCATAACCGACTCTCCTATAATGCCCCCAGGACTTTCGAAGAAGATCGGGAAGCCCATCCGACTGCTACTTATAGGTACCCATGTCGAAAAAAGTCGTCTTCTATCTCTTTTTCACACACTTGTCTATTTAAGCAATGCAAGTCGGCTGCATTAAGGCTAGGTAGTTGAATATCGCAACTACAGAAATGGTGATCTTCTTCACGGGCATAGAGACTGACAAAATATCCTCGCATCATACTCAGTATCTCTGAATCATCCACACTTCAAGAACCATCCGATCTTTTAAGAGAGGTAATTCTCGTTCGTTGTTTACGTTTAAGGGCAGTTATATGGTAATAGTGTGTATTCCCTTCCCCCTCCACTAGCCAATGCAGGTGGGATCGTTGATGCCAATATTTTTCCTCTTGAACTAATATCAAATTATACTCTTCCGTAAGCTACTTTTCCAAATGAACCAAGTAGGCCGACAAATGTTGTGACAGAGCATGTTGAGTTCCTTTTAAATGCCGAAGACATTTATCTTTACGAAAAAATATATTGCCAAAGTGAGTCTTATTCCAGTGGAGTGCTTGCACCATGAAATGTTGTGTCACCATACCAAGATCGGGATTGGACGAGTCCCAATTCTTCTTAACAAAAGCTTCAAAATCTGGGTGATCAAACCATGCGTTCTAAAAGTGTAGAGGAGGGGGGCCTCGTCTCATTTGTTTATTCTGGACCAACTGTAGAAAAAGCGGTGAATGATCTGAATGAGTCCGTGGCATGTGCGTAAGGGAAACATCAGGAAACAAATTAAGCCAAGAAGTTGTGCACCACGCTTGATCCAATCGTTCTAAAATAGGCACACCTTTATACAATGGTCCGGTCCAGGTAAATCTGGGACCAATTAATTGGATTCCCACCAGATTACAAATGTGAGGCATTTGACGCATATTGGTAACATTTACTCCTCCAAGGGGCTGCCCCCCACTTTTATCTTCCTGATTCACTACCTGGTTGAACTCACCTATTAAGCACCATGGATGTTTCATGTTTGTAGATAGACGTTGAAGATACGTCCAACATTCATCTCGGATTACCGGGGTTGGGGATGCATAAATAATGGACAGAATCCACGCAACACTATTATTATTCATAACATAAACATTAAGACATTGGTTCATGGATGGTAGTAATTCCAGAGTGATCGCGGTCTCTTGCCAAAAGCGCCATATTCCACCAGCAAAAGCCCAAGCTTCAATGCAAATCACCCTAGTAAAAGTTGAATTTTGCAGGATTCTCCATGCTTTTCGACTGCTAGCCCTTGTTTCAAGTAAACGGAGTATTTCTGGCTTTTGTTCAAGAAGAAGAGCCTTCAAGTTTGTTAAAAACGATGCTGACCCAACCCCTCTACAATTCCAGACTACAATCCGCATCAATTAAATCAATTAGATTAGGGTTGGACCCCCCGGCATGCCGCTTTTCGAATCCTTATACTAAGCTGGGTTGATGGGTCCCTCCGGAGATGGTATTAATGCTACCGGTATCAACTGGATCATTGTGAATCCACCGATCCATGCTTATGGATCGGCCTTCTGATGACCGCTTTTTATTCTTCATGCGAGATCTTGATTGAGCGGTTGCAGATTGACAGAAAAAGGAAGCCCTCCTTCTAGCACCAATTGACGATACTGGAAATCGTCGGGTATTAATTCCGGGCCTTTTGATCCTACTGACAACCTGCACAAGCTTCAAGAACTAAAAAACGATAAAAGTGGGGGGGGGTGGTTTGTGGTGTTTTTAGACTAGACTTGAGAAACTATATCTCAAGCTGCCTACGTATCCTGTGAATTTGCCAGGAATCAAGTCATCATAGTTCCTTAGGGATTATATATAGAAGTGCTTGTGCCCTAGGCCTGTGTGGGTCGGGTCCTTGGTGGACTGTGATTTCATGTTCCCTAAGGAAGAGATAACTATGATTTAATCCCCTTAATTGTTGGAGATAATTACGCTAGTTTGAATATAAGATCAGAGCCTTGATGGCTAATGATTCTTTCCATATTTATCTGGTGAATCATGCACGTGGGGGACTTGGTATGAGAAGGACTTAGGCCGACCCGTAGGGTTGGACACGAGTAGGCTGATCTTATGCCTCGGCCGACTTGCGGTGGTCAGTGGGGGAGTAGCCGAGCTTGCTCAGCTCGGATCTTGGGGCTTATGGCCCTCAAGGTGGACTTTCTCTATCTTCATTTATTGTTAAATTATTGTGGGGAAGACACGTGACGATGTGCTAATCCGACCTCTGTCATTGTCCAGATTGAGTGAGTTATAGTTGTGTCCATAGGGATGCCAAGTTAAATACCGGCCAGTCGTATACTCTTGATCCAAGTCAACAAATCGCAAAAAAAAAAAAAGAATGATGTAGAACATGCAAAACAACAAATGGACAAAATAAAATGGTAAATGTGCTAGCCAAGACAATGTCCGATTAGGTGACTATCTCCTATAGCTTCATGAGAATGACATAAACCTTCCAACCAACTAATGGCGACCTTGTGTTAAGATTGATGAGACAATCCTTCTAATCTTGCTAATGTCCCTTGTACGAGTGTATACAAAAGCACGGCGCCTCACCTTGATGAGGAATCTACCGTATTAACACGATAAAACTTTCGGTTGTATAGATTACTTTACTCACCCTGAGAAGAAACCAACTACCAAGTTAATGGTCGAGTTGGATCATGCTATGTTATTAGGATCAAGATTTGGTTTTGGGAACTTTGAGGAAAATATGTATAGATTGATTCGATGGGTTATACGTATAGTTGGGATGAAAGGTTTGAATTGAATAAAGGATTAAAGGTGAATGCAAATAAGCAGGATGTTCTCTAAAGTGGGATTTAAGTCACAATGTGAATATCAAAATGATGGTGGCAAGTTAAGAGCTCGGGTGAAAGAAAAGGAGTGGGAAAAGAACTGGAAATTAATATTAATAATAATAATATTTGGTGATGAGAACAAAAATCAGAGCTTATAATTTGAGTTTATGGTGCTTGGATTATGATCTGATCATGTCGAACACCCAAGGATTATTGCCGGTAGTTTATATTAAATAATTAACTCGGACTTAAGGACAGTATTTTATTTTGATATAAACCCAAAAGTGTTTTTTATATTATTTTCAAATATTTTCTATATATCAAATGAACTTTTAAACTCGGAAGTCATTTTTAAATGATTTCTTTAAAATTAAACGATTTGATTTGAGCTAGTGCATATATTTTTTTAAATAAATAAAACTGATACTTGGAATTGACGGATAATACTTGCTCGCTCACTCGTGGCACGAAAGTGTCAAAGCTCGAGTGGCTAGGGAGATTAGAGTTATTGCTCTAGGAGAACGGCTAGTCACCGGTCTCAGGGGCTCTTGACTCGAAGTCTTTACGACAGTAGCTAGAGTGCTCACTCGTAAGAGTGGGGACGGTACCTTTTCCCGAAGATTCATGCTACACCCGGAAAGCAAGGGCGACGGTTGGTGCGTGGGTCCTGTGGCATGGATAGGGTTGGTCGGAACAGGCAGGTAGGAGGTTTGCACGGCGAAGGTTGATTCCTTTTCCCGACAATCGGCCGGAGTTGTCGTGCATGGCTAGTTCTCGTGAAGTGCGGTTGAAATCCCTTGGTAAAAATGGTGTTAGGGCGGTACTTGACTCATCGGATCGGCCAAAGCTGATGCTAATGAATGAACAAACATGTTTTCTTTTAAGCTCGTGCACTATATACCTTATAAATTTGTTTTATTATTCTCGCTCAATTATTAGTTCAAAAATATTGTTACTAACTCTTTTTTGCAGAATTACAAAGGACTTCCGCTGCATTACTTTTTTTTCTAAAAGAAGTTTTATTTATATATATTTGTATATATATAGTATAACACTTGCACACGTGGCTCATACCAGCCCTTTGCTGACGCCTCGTTTTCTTTGTTTTCTTTGTCTCTTTTGTTTTTTTTTCTTGTATAAATATAAATACAGGTTAATGATCACGGGGAACGAAGATTATAGGTGTTGATATTGATCGAGTTCCGAGGAAAAAGAAATTAATGTTTTTGGTGGTACCTCGATTTATTTTTAAAGAGCTATTGTAATTCTTATGTGTTGTAATCTTTTAATGAAATTAGTTAGTGATTTAAGTAAAATTGATTTGTGGTAATATTGTAATCAAGTTTGTTATTGAAGTGTTGGTAAATTAATTTGTGGATTTAGTTTTTTTTTTTGGGATTTCTAGTCCTAGTATTGAAGTCGCGGCGAAAGCTTCGCAACCCCTCCTAGAATGACCCCAGTGGACCTAGGGGTCGGGAGTAGGGTATTACACCAAGGACTTCAACTCACCCTCTTGAGCTAGGAGTTGAGCTTGCAAAGCCTTCATCTCTATATCCTTGAGTCGAGCCGCCACCTTGAGTTCTTCCCGTGTTTGCCGCAGCTCAGCAATCTTGCTCTTCTGGGTAGTTGAGTCAGCGGAGCCTTTCCTCAATCTCATAAAAACCTCCTGGCCAATCGTACCCCCTTCCACAGTCTTGCAGCCAATAATCACCAGTTCCTCATCAGACATGCTGGCAATTCATTGCTGCTCGGAAGCAGCTTCTTCTTGGGCTCCCTCAGAAGATTTGGACTTGCTTTTCTTTGAGGGACGACTCTCGTGCGAGGACGGACTCGGCTGTCCCGCCTTCCCGGCAACCAGGCCTCTTTCCGCTGTCTTCTCGGAAACGCCTATATCGGCCTAACCCTGAGAAGGATCAGATGAAGTACCCACCATAAAGGCATCCACAATAGGATCCTCTGCGGGTGCGATTAGCACCGGTGGAGTCAGCTCAGGTTGGCGAACATCGACTTCGCCCTCTGCCCAGCCAAAAGATCGGCAAAATCAGCCACTACAAATACAAGCAAAACATCAGTTAGACAGGAATATAAGTATAATATAGAACTAAGTCGTAAAGGGAAAAAGATCCTACAGGACTTCCACTCGGTTTTATTAAATTCCACATAGGGGTCGGGTCCCGCATCCTCTAGCCGAACAGCAGTAATCAGCTCGTCGTATAAATTCTACCACTCAATGGAATACCTTGACTCCCGGATCTTCTCTACCAACGTGTCCGATAGCTCTGGATGATCATCTTTGTCCAAATCGGCCATGTTCCATACACTCAGCTCGGGATGGTCTTCGTGACGTACATAGAAGAATCTCTCCTTCCATCGTTTGAAGGAATCCCTGCCCTTAGGAAGTATGGGAATGTCGGATGACCGGTCTTAGCTTCTGGAAAATACCGGTAGGGATGGTCTTGTACCCCTACCCGGTGGTAAAAGTGTCTAAACTTCTTTAAGCTAAACTTTAGATTTAGTAGCCGACACCAGATAACAAACCCAATGATGGCCCTAATGCTATTGGGGTCTATCTAGGATATCCCGAGTGCATAGTGCTGGTGTACCGCGAGGAGTGCAGGGCAGAAAGGTAGCCTCAAACCTACCTTGAAGTATTCCCGGTGAACTGTACAGAAACCCTCCGACGGGTCCGGAGCAAACAAATGCGGTTCCGAAGGCAACTTCGGAGCAAATATTTCTTTATCAACCCCATACTGCTTGCATATCTCGTCCATATCTTCTTGACCCAAAATAGACCCAACTCTACTATCCGCAATAGCCATCTCAATGAAATCGGACTTAGGGTTCCAGTAAAATAAGGTTTATATCTAAGGACAAGGGAAATCGAACAAAGCCAAAATGCGAAAGGAGAAACACTTGCAAAAATAGATTTGAAGATTGAGAGACGAAGAAAGACAATCGTCAACCGGCATCAGATCCTCTGACTTAATAGCCAATGTTATTTGGAAACGATTGATAAAATGGGGTTATAACCCCCCGCTCACCTCGAAAATGGCCCTAATTAGTATTAGGGGGCAACGACACCTCGTTTCTGGGAATAGCTATAATCGCGTCATAGTTAGCTTCGCCACCTGGCATGTCAAATTCAAAACCCGCAAGATAAACATCCAAATCGGGCCACCATATAGGCAGATCCGAGCCGACTGACCAAAGTTCGGATGGATCAGGGGGCCTTATGACGATGCCAAGAATTGAACTCGCCCACGTGGCACCTTTGTAGTATTTCAACATTAGATGTAGAGTGAGAAAGGCTATCTAAAGGGTCGGATACCCCAGCAGTCAAGACAAAATAGCTCAGCTACTCTCTCCGGTCCCTCCATAGATCGGCCTCTGTTGAGTATCGACCTCCAAGCGATATAGGCCCAAAGGCTATCCCGACCTTAGCAGGTTGGCCAACACTTGTGTTCAAACTTACCCACGTCGGACTTTACAGGTCAGTCTAAGTCTCTTTCTGGCTAAGCCCCTTACTCACGCAATAGTCCGAGCTGACACCAGTTCGGTTATCTTCCCCGGCCTCCACAGGTCAGCCACAACATAGAAGGGTTCAGTCAGTTCAGCTCGGGCCGGCTAAGTCGGCCCGAGTCGATCCTTAGTCGTATTTCCCATGTGTGCAATAAACAGATAATTATAGAAGGAATCCGAGTCATAATGACTCCAATCTCCACTACTTAATACGAATATTTGAATATCACAATTATCTCCTAGAATCAAGGAGATCAACTAGACGTAATCCTTTTCCTTAGGGAACACGCCAATGAGTGTCCATCATAGACACGCCACACGCTAACTCTAGGGCACAAGCCCTTCTATATAAGCAATCCTCAAGGAACTACGGAGACTGTATTCCAATCGCAGCATTGGATACGTAGGCAGCTTGATCACTATCAAGTGCAGTCTAAATCATCCCCAAAACACCCTCTCATTTTACTATTTTCTGTATTCAAGGAGCACCCTTAGGTTATCATCAAGAGAAAGAGCCCTAAAGTTGATACGGACGAGTTTTTGGATCGTCAGTTACCTTGCCAATTTTGGACAAATAAGGAATCGTTGGATGAAGTTTGTCGAAATCCTGCTTGCTTGAGAGCACCGGATAATTTTGCAAACCATTGCCTGGATGCCTGTTTTAGACCATATATGGATTTATTAAGTTTACAAACACGTGTCTCCCCCTTTCGTCCGAATCCTGGGTGTAAGGTCATATAGACGTCCTCGTCGAGATCTTCATGGAGAAAAGCGTTGTTGACATCTAATTGGTGAAGATACCAACCACGCACAACAGCAACACTAAATAAAACTCGAACAGTGACCATTTTTGCAACCGGCACAAAAGTTTCTCTATAATCAATTCCTTCAACTTGATTGTAGCCTTTAGACACCAAGCGTGTGCTTTGTATCTTTCTACGCTTCCGTCGGCGTGGAATTTTATTTTGTACACCCATTTGCACCTAATGGGGCGTTTGTGAGGGGGTAATTGCACAATGCTCCATGTGTTATACTGTTGTAAAGCATCAATTTTTTGTTGCATAGCAAGACGCCACAAGGGGTCTTTAACAACCAGTGAATAAGTTGTTGGCTCCTTTAAGAGAGAAATATTAGCAGTAAAAGTCTAATGTGGGGAGGATAATTTTTCATAAGACAAGAAACTGTGGAGAGGACAAGAAGTACCTGACTTGGACACCGCATTCGTGGAATGTGACTGGTCCGACCTTTAAGGGAGCGCATAAACATGGAAATCTTGCAAGAATTGTGGTGCTTTTGTGGGTTGAGTGCTTCGACGAGGAGGAGGTGCGGGTGGTTCAATTGGCTGTGGAGTGGGTAAGGTATTGTGTGAGATTGAAGGGTAGGCGGGGGGGGGGGGGGAGGGCAACACGTGGTCATTTACTGGGCCAATATATGGGGTGTGGTTGTCGACCGAAAGGGTGGAGGTGCATCAATTAAAGTAGTAATTTGGTTGTGGTTGAAATAAAGGTGGCTCAATTTGTTGGTTAATTATATCCTTGTATGGGAACACATCTTCAATAAAAGTGATACCCTTTTTGTCCGAAAGGATACCCCAAGAAAATGCATCGTGGGGCTCTTGGGTCAAATTTGGAAGGGTTATCGGCATGAGTGGATGCGAAGCATGGACAACCAAATACACGAAGATGTGAATAACTTGGACTGGTGTTATATAACTTGGACTTTTCTCCGGTGGGAAGCATAATTGAAGATTGCCGCAGATTTTTACTAGCTTTTGTTTCTGTTTCATTCTCTTGTCAAACGTCAGGGTAATGTTTATGCGTATTTGTAAGCTAGAAAAGACTCCATCTTGTGGATGTGTGGACCGGGTGTCTTCTCACCCACGATTAATAATATTCGATTGAAGTTTTCAAAAAAAAAAATTACAAATTTGGTATTTCTAGATATAGCCGTTGGGGTGATTAGACACCAACTCACTTATTGAAAGAGAAAAGATCGAGCCGTTACAGAACAACTGTAATACACAACGAATAAATACAACAATACTAAGATAATACTCAAAGTAAAGAGACAAATTAGATCTGCAGATTTCAAGACGACGCGAACATCGATCTGAATAGAGGAAGATCACGGTGATCCTCCGGATGAAACCTTTAAGCCTAAACGCGTTTACGATCCGTTATTCGGTGAGTCTCCTTACTCGGTTTGTGGACGCCGTCATTGAGAAGCAAGATTAAATTTTAGATTACTAGTAATGCTTTAAACAAAACGTTCCATGTGTTTTTTTTTGTTTAAAGATTTTACTTGTTAAGTAATGTGTTTAGGGTATTATGTTATTATATTATGTCTTGGGGTTATTTTTGGTATTTTGTATTGTTGCCATGTGGCACTCTTGGTTGTAACCGTTTAACATTTTATTCTGTGGTACTACACAGAATCTAGTAGTGAGAAATATCACATCCTTTCCTAAATTCCAAGTTGGTAGCAGAGCTGGTATGCCGGCGTAAAATGACCACCGGAGCTCCGCCTTCCGTCGTTTCAGCAGCAACTGCTGCACCATCCATCGGAGAAGGACTCATTCGTACCACAGATGGAACGAACGTTCTTTCAGGAAGCTCAAGCTCTACGGGGTCAGCCGCCGATCACCTTTTCTCCAAATTTGGCGTCACAAATCGGACTCAGTGCAGGGTCCTTCTTACCCTTCAGCTACATGCAAGGAAATCCACCATCTTCTGGTATGAATTTTGGTGTTTTCAGTAATGCACCGTTTACTAGTTTGCCACCCACTCCGATTGCCGGAAGTTTGGGAAGCTTAACTCCTAATGCTTTGTCTTCTATGCCCTTTACTGGTAATATGAATCAGACCTGTAGCGTGAAATTGGATAGATCCAATTACCTCCTCTGGAAATCTATTGTGCTACCGATTATTCGAGGACATAGATTGGAGGGACATATTCTTGAGACAAGATCTCAAGCAGAATGTACACCTCCTTTTTCAATCAATCTCGCCGTCACCATTTCAACGTGCTCAAACGGCTGAGGAGTGGAATCTCTCAGATCAACTCCTGATTGGATGGCTTCTTAGCAGTATGACAGAGCAGGTCTTACAGGAGCTAGTTGGTTGCAATACAGCTAGAGAAATATGGGTTACCCTTGAAACCTTGTTCAACAGTCAAGCTGAAGATCGGATGCTTGAATATAAGAGTGCATTAACTAGAGCAACTAAAGGCTCAAAATCTATGGCAGACTACCGTGCACAAATGAAATCCTATGCTGACAACCTTGCTGCTGCAGGTTATCCCATATCCAAGTCTGAGCTGATACTAGCCACACTAGGAGGTCTTGAGAGAGAATATGAGGCTGCCATTGTTAACTTAACAGCTAGAGTTGGTGCAATGACTTGGCAGGAGGTGCAATCCCAGCTTTTGATACATGAGAGAATGCTAGCAAGGTTTAATTATCCAACTGGAGATTCTTTAAGTTGTCCTTCTGTTAACTTTGCTGGTAGTTTCAATCAGAGGCCTGTCTCACCTGGATCCAGACCCTTTAATCAACAAGGATCCAACAACAGAGGTAGAGGAGGCAGAAGCAATAGGGGTAGAGGAGGTGGTAGAACCACCAACAACAGTGGCAGTAAACCTGTGTGTCAACTGTGTGGCAAGACATGGCACATTGTAACAGCCTGTTGGCACAGGTTTGAACAAGATTTTGTCCTCCTAGTCTTTGGAAAACAACAAGCATCTGCTATGGTTCTTTGGACCTCAAACTCCTGTGGATCCCGCTCAGTATATGGGACGGTGGGGCCACCAATCATGTGACCTCAGATATCAACAATCTCCACCTAACTGGTGACTACACTGGATCAGACACTCTTGCTGTTGGTAATGGTGAGCTCCTCCCTATTTCTGATTCTGGAACTTGTGTCCTTCCCACTAATAGTACACCCTTGCACTTAAAAAATTCTCTTATTGTTCCTAGCATGGCCAAAAACCTTGTTAGTGTCACACAATTGACTAATGATTACCCTGTTGTTATTGAGTTTGATAATAAATGTGTTTATGTTAAGGACAAGGACACAAGGAAACTGCTGCAAATAGGAGCTCTTAGGCATGGGTTGTATCAGATTCCAGTCACCAAGAGTTCAAGCTGTCAGACCTCCCTTCAATCCAAGCCATCCTACTCCTCCAATAATAACTCTTGTAATGCTTTTATCTGTTCTTCTAGTTCAGGGAAAGACTTAAATATTTGGCATAGAAGGCTTGGACACCCTTCTCAAACTGTTTTGAAATCTGTTTTGAATCAGTGTAATGTTCCCTTTTGCAATGACAATTTTGATTTCTGTGAAGCATGTAAACTTGGTAAAATGCATGTGTTACCTTATGCTCAGTCTTCCTCTCATGTTGCATCTATCCTAGACCTTATACATACTGATTTGTGGGGCCCTGCCCCTGTTGTTACAAACTCACAGTTACGGTATTATATACACTTTGTTGATGATCACTCCAGGTACACCTGGATTTTTCCTTTGAAACACAAATCTGAAGCTCTTTCTGCTTTTGTTACTTTTAAACAGCTTGTTGAAAATCAGTTTAAAACCACCATTAAGTGCATCCAATCAGACTGGGGGGGGTGAGTATAGAACCTTTGAACCTTATTTGAAACAACATGGTATTGCCTTTAGACACCCCTGCCCTCATGCACATGGTCAACATGGTAGGGCAGAGAGGAAACATAGGCACATAGTAGAAATGGGGCTTACTCTTCTTGCTCAGGCTTCCATGCCCTTGAAATTCTGGTATGATAGCTTTGAGCAGGCTGTCCAGATTATCAATGACTTACCAACCCCTGTCCTTGATAATCTTGCTCCCTCTCAAGTCTTGTTGCAAGTTCAGCCTGACTATACCAAGTATAAAGTTTTTGGATGCAGCTGCTATCCCAATCTTAGACCTTATCAGCACCATAAGTTCAGTTTCCACTCTTCCAAATGTGTGAATTTAGGGTTCAGTTCTCATCACAAAGGATATAAGTGTCTTGCCTCTAGTGGGAGAATATATATAAGTGGGGATGTTGTCTTTAATGAACAAGAGTTTCCTTTCAAACAAAGATTCCTACAAGGTCCTCACAGGGATGTTGTCCTTGACCCTACTCTCACAGATGTCTTCCACTTACCTTTCTCTAATAGTAAACCTGCCCTTGATGATGTTCAAATCACTCATACTTCACCTGCACTAAATGTTGGTTCTTCACCCTGTCACACCCCTACTAGTCTTGGTTCTGGTTCTTCACCAACATCTAGTCCTGACCTTAGATCCTCAAGGGATAACTCTGATCCTACTCCTCTTACACCGCCTTCTAGTCCCGCTCCTCCATCTCTCTTGTGTTTCACAATTCTTCTCCGAGTCCGAGTCCTGAATCAGTTCTACCTCTGGTTCTCCTACTCCCGAACCACCAAAAGCTGCCTCACACCCTACGCAGACAGACAAGGTCAAAAAAGTGGGATCTTCAAACCTAAAGTCTATCATACTTCCATCACTCATTCCAACATTCCACCTCACCTTATTGAACCGGTGAGAGTGTCGATGCTTTGGAGTGTCGAGAATGGAAAACGGCTATGCTTGAGGAGTTTCAAGCTCTTCAACAAAACAACACCTGGACTTTGGTACCACCTGTTTCAGGGCAGCATCTTGTAGGAAACAGGTGGGTGTTTAAGCTGAAACTCAAACCAGATGGCACTATTCTCAAACACAAGGCCAGATCCGGTTGCTAAGGGTTTCACCTGGACTTATGGAATTGATTATACTGAGACACCTTTAGTCCTGTTGCTAAAGGTCGCCACTATCGTAATTGTCCTCTCAGTGGCTGTGACCTTCAAGTGGTCTATAAGGCAAGTTGATATAAACAATGCCTTTTTGAATGGCCCCATAAGTGAAGACATATACATGGCACAACCAGAAGGTTTTAGAGACCCTAGCAAACCTCAGTTTGTGTGCAAACTAAATAAGGCTCTATATGGTCTAAAACAAGCTCCTAGACCCTGGTTTGGTGCTCTAAGGTCACAAATGCTTGAGTGGGGTTTTATTCAATCCAAGGCAGACAACTCCTTGTTCATTCTTCAAACCAAAAGCCAGATGTTGTATGTCTTAATCTATGTTGATGATATATCGTAACAGCAAAGACCTGAGATAGTCCGATCTGACATTTTATTGAGCTTCTGAATTCCAAATTTGCCTTGAAGGATCTAGGACCTGTCTCACATTTTTTGGGGATGCAGGCCTTTAGGGATGATACTGGTTTGGTTTTGTCTCAAAAACATTATGCAGGGCAGCTGTTGAAGAGATTGAATATGGAGAATATCAAACCTTGCAACACTCCCATGTCAGTTGGAAACCATCTTAGTCCAAATCAAGGTGAGATTTTACTGTAATCCCTCGTCAGATAGAGTGCCATAGGTGGCTTGCAATATCGACTTCTACTAGCCTGATCTTACCTATGTTGTCAACTATCTAAGTCGGTTTATGCAATCTCCCACTTTGTTGATCAACTGGATTGCCTTAAAGAAGGTTTTGAGATATGCTAAGGGACCTTGGATTACTGACCTTTTTTATTCCTCGCTTTGGTTCTAATACAAATTTGCGGGGATATTCGATCTTGATTGGGCTGTTTCCTTCGGATAGAAAATCGATGTGTGAGTCTTGTGTGTTTTTGGGATCATCACTGATTTCTTGGTGCTCAAAGAAACAAGCTGTGGTTTCCAGGTCTAACACAGAGTCTGAATATATATCTCGTCCAATCTAAGTGCGAAATGGCACTGACTGTGGAGCTGCTTGAGAGAAATGAAGGTCGTTTGTCTTGTACTCCTGTTGCTTGGTGTGACAAGTCTAGAGCTGCATCTCTAGCACAAAATCCTGTGTATCATGCTAGAACGAAGCACATTGAGATGGATGTGCATTTCATAAGAGATAAAGTCATTAATAAAGAGTTGAAGATCAACTATATTCCATCTGAAGCACACAATTGGTGATTTCTTTACTAAAGCACTTCCTATTGCTCGGTTCAATCATTTTAGAAGCAAACTAAATGTCATGCCAACCACACTTAGTTTGAGAGGGGGTGTTAAGTAATGTGTTTAGGGTATTATGTTATTATATTATGTCTTGGGGTTATTTTTGGTATTTTGTATTGTTGCCATGTGGCACTCTTGGTTGTAACCGTTTAACATTTTATTCTGTGGTACTACACAGAATCTAGTAGTGAGAAATATCACATCCTTTCCTAAATTCCAAGTTTACTGAAGTGTTGCTAATCTATGGCGTAGATAATTCCTTATGTCTTGCACTTTTAAGTATTCAATCCTGTGGATTTTTCCATGTCAACTTGTATGTGGACTTCCATGCTAGCATCTTTAACTATTCAATCCTTTGGCTCGGGTTGTATTTCATTTATTCGTAGACTTACATTTTGTAAATGATAAACAATATCGTATTTCATTTATTCGTAAACTTACATTGCATGGACTAAAAATTATTGATAAATAATATTTATCGATAGACAACCTTACCTATTATAAAAAAAAATGAGATAAGTAATATCATACATTTTTATATATACTAGGTAAGGTTGTGTTTATAAATTATTTTTATTTATAATATAAGAAGTATCATCCAAGTAAAACTCATCGATTGGTTTTATGGTGGTTCGATGATCGTAATATCACACTCATTCACCACGATGAAAATCCTTATAAGAAGGGTAAAAATGTAAATAAATAGCATATATATATTTTACGGTGAACCCTTGTGTGTTTTGTTGCTTTCCAATTGGTCCTGGATCACCAAGTCATACTTAGTCCAGGACCATAATATCTTTTTCGAAAACTCATAACTTCAGTAGTTTTATGGTGGTCGGAATGACTACAGTACGTCGTCTTGTCTCCAATAGGATTTCTTAAAAGAGAGACAAATTTGTAAAACACGAGCATTTATATTTTACACTGGGCGTGTGTTTTCTTGGATTTATTGGTCCCTGGATCATTTAAGTCGATCATACTTGATCCAGGATCACCATAAAATTTCCGTCGTAACTTAAAAAAAGATTTTGTTAAAAACAAAAAGATAAATTATAGGAAACCGATTTAATCATATCAGGATAAACTAGGAAAATTACAATTCACTTTATATCTAATTCTAAAACTTCTCTTAATCCCGTCGTCTCACATCCCTCCCCTTGGACCGCCCCCATAAAATGGAAGAAAAACATTTTGGGTTTAGTTTGCACGACGATTCACGGAAGAAAGATCCTTTTTTTTCCTTCACTTTATTGAAAATTTGAAATTATTAAACAAGAAGGGGGTAAAAATGAATAAGAAATGCGTAGATCTAATCTATTTTCGGTTTAGTTTGATCAAAAGGTAATTATATTTTCTAATCAAAATGGATCATTTAAAATGTTTTCCGGTGCTTAAATAAATATTCAGTTTATTAATCATTTTTTATATTGCGGCACGAGTTATTTTATTTTGTAGATGTCATTTCATATAATAAAACGAGACAAAATTTAAATTTTATACTAACTTTTAGCACTTTATGCTAAGTTGAGAATAAAAAATAATAATAATGAAAAGGAAGCATAAAAAAAAAGAAAAAAAAAGAAGGAAAGACATTTTTTAAAGGCACCTCCCTACAAACATCCCTTAGCTCCCTACAAACATAAAGCTTGAAAATGTCTGGATAGTAGATATAATAGGGAATATCAAAATATATTTATGGCTACAAGTGACTTTATCAAATTATTATATACTTACGACTTTGTTACACTAATGACTTGCACCAGTTTCCTATAATCCTGATTGTGGTAATATTCCAGCAAAAGCCCTAGGGCCATAACACCGGAAAGTACAGCAAAGACACCGGAAACCTCATAGAAGGCGAGAATAACCTGCATTCAACTCTTAAGGGAACGAGGCGAACCCAGGTGGGCGAGCGAGTGGCAGGGCAGGAAGGGAAAGTCTATGGCGTGAGGCCTTGAGAGCAAAGTATTATGATGTTGGTTCTTAGGAGTGGTAAACTGATGGCAGGGGTATCCAGCAAAGTATCCATTCATATGGCGGTCAGAAAGGCCTCAAAGATGTACGCCGGAACCTCTTGTTTTGGTTCTTCTTCAATCTTCATGATCATTTTTAGATAACTTGAAATAGTAAACCGATACAACGCAAAACATAAGACTGCAAATCAAACATACCATACCTTCGCAAATCAAACATACTATAGCTTCATCGAAGGCATCCACGGATCCCCCTCCGCCCCAGACTGTCTCCTCCGGTCCTTCCCTACTCTTCGGGAAGAGATTTTTTCCAATTACAATCTTTCTAAAAAAACATAACCACATACACGTAAATGATAACGAGAAGCAAAAGATCATCATCATTGTTATGAGAAAGGAATAGGGAAGTAGGGCTACAATTAAAGCAAAAATACACATGGGCAGGCAAGTAATCGTGCAAAAGATATGAAACAAGAAGAGTTTCAACCCATATTTTCCACTCTCTGCCATTGAAATCTTCTCGTTGATTTGATTAAAAAAATTAATTAGCATTAGAATGGGGTTTGGTTGTTTGTAATTTAAGGAAATCCCTCGGAAACTAATTTGCATTAGAATCGGTTTGGTTGTTTGTAATTTAAAGAAAATCGGTGATTTACATAGACCCATTCAAGTAGTTGAAATCTATCCTATTTCAAACTCAGGACATGATAATAAAAACATACTTCATTATGCTAACCTATTAATTTATATTTATTGTAACTTTTTCTTTTTGGTTAAATGCTATTCTAAATTTTTATACAACATATTATATTTAATTTAATTACTGTATATATCTGGTTTTTACAATTACGTATTATAAAAAAAGAATATTGAGTTTAATTCCGGTATGTAATCCCTCAGAAAAGAAAAAAAAAAAAAAAAAAAAAAAAAAAAGGGTCCAGTATGTACATGTATGAAATAAAAGGACAAAAAAAAATGTCGTTATCCTTTAATTCAAACTGTTGAGTTAATTGACTTACTGCCACAATCGCATTATCTTTGGTAAAACGTTTTCAACAAAAAGTGAATTGCAAAGCAGGCATGGACGGAACCAGAAATTATTATTTAGGTGGGTTAGTCGACTATATTTATAAGGTCGGGTGGACTAGATTAAAACGATTAATTGTGTTGGATTGAATTATATAAGATTTTTAATGTATCAAAATAAAAATCAGAGAAGCCGCTTCTGCGCTGCAATGCCATGGCACGCTTACGCCCTGCAAGCACACTTGACTAACTATTTACGGTATATAACGTGGAACGTATTTGTTCCTTACAGGAAAAGTGGGCGTAGTTTTCTTACCCGCTACCCACTTACCTCACCCACAACATTGTACTTCACTACCATACATTACCTACAAATCACCTTACGCAATCACGTCTTATCTCACCCATAACATTGTACCCATGGCCGGCTCAATGCATAGGCAGATTAGGCATCGGCCGAAGGCCCAACTGTCCTGAGGACCCGAAACTCATATTTCGTAAAAAAAATCCGTATAGATCCAAACCCGACCCCACATAACCTACCATACCCCCATCCCACCCGTCCGACAACTTTACCAGACCTTACTTTACCCCTCCACATCTAACTTTATCATACCACACCCTAACCACCCTATCCCAACCATTATACTCTGCCATGCACCCACTCTACCTTACTCCACATTGCCATATCACCCACCTTACATCACCTCACTCTTACCCATCACCCATAAGTTTTATCCATTTGCATTTCATTTCATACTTCTTTGGAGATAATGAAAATGAATGTTTTTTTATAACAAAAATTAATTTCCATTTATTACAGTATAACGATATTCAAACATCCGGATGGAATGGAAAATCATTTCATTACATTCTACTCTTGGAGGGGTGAGACCTTTTGCTCAGTGGGCTGTGCTGGAGGGTGGGGGACGGTGACTCGGTTTTTCTTTTTCATGACGCCTGGACTAGTCGGCAGCCTTCATTTCGTATACCTTTTGCGGGGCATGAGCTTCCAACAAATTCCAAGGTGTCAGCTTTATTTCTCCCGAATGCGAGGATGTGGGATGTCAAATGATTCAAGAAGAATTGTTTGACCCGTGGGAATCGGTCACTATTTTAGCAACCACTATAGCCCTAGGAAGGCATCTTGATAAGAGGATTTGGCACTATGATTGCAAGGGAGTGTATACAGTCAGACCAGGTTACTTTCTGGCCTTATCACTTTACCGGCCGGCGTCCGTGAGTGGTCCCACTACTTCAACTCGGGAGAGTAGAATATGGAGAAGTTGTTTGCAGCTACCGGTGCAGCCCAGTATTCATGCCTTCATGACTGCCTTGTTATTGGGCAAGGGCTGAGGCGGATGCGTATAGGAGATAGTGTTTGCTTGGCATGTGGTGAGACTCTGGAAACTATGCGACATGTGTTTTTTGAGTGTGAGATGGCTGACAGAATTTGGAGGGTGTCGCCGTTTTATGGGATTCTTGGGCGCCTTCTCTCGGCCTCCTTTGCCGATTCTTTCTACGCCTATTAGAGGAGCTGGGAGTTCAGGACACTGTGCGGTTTGTGTGTCTTATGTGGGAATTTGGGAAGGCACGATGCTCTGCGGTGTTTGACGACCAGGCTGTTTATGTTTCCACGGTGTGTGCCCGCTCTCTGGCAGCATCGACTGAGTATTGGAAGGCTATGGCACTTTATCAAATGCAGACCTCGAGTCCACGTCTGGCAGACAAATGGGTGAAGCCACCGGAAGGGGTAATTAAGGGTAATATGCACGCGTCAATTACGGATGCGGGGCAGGTATTGGTATCATCTTCCGTGACTCTCTTGGGGTAGTCCTGCACTCCTTTGCGTACCACTTCGACCTTGGGGACCCGATAGAATTCTTGGAGCTAAAGGCCATTTCCTTGGCCCTGGAAGAGGCGAGGCGATTGGGGTTCCAGCGACTAGTTGTAGAGAGCGATTGTTTAGCATGCGTGACGCGTCTTCAGAACCCTGTGGAGGATCTCAGGGCACATGGGTGCCTAGTTCAGAACTATTTGGCTCTTTTATCAAGTTTCATAGTTGTCTCTTTCGCTTTTATTCGGCTCATAGGGAATGTCCCTACCCACTTGTTAGCTCGACATGCTTTGTTAATTTCTACTCAAACATCTTGGGGTAGCTCACTGTCACGGATTTTATCTAACAAAGCAAACAAGTAATAAAATTTATAAATCCGGTATTCCCCAAGTGTAGGGATCGTAGTATAGCGATTAATACCGGAGTCGGTCACAGGGAATCGGGGTATCTAGTTCATTAATTTTCCTAAGAATTATACTATTATTAACAAACCTAAACGAAAAACGAAAAGTAAACTGGACAGAGGATTGTTAATCCAAAGCCAGGAAGGATAAAAGCGATAAAAACTAAATCTAAACTACTAACTATAAAAGGAAATAAACAAGAAGATGAACATGGAGATTAACAATGAACAAACAAAATCATCCAATCCTTCAAACCTCTATCTCTATCTAAGGTTATCTTGTGATGATTAACTAAAGATGTGGTTCACCTAATCAAAAGTATGAATCCTACTTCCGTAGATAATTGTCTATCAATCAAAACAAGGTGTAAGATTTATTCAAATCTAGCAACCTAGATAATCAACCTATCAACTTCCGTTATGTCAAGGTTAAAAATCCAATCTTTCCTATGGTGATCTGAGTCTACAACATGACTTCCATCAAAATCAAACATCGATAAGCAACCATCTTCCGATATCGTTGCATAACAAATAATCGCATAGGAAAAGATACAACTTTGAGATAAAATCACAAAACAAACTTAAATAAAAGTAGATAAAACCTGAAGAAGAAGATTCAAATCGTTTGAACAATTGCAGCCCCCAAGCATGGAGTACATCGCAGCAGCAAAACACAAAAGCAAAATAAAAACCTAATCTAACTTGCCACCCCAGCCTCCCCAAAGGGGGCTGGGGCCACCTAGGGTTTGCCTCTTATGATGGTGTATCAATGAGGTCGAATAATGTGTGACTTAGGGTTGAAATCACGCTGCTATTTATAGAAAAGTAAGGCGGCTGCTGCTTAAGTCGGCCGTGGACGCCCGTCTGATGCCTCTGGACGCCAGTCCATTCTTCTGGACGGAGGCGGACGCCCGTTTGCTTCAGCGTCCAAACTCTCTGTATCAAAATCGCTCCTCCGGACGCTTGATCCAAGATTTCGACGCCTTGATCCCGGCTGGCGGGACTTGGACGTGCGTTGACTCTTTTCTTCCAAATTAATCTTGATCTTCATTCCAACTTCATCTCTATCTCTTTCCTTCCATGCAAATCATCATTTGAACATCTTTTAAGCTCCTTTCACCTCATGCAAGCGTGCCTACATCATGATAAAAACATGCAAAATGTAACATCTTACATCTAAAGACATTTATCCACTAAAATCACATAATTAGCTCGATTTTGCACTTTAATACTTCTAAAACTCATTTGCTCAATATTTCAATATAAAGCTCGATTTCTATGAGAAACATACGAATATGGGGGAAATTGATATAAAATATATCCTTATAAAACGTACAAAATCACCCTTAACAACTCCCCCACACTTAAACCTTGCTCGTCCCGAGCAAGACAAAACATAATCATCACTCGAGACATATAAACATTTATGCAACCATAAAGCATATTCAATAGTTTAGAGGTTCACCCAAGTGTGTGTGCATAGCCATAACAAATTTCCACTAAATCCACACTTGAAATTGATTCAAGCAAAACTAGCCAACATCCCATTTAAATTAGAAATATAAAAATGATTATAACATGCACCTCACAAAACATACAGATTCGGAAAAGATAATAGGGAGCATTTAAAATATTTCCGACACACTTAGAGGATAGTCCCTACAACATATCTTCCAGTTTATACTGGGGATAGTCAGAAGATAACTAAGGTTTTCAACCATCTTTTCACATTGCCATTCACTAATTTTTCTTTATAGTTCAATCAATTCCACACATATATAGCATATATGCCCTCATTCCCAGCAATAGGATGTTTCGTGATAACACCCTAGCTGGACTACTATCATCAGGCAGTCGGGAGCTATTAACCTCATAGTGGTATAGGACATTTCGTGATAATGCCCTACCGCACTCAAATCATTGGCAGCTACTTCCGACGCTTATATATATATAATTCATATTAGTCATCTTAGATTGGTATACAAACCTTAAATTATATCCCTCCTATCACATTCAAACCTGAGATATTCACGAGACGTCATACTTTAATTCTAAATACAAACTATTAAAATTTCCAAAATTAGTATGGAAGCAAAGAATCATGCGATAATCATCAAAAAAATCTCTAATCAAATGGGCATAGCTTTAAAACATAGCTCATCATCTACTATGGCACGTGAAAAATAGTGTTGGGTGAAACATCTAAATTTACTAAATATGCAAAATAATGCACCAATGATATAAAAACTCAAATAAAGATATGCCATGCTCACTCGGGACAAAACAAACAAAATTTTAAAATTTAGCACTTTTTTCATAGAAATATAATAGTATGGCAAATGAATGTAGATACCACATAGCTATTCCCCTCCCTCACACTTAAATAACAACATGTCCTCATGTTGTGCAAAATAAAAAAAAAGAGAACTTAGCTGATTGTCTTCCGAAAGGGAGCAACTCTGGAATGATGCGCATCACCCAGGAACGCTCGAGGATATCAGTAGATTGTGGACCATCCACCAGAAAACTGATATCGTCTAAAACTCACAAAAGCTAATGCAAATACCCTGCACTCATGAAAAACAAAGAAATACCTCGGGGGCAAGGGGGAATAGAACATACAAAGCACAAAATAGAATCGCTCCAGATGGAAAAATCAAACAGGGAAAGTACAGAATATCGAAGCGTCTAAATATGGAAGTTTGATATAAGCAAAAAGAAACAACAGCTCAGATGGAAAGATCAACACTTAAACTCAGGACATCTAAGAATAAAGCCACAGAAGCTTGTAGAATAATATAGACCACATGTGCAAACAGAAACATCAAACTCCAACTAATAATGATAGAGGATTATACATGGAAAAGAAGTCATAGAGAATTTTCAAATTAAGCCCATATAAAGATGGAAATTATACATGGAACATTACAAAACAGTAGGGCTAGGTGCAACTACATGAAAAAGATATTACAATGCAATCTATATGATATACAATAATAAAATAATGATGGCATATGGAAAACCAACAGTCACCATCATGGAAAAAAAAAACGAGGTAGTATTACGAAAACCGACAGTTAACTACACTCAAGAAAAATAAAAGAAAAAATAGAAAAACAATGCAACTAGATGACATGCAACTAAATGATATGCATCTAAATGATATGCAAAAATAAAAGAAAATAAAAGAAAGAAAACTAGCCCACTCATTTGCAGCATGACATGTATATAATAAACGTCTACCAAATAATGACAGTTTACGATAAACGACAGTACGATTCATTATATGCAGTGTAGACGCGCCTTAAGACTCATCAAAGGTGATAGCATTATGGAAAACCAACAGTTAGCTATACTAAACAGATATAACTCATATGGCCTAAGATGGTAGCATTACGGAAACCGACAGTAGCTACCCATATGAGTTACAAAAACAAAGGAAGCACATAAGTCTTAAAGCTTAAAAGATTCATCACAACGGTATGTAGCATACGGAAACCGACATTAGCTACTAAACAACAATAAGAACAGTTATAGCATACGAGAACCGACAGTGACTATAACTTGCATAGATGAATCATGCATATAAAAATTAATCAGTTATTTAACATGGATTCGTAGATGGAAAGATGTAAACATGCAAGTTCAGAACATCTACGTGAAAATAAGTAGCCACAGAAGCTCAAATTAAAGTATCCATATCAAATAAAGCATTAAAAATCAAATTCTATTCACTAGAAGCTGACACACTGGACGGACGTTCAGTCAATCTAGACGGACGTTTAAAGCATACTCAGGGCGGACGGACGTTCAGGTAGGCAGACGCCCGTCCAGAACCACATAGAGCAGACGTGCGTTCGGGAAAGCAGGCAAACGCTCGTTTGACACTCTAAAAACATAACAGTGTTGATGCGTTGTGGAAAGGACGGGCATTCACTTACTATGGACGCCCGTCTGACTCAGCAGAAAAACACAGCAGACTCGATCTATACCAGAAAACAGCAGCAAACCCTAATATCATATCATGAAAACAGAAACCCTAGTGTTTATTAAAAACGAAATCAAAACTATGAAACCTAAATTCACGTTTCATAAATTGAGTAAAAAACTTTTTGCACATTCTTAACCCAACGGTCATCGAAACACGGCAAAAATAAAAACTCTCAATTTATTTAACGCTACTTTTATTGAAAACTACCCAAAAAGATACGGAAACAGAAAAATTTATAAATCCAAACCTAACTACGAAAAATTTAAAACAGAAAACACTAAAAAAAAACGTGTTGAAATCTTCTGAGCCCAAAATAGAAGGGAAAACAGTGGATTTTGACCTCGAAAACGGTGTCGGACGGCCTCTGGCGGTCTGCCACGTCGTCGGCGCCGGAACGAGCTTTCCGAATCGGGGTCCTGCGCGCCAATCCGACACTCGAGCGAAAGTTATGGCCAAAATACTAAAGAGTGCTAAAGCGATCCCTTTTATCCAAAAATTTGATCGTTAAAAACGTGGGGTCGAGATAATTCAACCTCGGATGTCCCCGAATTAATGTGGAAACTAGAAAAGATAGAAACAAAACCCTACCTACTTAAAAAAAGACATCAAACAGGAGGACAGGCGGGCGTTTGGAAATCCGAACGCCGTCCGAAGGTTGAAGAAACGGGGACGGGCGCCCAAATTTGATGGACGTTCGTCGACTTGGTAAAACGATCTGAGTTGAGAATTTTAAAGCGGACGGGCGTTTGATTGTTGAGCGCCCGTGCAGGACGAAAAAAATGTAAACAGAGACGTAAAAACAAAGCAGGAAAACGGGGGCGAAAGGGCGGAAAAGCGAAGCAGATAGGAAAATAAAAACGAGATAAAGTGGGAGAAACCTAATAGAATACTACAAAACCTAAACGATTAAAAACCCTAATAACCTAACTAAAGTCTACCTAAAACAAGAAATATAAAGAAATTAAAACAAGAAAAGCGGAACAGCTTAGAAAAACTAATAAAACTAGACAACCGTACCGATTCCCCGGCAACGGCGCCAAAAACTTGTCACGGATTTTATCTAACAAAGCAAACAAGTAATAAAATTTATAAATCCGGTATTCCCCAAGTGTAGGGATCGTAGTATAGCGATTAATACCGGAGTCGGTCACAGGGAATCGGGGTATCTAGTTCATTAATTTTCCTAAGAATTATACTATTATTACCAAACCTAAACGAAAAACGAAAAGTAAACTGGACAGAGGATTGTTAATCCAAAGCCAGGAAGGATAAAAGCGATAAAAACTAAATCTAAACTACTAACTATAAAAGGAAATAAACAAGAAGATGAACATGGAGATTTACAATGAACAAACAAAATCATCCAATCCTTCAAACCCTCTATCTCTATCTAAGGTTATCTTGTGATGATTAACTAAAGATGTGGTTCACCTAATCAAAAGTATGAATCCTACTTCCGTAGATAATTCGTCTATCAATCAAAACAAGGTGTAAGATTTATTCAAATCTAGCAACCTAGATAATCAACCTATCAACTTCCGTTATGTCAAGGTTAAAAATCCAATCTTTCCTATGGTGATCTAGGTCTAACATGACTTCCATCAAAATCAAACATCGATAAGCAACCATCTTCCGATATACGTTGCATAACAAATAATCGCATAGGAAAAGATACAACTTTGAGATAAAATCACAAAACAAACTTCAATAAAAGTAGATAAAACCTGAAGAAGAAGATTCAAATCGTTTGAACAATTGCAGCCCCCAAGCATGGAGTACATCGCAGCAGCAAAACACAAAAGCAAAATAAAAACCTAATCTAACTTGCCACCCCAGCCTCCCCAAAGGGGGCTGGGGCCACCTAGGGTTTGCCTCTTATGATGGTGTATCAATGAGGTCGAATAATGTGTGACTTAGGGTTGAAATCGCTACGCTATTTATAGAAAAGTAAGGCGTTCTTTGCTTAAGTCGGCCGTGGGCGCCCGTCGATGCCTACGGACGCTTGATCCATTCTTCGACGGAGGCGGGACGCCCGTTTGCTTCAGCGTCCAAACTCTCTGTATCAAAATCGCTCCTCCGGACGCCTTGATCCAAGATTCGACGCTTGATCCCACTGGTGAGACTTGGACGTGCGTTCACTCTTTTCTTCCAAATTAATCTTGATCTTCATTCCAACTTCATCTCTATCTCTTTCCTTCCATGCAAATCATCATTTGAACATCTTTTAAGCTCCTTTCACCTCATGCAAGCGTGCCTACATCATGATAAAAACATGCAAAATGTAACATCTTACATCTAAAGACATTTATCCACTAAAATCACATAATTAGCTCGATTTTGCACTTTAATACTTCTAAAACTCATTTGCTCAATATTTCAATATAAAGCTCGATTTCTATGAGAAACATACGAATATGGGGGAAATTGATATAAAATATATCCTTATAAAACGTACAAAATCACCCTTAACACTCACCCCTGGTGACGTTTTGGCCGTTTGTTTGACGGATATTATTTAATAAAAGTTTAATTTTCGTCAAAAAAAAATAGATTTTGGTCCTATTTAAAAGAAGAAGTCTCTATCTAAAAAAAATGAATTTGTGATGAGTCTTTATAAGCAAGTATTTATTTTGTCTAGTCCTTTGAAGATATCCGATAAAATTGAAACTATGTAGAGAAATATGATTGAAACTATACCAAGAACACTATCATAGCCCCTTGCAAGAATAACACACAAAAATTGAGAAATGGTCCAAATTTAGCTTTGAATTGCCTATTTAAATGAATACCTATCAATTTTATCGACCATACAAATGTTATTTCATTTTTCACAAAATGTTGTCTAATGGATTTACTTGCATAGGATTGTTATTTCATCGTTAGAAATGCGTAGACAGTGGCGGACCTACATACAGCCAAGTTGCCCCCTCATAATTCGAAAAAATTCCACTAATATATCTGGTATGTATGGTGTTTGCCCCCATTGATTTTTTATTTGTCTTTTTAAAATTTTTATTGCCCCTCTTACCCAAGGTCCTGCGTTCGCCACTACGCGTAGATCATACATTATGAAAAAATGAAGAAAAAAAACGCTAAATGGAAAGACATTTGTTAAAGACACTCCTGTCCAAAACCGAATATAAAATTAAAATGTGACGTTACAAACTCCAATCGAGAATAACAATAGAAAATTTCAAACTACATATGACTTTGTCTCATCTTCAATACTCCTGGCCTATAACGTTAGTTGTAAGTTCGGTCTCATCTGCTACACCGCTGACTCGTCCTCGTCCTCGTCCTCGTTTGTTATTGTAACGCCCCGTTCCCGGATACTGAGTCCTTAACCGGAAAAGAAACGTTTGGCACGTATAACACTAAATAAATGCAATATTATACGTAAGCCTCTACTACATCGTATCGAGTTTAGCAAACGGAAGCTAAAAAGACTTAGCAAGCATCATAAATGTGTCTAAGAATTAGATTAAAACTCAACGAAGATAGAAAGGTTTCCTTACAACAACAAGGTAGCTTACAACATACGCTGTCCAAAACAAAAGTAAAACAACAAATCTTACAAAGCCTTAAAGAAAGTACAATGCTTATCTTGATATTGAAATAACAACATAGTTTGATACATCTTATAATAAATGAAACAGAAAACATCAAGTGAAACTTGGACTCAACATGCTCAACTTGTTCGCCTTCTCACCCCAAAAGCATACAATAAAACATGCAATTGAGGTAGTACAAAGTACTTAACAAGAGTAAGAAGCTAAAGTATAATTAAGTCTAACAACGAAAGGTTCATAATTTATTAAGTTATCTTTGTGAGACCGACTCAAACTCTAGGGTTCACTTCATGCTCATCAACATGTTGTGACTATTGGTTTCTATCTTAGCTTATCTTTGTTACATCATCATTCAAAGGCACTACGCATGGTGCTACTCACCATGAAGTATCTGTGTGCAACATATTGTCGGATCACACCAATATCCACGGGGGAAAGCCCGATAGTGTACACGTTCGGCGGAGTCCCTCCGTACGTAGGGTCTCGGACTTACGGGGTGGTGTTCCTCCGTACGTAGGGTCCAAAGACTTACGAAGTTATCCACTTTATCTGAACGCCCACACATCGCGATATAGACTTGTGCCTTACCAAGAATGGGTTGATGTTTAATATTTTTACTACACAAGTATGTTTATTATTAATTGTCAATTAGCCACTTAAGTATATTCAAATAAGCTCCCTCACACATACTACCCTCTTACTTTGACCCTTAGACACGGACAAGCCCTAGCACATACACAGACATTGATGAATTATAATTCATCAAAGCACAAGCCTTTCATACCCTTCCGAGGCTTGTTCATGTTCAATTAATGTTATTAGATCAAGAAACAACATTTAAAACTAGACTCATAGCTTAAAACACTAGAAACAACATTTATGGCCCATAGGCCACGGCTTGTAAATCATAGTGTTGGTCCCTTGGAAAGGCTAACACAAGTTTAGAGGGGGGGGGGGGGTGAATAAACTTGTCCCTAAAACTGGATTTTAAACAACTTAAGGTTCAGTTATAACTTGTGTGGAGTTAAGCTGACAAAGCTGAGATTAAGTCAAACTGACTTAAGCTGAAACTGAGTCAACCGGCAGCGGATATAGTTCTAGCCTTTTTCTTGATCTTGTTATTCTATTATGAAAGCTAAGTGTTGTGGAATCGAATTCGATGAATGTCGGCCAGAAGCTGTGAGATGTATAACAATCAAGTATCTTATGCTGTAAGTAAATGTTGAATAAATGCGTAAAGTAAATAAGGCAGGTTCCAGGTGGTGTAATCCTGTCAGTCCTCTCTTCCCCTGTGGTGCGGAGGAAAATTCCACTAGAACTTCTTGAGGTGCTTTGTTATAAAAGCCCTAAACAATAGTCCTTGGCTAATCCACAGCATCACTATCTAAACAGGTTGTAGAACAGGTAGAATTGTCGCTCTTCAAATGCTTGAACCACTGGTCCTTAGAGGGTAGAATTGCCTCTTCACCAGCTACCACCACAAACACAGTCTACCCGACTGCTTGTCACAACTGTCCTTGGCAAAACCTTCCTGGTTAGCTTCACAGTCTAAAACCTTTGATGTAGAATCAAAGTTGGGCTGAGAATCAATAAGTTGATTCTTGTTTGCGGTTCTTCAAAGTGTTGGATTCTTGATAAATTCTTTGTAGCTTGAACACTTGAAGAAATACTAGATGTGATCTTGTTATAGTTCAAAGATGATAGCAATTCGAATAAGATGACTAGTGCACAAACTTGCTTGATAATACTTGTTAATCTCTCCTTTATCTTGGGTGCAAAGTCTTCTATTTATAGTGTGAGGTCCAACGTTCATCTGGCTCAAAAACGAATTGTATCAACGTCTCTTTTGTAACGGCTATATTTTTTGACCATTCTGCTGTGTCAGTAACTCATCCAATGAAATTGCTTTCTTTACAACGTTCGACTTTACTTTCAGTTTGTTGGATGGCTGACATATAAAACTGAGTTTCCTTATCAGTTTTATACCGAGTTTTTCACTTGTCAGTTTTCTAACTGATTTGGAGCATTAACTGAGATTTTACTCTTCTTCAAATATCGTACTCGGTTTTCATCGATTATTATTGACTTAATCGAGTACACCATAACTTATTATCATCTAAGAATTCATTGTCCTTATGATTCTTAGGTCTTCATACAAGATCTATAAAGTCGATTCAGTCACCACAATCTTGCACGAAGTCTAACTTTCTTGTCTCGACTTGTAATCTTCATAATCGAGTTTGAACCTCGGTTCTTCATTCTTCAATAAGCCGAGTTTGAACCCTCGGTTCTTCGATCTTTTAGATAAGTCAACCGAAGTCAGACTCTCGTGAACTTACCTTCTTCAGTTCCATGTAGGTGTATTCTGGGTCAATTTGCTTGTCTTGATGATTTCCAGTTTTCTAAATGATTTCCAGTTTTCAGTTTTACGACACACTAACTATTACAGTTCTTGTCTGATGTAACCTATACAAATGTCAGACTCTAGTAAAACTTATACATTCAGTTCTAGACATCTTTTAGCTTTTCACTATAACAGCTGGCTTCAGCACTTCATCAATGGGGTTAAGATAATACTTTAAACAAATAAGATGAATTATCATCAAAACATAAATTTTATTTCCAACAATTTCCCCCTTTTTGATGATGCCAAAACTCTCCCTAAAAGAAAATCTTAAAGATCAAAACAATGTGAAACAATGTAAAACTGGTTTTCATTAGAATGAGCAAAAACTGGATAAGTACATTTTGTTCAAATAACTATGATTAAAGACTAGGCTTCTTTTTAGCTTTTTGCATGACTGAGTCATATTTCCTTGCTTTGTCATACAATCGAAATTCTTCTTCTAGCTTGGAGTCTTCCTTTGAGAAAGTTTTGTTGTAGTCAACTTGACTACCTTCTTTCCATCTTCTCCATTGAATTAGCTTGGGTAAGCCTGATTCTTTCAAGTAGTAATTTTCAAATTCTACTAGATCAGCTTTCATCTGTTCAGTCTTGTCTTTAATCTTCAGTTTATCATCAATCCTCTGATTCTTTTTATATTGAGCCATTCTCTGCTTTGAGAATAAATCAGACAGAAAGTAGTTTAAGGATTCTTCAAATGTTTTGTCCTTATACTTGGCTTTGATAAAATTGTGATCTTTGATAAACTGCATCCACAGATCCTTTGTAAGAGTAATTCTTTTGTCTCCAGGTTGACTATATTTTTCAATAAGTTGATCATCAGTTAACTCTTTCTTCAAAAATTTAGGATCTGATCTGTATCTTTGTAATTCTTCTTCAAGTCGCTTCATTTCTCCAAGTAACTTCAGCTTTTTCTTCTTGACTTCCCCTTTTTGGCATCATATAAGCGATCTACCAGGGCATGGGTTGCTTTTTGATCTTCTCGAGATTTGTCATTCGAGAAGCAAGTACTTCTTTTAATTTGAGTTTCTAACCCGTAGATATGCTGATTCATATGCCAATGAGCCTGAGCATGAGTTTCCCTATCTACTGCGGTTGAGTCTTCAAGTTGTTGTTTGAGTAACACAATTACTGAAGCAGAACTTGAACTTGATTTATGGATCATCTCTAATCTTGCATGAACTGAAACATCGGTTCTAGTTCTATAATCAAGGTATCCAGAGATGTTTGATAAAAGGCCATTTTGTGTATCTCTCAGACTGAGTACAATCTTCAAGTTTTCATGAACTCTTGCCAATTCATCCTTTGTGAGGATGTCAGAAGGATCATATGTAGCTTCTATTTGATCCTTAACTTGAGTATTATCATCAATAATCATTAGCTGCCGATTATCAATTCCATCAGCTACTTGCTGATTGTCAGTTGTTTGATCTCCAACTGGCAATACAGATTGCTGTGGTACAGTTTTCGTTTCTAGAGGTTGAGGTTGAGTTTCTGTTTGCAAAACTGTAGCCTTATCAGCATCTTTTCTTGACTGATCATGGTCATCATCATCCTTTTTCTTTGAACTCTCTTTAGATGATGTGTCTGATCCTCTTCTTTTTGCTAGTTCAGTAAATCTTTTGAAACAGTTGTCAAGAAATTCTGAAATAGGAAACATAGAGTATAGGTCTCTAACTTCCAATTTCTCCAAGAGTAATTTCTCTTCATTTTGTAAACTGATATCTCAAACATCATCTGGTTGATGTTTCATTTTCATCGACTTGATGATTCGTAAACCGAAGATTGGTGCCGATTGTCGAATCGAGCCGATTCAGAATATGGAGAAGTATGGTCAATAGTGACATTTTCTTGTGTACCCTCAGTAGTTAGTTGATGTTGGTGTTCCCCCTCAGTTGGTGCTTTTTCACTTGATATTTCTGGGTACAAACATCTTGCAACTGATCTTGTTTCTACCGATTCGCGCCGCTTAGTCCCTTTTGTACTGACTTCCGGTGAGATACGCTTTTTCGACTTGCCAGTTGGGAAGTTGTTTCTGCGATTTCCTTTGAGGTTTCATTTTGCCTTTCTTGCTTCCCTTCCTTAATTCTTTCTAAGTAAAACTGAATGATTCCACTAAGAGTCTTCTTCAGTCGGAATCTGCCATCAATTACTTGTCCTTCAGCTTGAGCTCGTTTCACACTGTCTAATTCAGCTAAATGTTGTTTCTTGAATTGATTTACAACATAGCCTGCCCAATTGAATTCTATTCCATCCCAGATTATATTCATGAGATAGATATTCTCTTCTGATAGTATATTAACTCCTTTGGATTTTTCAATGACGTGTTTGCTGAGCCATCTGCTGAGGTTTCCAAATTCTGGTTTGATTTTGTCTACATGAATGCCTGGTACGATTGGTTCTGTAGAAAAGGTAAGCATCTCAAGAAAAGCTTCTCTTTTCAATGGTAGAGTTGCTAAATCTGTTGAAGTTGCTGTTGTATTTGCGAATCCAAAGAACGACTTCATGACCTTTTCATTGAGAATAATGCGATCTCCACGTACTGTAGTTATCAAGGAGTCTCTTACGAATCGCATATTTTGCCAAAATTGCAAAATGCCTTCCACATCACATTTTTCTGTGAACTTAACTTCTAAGATGTTCCTCAATCCGGGTAGTTTCTCGATTTTATCACGTGCCCAGCTGGCTAACAGAGTGTTTTGACACATACCTTCATACATTTCAAGTGTTAGTTCATCCAGCTCTGTGATCAATCGTTTTTCATTCGAATTTTCTGAAGTGGCCATATTTGAGTGTGAACACGAAAATTTGATTTTGAGAGAAGGGGTTGCAAAGAGTCTGTTTTGCTTTCTGGAAGGAGATTTTGAATTTCGAATGAAAATAATGTGAATGGGGATTGAATAAATGGTTAGGATATTCTGGCGGTTGAGTGGTACAACTTTTCAAATTCCATGATGGTTTTGGTAACCGATGCTTGTACTGTTCTGACAATTGTGGGGTGTACACGTGAAATTCAGACAAAAAGAACTGCGGTAATTTAATGCGACATAACCGCTGAGGATTTTACCATATCAACCTTTGACTAAATTTGACTGGAATGAAAACTGATGCTGAGGTCAGTTCTAGAGATAATTCAGTTCCATCAAATTTTCGATTTGATTAATCGATTTGAGATTGTTGATGTCAATGACTAGTCTCATTATGAGCGCACCCAACATAACAAAGATTAATCCCCTTGACGAATCTCTGGCTTAACTGATTTAACTGACTTTGATTATTCCCAACTTAGTTCTTAGTTTGGCAAACCTATCTTTGTCCAATGGCTTTGTAAAGATATCTGCCAACTGATCTTCAGTAGGTACATAAAGAACTGTTATATCCTTCTTCTCTGCATGATCTCTTATAAAGTGGTGACGTACATCAATGTGCTTTGTCATTGAGTGTAGAACTGGATTATCAGTAATTGCAATTGCACTGGTGTTATCACACATTATGGGAATTGTTCCTTCTTCTATCCCATAGTCTCTTTATTGTTTGTCTAATCCATAAAACTTGAGCACAAAACTTCCAGTGCGATATATTAAATTTTTCGGTGTAGAAGTTGAGATTGAGTTTTGCTTCTTGCTAAACCATGACACAAGTCTATTCCTAGTACCCGACATGTGCTGATGTGCTTTTTACATCCACTTTGCATCCAAAGATAATCTGAATCTGAATAAGAAATCGGCTTGAATTCTCCTTCTTTTGAGTACCAAATTCCAACTCCATCTGTGTCTTTCAGATATTTCAAAGTTCTTTTCACAACTGTGAGATGACTTTCTTTTGGTCTTGACTGAAATCTTGCACATACTCCAACAGTAAAATATATATCTGGCCTACTTGCTGTTAGATAAAGTAAGCTTTCAATCATCCTTCTGTAAAGTGTTTGATCAACATCTTTGCCTTCTTTGTCTTCATCAAGCCTGATGTTGGTCCCCATTGGTGTAGAAATTCCAGTAGATTTCTCCATACCAAACTTTTTGATAAGTTCTCTTGTATATTTGGTTTGGTGAATGAAAATTCCATCTTCTAACTGTTTAACTTGCAATCCTAGGAAATAATTTAGTTCTCCCATCATACTCATCTGAAATTTGCTTTTCATCAAACTGGCAAATTTCTCACATAACTGTTCATTTTCTGATCCGAAAATGATATCATCAACATAAATTTGAACAAGTAGAGTATCTTCTCCATTATTCATCCTGAATAAGGTTTTGTCGATAGTTCCTTTGATGAATCCATTGTCCACTAGAAACTGAGATAGAGTTTCATACCAAGCTCTTGGTGCTTGTTTAAGTCCATAAAGAGCTTTCCTTAGTCTAAAAACTTTATCTGCTTGATCTTTGATTTCAAATCCAGGTGGTTGTTGAACATATACTTCTTCTTCAAGAACTCTATTCAAAAATGCGCTCTTAACATCCATCTGATAAACTTTGAATTTCTTGTGAGCAGCAAAGGCAAGAAATAATCTGATTGCTTCTAATCTTGCAACTGGTGCATAGGTTTCATCAAAGTCTATGCCTTCTGCTTGAGAGTATCCTTTGGCTACAAGTCTAGCTTTGTTTCTGATGATATTCCCATCTTCATCAAGTTTGTTTCTGAAAACCCATTTGGTTCCAATGATATTCACATGAACTGGTCTATCTACCAATTCCCATACTTGATTTCTCTCGAATTCATTGAGCTCTTCTTGCATAGCTAATATCCAATCTGGATCTTTCAAAACTTCTTCAATTTCTTTAGGTTCTGATTGAGATAAAAAGCATGCAATCATTGCATCTAATTGATGTCTTGTTCGAACTCCAGCTTGAGTATCACCAATAACTTGTTCTTCAGGGTGATCTTTCATCCATTGATGTGTGTGAGTTTGTATCAATTGATTTGCATTTTGTTCAACTGATTCTTCAAGGACTGATTCTTGAACTTGTTCAACTGAGTCTGAATGAAGTTGTTCAGGTTGTTGAGCAATTGGAAACTGAGGTTGATCTTGATCTGAACAATCTGAAATTTGTAGTCTTCCAATGTCAACAAAATCGGTTACGGCATGATAGTAATGGAGGGCGAGAACCGGTTCAGTCGGTCTCGATTGTTTCACCAGGGAAGTTTGGTTCATCAAATACTACATGTATTGATTCTTCATGCTTGAGTGTCCTTTTATTTAATACTCTAAAAGCTTCTTCGACACTTGAATATCCTAGGAAAATTCCTTCATCGACTTTAATGAAAAACGTGAAGTTGATCTTTTCCAATATTGTGTATGAAACATTTGCTTCCAAAAGCATGAAAATATGAAACATTTGGTTTTCTTCCATTCCAAATTTCATAAGGAGTCTTCTCATGTCTCTTGTTCATGAGAGCTCTGTTCTGAGTGTAACAAGCTGTGTTAACAACTTCTGCCCAATATCTTTCCGGTAGTTTAGCTTCACAGATCATAGTCCTTCCTGCTTCTTTGAGTGTTCTGTTTCTTCTTTCAGCTACACCATTCTGCTGAGGTGTACCTGTGGCAGCAAGTTGATGTAAAACACCATTTTCTTCACAATATTCAATAATCACACTGTTGAGGAATTCAGTTCCTTTATCTGATCTTATTTTTACAACTGAAACTTCTTTCTAATATTGAAGTCTCTTGAGTAATTCTGTAAGCCTTTGCTTGGTTTCACTTTTCTTGCTTAGAAAGATTACCCAAGTTTATCTTGAAAAATCATCTACTACCACCAAAGTATACTTCTTTCCACTGATACTAATTGGTGTAATAGGTCCAAATAAATCCATGTGTAGTAATTCTAGATGTCTGGTTGTAGAATGCTGAGACTTGGTCTTGAAAATTGCTTTTGTTTGTTTTCCTTGTTGACAGGCGTCACACAAAATGTCCTTTTTGTATGAGATATATGGTAGTCCAATGACTAGCTGCTTCTTAACAAGTGTGTTGATGTCATCAAAGTTAAGATGACTCAGTTTCTTGTGCCATAGCCAACTGATCTCTGATTTGGTATGCACAAGTAAACAAGTTTCAGCAACGGCTGTTGTCCAGTCTACTACATACATGTTTTCTTTTCTTCTTCCGGCTAGAACAACTTGATAAGCTGATTCGCTGATGACAACGTAAAATTCTTTGTCAAAAGTAACCTTGTATCCCATATCACAAAATTGACTGGTGCTGAGTTGATTGTAGTGTAGTCCTTCTACATAAGATACATTCTTGATTGTAAGTCCATTTCTGATTAAGGTGCCGTAACCTCTGGTGTATCCAGGTTTATCTTTACTTCCAAAATTGACTTTTGGTCCATCATTTGCAATAAAATTACTGAGACAGTCCTTGCTCTTTGTCATGTGTCTAGAACAACCACTGTCCAAGTACCAAATATCCTGCAATAAAAGTCAAAAGTTTTTAGGTACCCAATTCGCTTTGGGTCCATGGGGTCGATTGTCAAGATAACTCGGGAATATATCCTTTAGGTATTCTTCGGATATTGTTGCACCTGTTTTCATATATGTAAGCCACACTCCCATAATGTCTGTGTTTGGACTGTGTCTTATTTATATGATCACTCAGATCTTTTGGCTGAAATTTATTTCCATCATGCATTCTGTTATTAAAGCTTGAATGATAACTATCATTCCTTACAGATCGAGGTCCGAATCGACCTTTGTATCGTGATTTATATGCCGAGAACCGAGATTAGTCCTCTCATTGAGTTTTGGGTGAAACTTGTGATAAGTTTTGATGTCCGGAATGATTGTCATTATCAGTTTTATTAACAAATTCAGTAAAATTCCAATCATCATCAGTAGGATATAGTCTTCCTTTCCCCCTGAATGTGTGAATCCTTGAATGACTGACATTCTTGGATTTACTTTGATTGTAATTTTTCTGGTTCTTGACTTGATTTGTTTTTGTGGATCTGGTGGTTGATTTCCCAGTTCGGTTTTCTTGAAATGCAACAGATTTACCATATGACTTGCCTTTGTTAGTAAATCCAGTTGTCTTTTTAGAAAATTGATTTATCCTATATGAAACTGGCCTTACTGGTTCAGCAATTTTCTCAGTTTGAGGAAGTTGCTCAGCTACGAACTTAATACCAGTTTTGGTACTAGGTCCTGCAGCTTTGCTAGTTCTATCTTTGGAAGATTGCTGTGTATCAAATCCTAAACCACTTTTGTCTCCATTTGGTTTTCCAGATTTGAATCCAGTAATTGAACTTGATTGAGCAAACGATTCGATTCTTCTTTCTGGCGATGCAAGGTCGATGTCGAATCTTTTCTTTATCAGTTTTAGTCAATTTCAACATTTTTAGTTCAGACTTCAATCTTTCAACTTCAAGAATTAGACTTTCTTTCTCAGCTTTGATTGATTCATAACCAGCTTGAATATTTACTAGCTAATTCATCAATTCGTCAAGCGTTTCTTCTAATTCTAGATTTTCTGGATTGGAGTCAGCAGTCGAAGAACATGCATTTATCATGGAAATCTGAGCTGAAGAGTATTTAGAGTTTGATTCACATACCTCATTTGTATCTTCCATGTGTGCCATTAAAGCTGTGTCATCTGATAGTCTTTCAGTACCAGCTTCATAATCTGATTCATCTCCAGCAAAGAGTTCTCTTCTACCAACTCTTCTTGGTGGAGTCTTCTTGGTCAGTTCTGGACATTCAGCTTTATAATGTCCTGGCTTCTTGCAGTTGAAACAGAGATATTCATATTCTTTTCTTTTCTCAGGAGTCATTTTGATGAATTTTTGAGTGACTGGATGTCCACTCTTCATCCTTCGAATTCTGTTCATCATCACAGCCATTTGTTCTTCCATCTCATCCAATTCATGAAGATTGCTAGATGAGTTTTCTTGAATGTCATTTGATGTCTTTGCCAAGTCTTCGTGGGTTTTTGGTTCTTCCAGAGCTTTGATTATTGCAGCTGTGCTTGTGAAATCTTCACTGAATTCATAAGCTTTCAAATCTGAAAAGATCTTGAATGAATCCTCTACATCAAGTCTTCTTGATTCTTCCATGGCAGTGACCTTCATTTTCCAGCACATTGGTAATGCCTTCAAGATTCTTGTGTTGATAACTTTCTTTGAATATTCAATCTTGAGTAGATGTAATTCATCCATGATAGCACTAAATCTTGTCTCCATTTGGTCAATGGTTTCTCCAGATTTCATTTTGAAATTCTCAAACTTTTGTTTTGCAACAGAAATTTTATTTTCCTTGATTGAATCCGTTCCTTCACAAACTAACTGAAGTTTGTCCCACATTTCCTTGGCGGTTGTGCATTCTTTTTTTACCTTCGTGTACATGTTTGTCATCAAGAGTTCTGAGGATAAAGTCCATAGCAACATTGTTGAGATTGTTTCGCTTGCGATCATCACTAGTCCATTCGGATTTGGGCTTTGGAACATGAATTTGTCTTCCACCTTCAGTTTGCATGTAGGTGATCTGGATTGGTCCATCAGTGAGTACATCCATCATCTCATCATGAGTAGCTGCTAGAAAAGCCTGCATACGACGTTTATATTCGTCAAATCTGTCCATGTTGCACATAAGCATTTGTCTTGCATATTGATTGTTATCCATTGTGAGTGAGTGAAGACTGATAGTAGATTAATTGAAAAACTGAGCTTTCAAATAAGAACAACTAGAGGAGATATAGAGCAAATGATATCTTGTTAAAGAAACACTGTTCCGATACCAATTATTGGTCCCTTGGAAAGGCTAACACAAGTTTAGAGGGGGGGAGGGAATAAACTTGTCCCTAAAAATGGATTTTAAACAACTTAAGGTTCAGTTATAACTTGTGTGGAGTTAAGCTGACAAAGCTGAGATTAAGTCAAACTGACTTAAGCTGAAACTGAGTCAACCGGCAGCGGATATAGTTCTAGCCTTTTTCTTGATCTTGTTATTCTATTATGAAAGCTAAGTGCTGTGAATTGAATTCTGATGAATGTCAGTTGTGAACTGTGAGGTGTATAACAATCAAGTATCAAAATCCTGTAAGTAAATGTTGAATAAATGCGTAAAGTAAATAAGGCAAGTATTATAGAGGTTCCGTGTGGTGTAATCTTGTCACCCTCTCTTCCACGTAGTGCGGAGGAAAATTCCACTAGAACTTCTTGAGGTGCACTATTAAAAAGTCCTAAACAATAGTCCTTGGCTAATCCCTAGCGTCACTATCTAAACAGGTTGTAGAACAGGTAGAATTGTCGCTCTTCAAATGCTTGAACCACTTTGGTCCTTAGAGGTAGAATTGCCTCTTCACCGCCTACTACCACAAACACAATCTACCCGATCGCTTGTCACAATCTGTCCTTGGCAAAACCTTCTGGTTTGCTTCACGATCTAAAACCTTCGATGTAGAATCAAAGTTAATGAGAATCAATAAGTTGATTCTTGTTTGCGGTTCTTCAAAGTGTTGGATTCTTGATAAATTCTTTGTAGCTTGAACACTTGAAGAAATACTAGATGAGATCTTGTTATAGTTCAAAGATGATAGCAATTCGAATAAGATGACTAGTGCACAAACTTGCTTGATAATACTTGTTAATCTCTCATTTATCTTGGGTGCAAAGTCTTCTATTTATAGTGTGAGGTCCAACGTTCATCTGGCTCAAATTCGAATTGTATCAACGTCTCTTTTGTAACGGCTATATTTTTTGACCGTTCTGCTGTGTCAGTAACTCATCCAATGAAATTGTTTTCTTTACAACGTTCGACTGTACTTTCAGTTTGTTGGATGGCTGACATATAAAACTGAGTTTCCTTATCAGTTTTATACTGAGTTTTTCACTTGTCAGTTTTCTAACTGATTTGGAGCATTAACTGAGATTTTACTCTTCTTCAAATATCAGTACTCCAGTTTTCATCTGATTATTATTGACTTAATCAGAGTACACCATAAATTATTATCATCTAAGAATTCATTGTCCTTATGATTCTTAGGTCTTTATACAAGATCTATAAAGTCGATTCGAGTCACCACAATCTTGCCGAAGTCTAACTTTACAGCCTCGACTTGTAATCTTCATAATCGAGTTTGAACCTCGCTTCTTCATTCTTCAATAACCGAGTTTGAACCCTCGCTTCTTCATTCTTCAATAACCGAGTTTGAACCTCGATTCTTCGATCTTTTAGATAAGTCAACCGAAGTCTCAGAAACTCTCAAATGAACTTACCTTCTTGGCCCATGTAGGTGTATTCTGGGTCAGTTTGCTTGTCTTGATGATTTCTAGTTTTCTACTTGATTTCCAGTTTTCAGTTTTACGACACACTAACTATTACAGTGCTTGTTTGATGTAACCTATACAAATGTCAGACTCTAGTAAAACTTATACATTCAGTTCTAGACATCTTTTAGCTTTTCACTATAACAGCTGGCTTCAGAACTTCATCAATGGGGTTAAGATAATACTTTAAACAAATAAGATGAATTGTCATCAAAACATAAATTTTATTTCCAACACATAGGCCAAGGCCTACGACATAGCAAAATTTTCTGAACTCTCTGAATCAGATAGGCCACGGCCTGTAAATCATAGGCCACGGCCTACAACACCTGGGAGCACTTTTCTGCATTTTCGATTTCTACTCAAAACCAACCATTTTTAACATCAAAATATACATCCAAATAGCATCAAAACAAGTTCTAAACATGCTATAACACCTTGTATTACAACAACAACAACTAGCATGATTTCTAACAACAAATCATACCCAAAATACAACCTTAACATCATAAAACCTTAACTATACATAAGGAAGAACCTCTTACCTTCTAGAAATCCAAAAGCAAAGCCTAACCTTCAGAAAGACTGCAGCACCACTAGGACTTCAACCCAAACCTAGTTGATCAACCAATTGGACAAGAAACAATTGTGATCAAAAGCTTCTAAACAACAGGCACTACGAATTGAAGGATTCTACGCAACCAAACCAGACCAAACTTGAAGATTACCAAAACTAGGGCAAAACTAACCTTTCTCAAAACTCAGAACTTTTAGTATCAAAAGCAAGCCCTTCTTCCGCTGATTCTGAATCTTCAAACGATTCTGAAAACTAATCACAGACTTGTGAGAATTGTGCAAAAGTCTCCTTTGTTTGCTTTTCTATTTCTTCTCTTTTCTGATGCCTTCAACGTGAAAGCCGGAGGTGAGTCGATAACTCCTTGGCAACCTCTAAATTAATGGGAAGTTAATTCCCCAAATAAAACTTCCCACCTTAATTGCATTTTACTCCCCTTTAAATACCATTATGTCCCCAAACTTCTTAAATTTTCCAATAAATCCTTTTCCTTTTTAAATCTTAAATCCATAAATAAAAATCTAATATTCCGTGTTTCGTAAAAGACACGGCTGCCCTTCTACGAAAGGTCGGGGTATTACATTCCTCCCTCCTTAAGAGGAGTTTCGTCCTCGAAACTCGAACGTGCTTATACCGTTGACCTTCCTTAGCAACTCTTTCTTCAACACAACCCAAACCGAAGCTTCACTTGTTTCCCATTGACAACAACAACTCTGATCTTGCACACTGAACCAAAAATCTACTGATTCCCAAACCATTTAAACCCTTGTACACAAAACACAAACTGACCAACCACATCTTGAACCACTGGTACTTCACTAACCAAACCTCTACTCGATGCATCCTTCACCAGAATGCCTTATTATGTCTATAATCCAAGTAGACAAAATTCTTGGATGGTTGACCTATACCAAGAATCACTTTATGGTCCGTAGAATTCATAACTGTTACTTTACTCTTGCCACGGAAGATTCTAACACAACCAACAACTTGTAGTGACATCCTAGCAACCTTGATTACTCTATCCAAAGGTGTTGTAACAACCAAGAGATCCCTGAGGTTATTCTTACTAAAACTGAGGAAGTGGTGCCTGATTCTGAAACCGATCCACACGCTCCAACTAACTCACGACGGTCGACCCAAGTCTTGAACCAAACCACTCACTTCTTTATCGAGAGCCTAGTACCAACCGAGTGTCTCGAGGTTACCTATCATTACGAAAGATCGGGAAGGATCGAGAATGTGACTAGGTGGTCTAAAGAGATCTTATCTTAAAAGAGTAGAAACCTATGATGACAAGGAACGCCGCTCGATATTAATCATGAACGCCCGTTCCGGATACCAAGTCCTTATCCGGAAAAGAAATGTTCAGCAAGTATAATATTGAATTTATTTAGTATTATACGTGCCGAATGTTTCTTTCCGGATAAGGACTGGGTATCCGGGAACGGAGCGTTACAGTTATAAATCCGGTGATTGATTTTGTCTCATCTTCTATACTTCTATACTCCTAACTCCCATCTTCTACACTGTTGACTCGTCGTCGTTTACTATAAATCTGGTGACGATTCTCCAGAAAAAACCCTAAGGCGATAACATCGGAAAGTACAACAAAGGCGTCGGAAACCTCAAAGAAGTACGCCGGAACCTCTTGTTTTGGTCCTTCCGGAAGATTATGATGATCATCATCATCTTTAGATAACAACTTAAAATAATGAACTGATACATAGCAAAACATACAACCGCAAATCACACATACCGTCGCGAATCCGCATCGACCGCATGCGCTGCTACCGCCTTCGCCTCCCAGCGGGTGGAACAATTGTTTTCCTATCATAAGCTCTCTAAAAAAATAAACACGCGAGCGTAAATAACTACGTGAAGCAAAGGCACATCATTATCGTTATTGTTAATGAGATTAAAGCAGCAGGGCCGGCCTTGATATTTTTTGGGCCAAAAACCAAGTCGTCGAATTAGGTTATTTAGTTTGAAGGTACATGTTTATCGATTCGAATTAGGCCAAGTAAATTTTTTTTATCGATTCGAGTAATTTTTTTGGGCCTTTATATTAGATTGGATCGGATTGGATCTACACGAAATTGTTTTTTTCTTTTAGCGAAACATGTAATGTTGGGCCGCCGGCACCGTTGGGCCTAAGACCACCGCCTCACAGGAGTCCCGGCCCTGGAAAGCAGAATCATGAGCAATGCAAAGCGCAAAGTATGCTACAAAAATTGCAAAAACACACATTAAAAAGCAAGCAATTGCGCCAAAAGGATGAAACAAAAAAATGTTTTGTTATGACGGATCGATCAAGAAATGATGGTGATTGTGAGTAAAGATTAGAATTAAACAATCACAAGTAAATAATACAGAAACAAGAAGAACAGAAATTTAACGTGGTTTCCGGCAATGTGCCGACTAGTCCCTTGGGAATCAAACCCTTACCGACTTAACAGCCAACCCAATAATTGACTGAAATACCCCAGAAGTAACTTTGACCAAATCAGAAAACCATGCAAACGTGTTCCCCATTTAATGCTGAGAACAAACTCAGCAGTCTTCAACAGATGATCAGTCTGTTGACTTCGCTCATTGAACACCAAACTCGAGACGACCAAAGTCGTCTTCGACCAAACCACAGTTTCCCAAACTCAGCTGAGTACCACACTCAGCTGAGCAAACTCAGCATGCATAGTTTAAGTCACCACTAGAAGTTTTCAACCCATATTTTTCATCTACCATTGTGATTGTTGATTTGATTTTGCAATTTAGCATTTGTTGATTTTTTTTTTGTAATTTGAATAAATTGGTGATTTTGTTAAATAGACACATACAAATCTCAATTTATTTCAACTTCTTAATCTCAAGTTCATCCTAATTTTCGAAAAAAAAAAAGTTTATCTGTTGTTGTTTAACACGTAATAAAATTTTATTTTAAAGAGAATGGATTGATTTTATGATTTATACTCCCTTGCAAGTGCTAGAGTTGTTAACGAGTTGAGCCGACTATCTGTTCTTTAGCTCGTATTTGTTTAGATTACGAGTTTGTTTATAATCATTCGTTTAATAAATGAACAACATGTTTTGTTCAATTTTGATTCGTTTATGTCACGAGCTTATCCGTTTTTCGTTCAGGATAGGTATGAACCGTGTTCTAACCCGTACACTTCTATTCGGGTTCGTCCGATCGCCAAAATAGCAGAACAAGGCCGTAAACCACCACCGCCTACTCAAGCTATTAGTTACATGGACCCCCAGGACGTCGGCCCCAATATCCCGGCCCCGCGACTCGGCAAGAGGTCAGGCATGGGCATTGGGGGCCGATCCGCCGAGTTCAGGTGACGAATAGGCCCACAAAAGGCCCGAGGCCACTACACTTGGGGGAGAGGGATATCGACGATTTGGGTACAACAAGGAGATAAGGGACACGATACGCCGCCAGTTTATTGGAGTCGCCACTCTTTAGAGCTCACGCGGGATGGCAGGCCATACGAGGCTTTAGTTGTACTATTAGTCCTTTATTGTAATTATGCCCAACTATAGTCGGTTACTTCCCTATAAATAGGGCTCACAGTATCCCATAAAGGAGGGGCATTAAGGAAAAACTAAGGCTTACTCCGCCAAATTCCTTGCTTGACTTATTTCATATTTGCACCACCACAAATTCCACAGCACCACCGCGTACCGCCACTCTCATGTATTCTTTTAGCCAGATATCCACCACTAAACAACTGTTGATTTACCCAAGATAATTTCGACGTTATCAGTTCGCTAAAAAACCGAAAGCTCGACTCGATTAAAATAAAATTTGTTTGAGTTCATGTTCAAGTTCGGCATGTTAAACATATTTTTGCCTTCAAGCTTGAGTTGTTAACAAGCCGACCTGAGATCGATTAAAAAAAATAGCTTGAGCTCATAAATAAGTTCGGCTCGTCAAACATATTTTTGCTTTCTAATGACTTCTTAGTATTACCATGAAGGAAAATCAATAATACGAGCGACGAAGAAGAAGAAAACGCATATAATACCAATTATATGTGCCTGAGTGCCTCAATATCATTTTTCCCAACACTAATCAGCCAAATAATGGAAATATATAAGGTGGCTTATGTCGGCATCACAAATTCGCTTCTAGTACCACGAATACTTTCGGCACCCTACAAGTTACTCTTGGCACCATATTGAATATTTTTATAACTTATGTACTCCAAGCACCACCAAAAAAATGAAAAACTTACTTCACATACCACAAATCTTATAAAATACAATTTAGTCCAAATTAAAATGAGACATTATAATCCCACTACTTGTTTTGCGCCCAAATCATCATCAAGATCAACAAATTCATCTTCATCTTCATCTCCATCTTCCTCATCAAAAAATCAACTTCATCTTCATCATCATCATCAAAAATTTCTTCAACCTTCTTCAACCATTTTCATCAAAAAATCATCTTCATCTTCATCTCCTTCAACCATCGTCATCTTCTTCAACCATCTTCATCTTCTTCAACGTAATACATCTTCTTCAAGAAACTTTTTTATTACATCAAACTCATCACCCAAAAAATTGATAATCTTGAGCATTTAATAAGATAACACTTAAACACCATTATCAATTGCTTAAAACCCCATGAATTATAAAAAAAAAAGATTTTTAGAGTTTTCCGATGCCTATTGGATTCTCCGGCCGGCGTCCTATAAAACGTTAATAATACTGACGTTCGTGTGCAAGTCGAACGTCGAATGTGCTGACGTTTAGACTCTAGAACGTAAAATGCCACTGTTTTTAACGCCAAAGAACTTTGACGCTTTTTCAAAGAAATCAAGATCGATGTAGAGACGCGTTTTGGACGCAGAACTGATTATGAGTTTGTTTATAAAACACCATCTATTTTGACGTTTATTGAGAAACATAACATCACCCCTGGTGACGTTTGTGAAAAGCAGAACATAATATGATTCTATTTTCTAAACGTCACCATATCTGGCGTTGCTTGGCTGAAGCAACGTCAGTATTGTTGACGTTTTGGACCTATTACAGAATAAACATGATCATAACATTATATAAACAAACATAACGACAAATATTGATCCGAAAATATCCAAACATTGGTCCCAAACAAAAATCATCCCCAACTAATCCAAACATACTTCAACATCTAATACAATGAATTAAAATGTTCAAAACCAAAAGTAATAAGTTATAATCCCCACATCGAACAAGTTACAAAAATAGATTTAGAAATTTATTAATCCCCACTTCTAACACGATATGATCTATTGTTGGCTGATCAACGAGTTCAAAGGTACATCTATCTTCAACATTGAGATCATTGTCCGTCATGAAAATGTTTAACCATGTGATGCGAGCTTGTCGATAGGGTTCGGCACACGCTACAAGTCTAGCCGGCCATGAATCCTCTGTGGCACTTTGCAATTCCACAGTCTTGCATCACAGCATGTCGTGAGTCGTAGCAAATGGTAGTGGAATATTCTACCAATCACAACAAAATTAAATAGTGCTAGAAAATGCAGTGAGGGAAAACCATAAAACAAGAAAAAATAACTAAGATGCTATTGAAAATAACTAAGATGTTTTTAGAATATCTCACCACATAACCATGTGAAAATTCCGTGTTTATCAAATAATGCCTCAAAACGGGATTTGAGCTTACCATTGTTGTTGTCACCACCTGCATCATCATCCGCACCATCATCCGTGATCCTCTTCTTCACTCTCGGACTCAAAAAGTCTTTCTAAGGAGTTGTGCCTCAAACACAATAGTGTCGAAAGTGAAATCTCCTCGTGTTCAAACATCACAAACTTCACCCGATTCAAGCGATGAGCGCCACACATCGCCTCCCAACCTTCCCCAAAGAAATGAAGAAGTCTATTGTCTGTAGGTCCAACCCTCACTTCCCATGTCCCTCGTCAGCTATTGAGAACAGCCCTATTTAGGTTCCGTAGGGTGTCGTTCAAATTATCAATGTATTTTCGTGGTAGTGTCTATGAAGAAAGCAACATATCACGTTATTTCAATCATAATGTAAGCGATAAAAATGTATGTTAATTAATAATTACATACCAAACTTGTTGTGAATCCGCCTATAAGAACTTTGAAGAAACGATCATTATTCATTTTCTTCACTGTAGATTAAAAAGGAACGAGGAATCAGAATTCGAATTAGAATCAGTCCACATGCCATTCCAAAACAAGACAACATAGATGCTCAAGCCAAACACTCAAGACAGAACTCATACATTAATCCATACATACTACATACATGAACTTCTTGTACGATCAACAAGTGTTGCATGTTTTAATACGTGAAGTTCTTCTACTGTGAGTTCTTTTAATTGTTGAAGATGAGGGGGACATCAGGACTTTTTACGTAGATAATGGCTAGCCCGAATAAGTCCATTAAGAAACGGATATCTTTGGCATATCTTCTTATGGAAGATATTAACAAATGGATACCTTTTTGTCATTTTTTAATGGAACTTTATTCAGGTAAGCTAATCTACAAAAAAGCAAAGAGATTCCAAGGTTTTGTAAACGGGTGACAATCGGTTAAAATAAAGAGATCCAACGGCTTTACATTATCGGGTCCAAACAACACACATAATGGGCAAAACAGATCTAAGTATACATTCAACTAACACACTTACATTGCCAAAATTAGATTTTAAGGCCCTTTTTATGAGTAAAAATGTAACTAGCTTACTTTTCATTTTAACACACTTACATGGCATAAATTCATAGTTGGAAAGGTATTTACAATGTCAAGAAACACACTAATTCAAAGTTGTTATGTGCACAATAATTATGTAATTATAGTGAAATTAAACACATAACGCCAGCAAGTTTGACGTTACATTAACAAAATAACGTCAATCTTACTGACGTTCTACTAAACATCAAAGCAATGCGACGCTCGAAGAAATATTAACGTCAGACTCACTGACGAAGAAACTGGTAACCTTAGTGGACTTTTATGATCGGAACGTCATCCTATCTGACTTGCATATGAAGAAAAACGTCAAATTACGCGATGTTTTAATCACCCGATCGATTCCCCAACCCTTCGATCGGGAAACGCGAAAAAGGTGTGGGTCGTAAAAGCAACTTTGTGTCAAATGAAAAATAAAAAAGTAAGTAATGTAGATGTAGGGGTTAAAAGGTTTTTTAAGAAATGAGGGGTAGAAGTTAAAAAGTGAGGGACTAAAGTGTTTATTTTATGAGGGACTAAAGTGTTTAGTTTGTAAAAGTTATTAAATGGATTACTTTTAGGTGTTGCCTTGAGTGATTAGGTGGTGTGGAAAAATAAATGAAAAATAATAAATTAAAAGGTGCCAATAGTATTTTCGTGAGAAGATATAAGCCGCCATATATAATCAATCCAGTAAAAACTACTACATCCGTCTCATAAATGTGTCCATGTTTTGAAAATTATTTGTTCCATAAAAAGTGTCAATTTTAAAAACTAATGCATCATTTAATGCATTTTTTCCATACATACCCCTATTCTAACATTTAACTTTTCTATAATCATTTCATATTTCAAAACAAGCATTTATGATAAGATAGGGGTATATATGTCTATTTGTATTTAAAATACAACATTAATTATTTTCTTAATCCATATGAAATACAAAAAGTTGACACTTTTTTTAGAAGGAAAAAGAAATTTTATCAAGCCAAATCCGCAATAGCGGCGGAAAGTACATCATGAGGGGGGAAGCTCACAAACAATACGACCAATATGACCTATCTCATGCCTAGCCAACAAATGCGCTGGAAAATTGCTTGTGCGTTTGACGAAAGTAAAAGAAGAGGAAGCAAAGGATGGCAAAAGCGCACGATAGTCACGTGCTAGACCGCTGGAGACAGAAAAAATCATCCGACGGTCGTAGTAAGGCTTGAATACATGGCAGACAATCAAACTCGAAGGTAACTACAGAGAGTCCCAATTGAATCACCTCTTCCATTGCCATAAGGATCGCCTGCATCTCCAGGGTCAATGTGAAACGAAAAGGCCGCAATAATCGAGCCAAGCGCATCTCTGAAGATTAGACCTACACCAGATTCCGAGTCTGTGACCGAAGTGTCAGAATTGCATTTCTAGCTGCCCACAGCAGGAGCGCTCCATATGACTGGATGGGCAGTCTCTTCGGATTCTGAATGAGAAGTACAGACGGTCATATGATACTCCACCGCCCCTGCTAATGATACAACATCCCGAATTTCCAGAAAAAATGTAAAATAGTAATTGGATGTATTTACTATGACCTAATTATTATTTAACCAATTAGTTTGATTAAAAATGGATTAATTAAATGTTTTGGAAATTTAATGATAAGAAATAAAAGGATTTAGTCATTTAATTAAATAATTTAATTAATGGCTATAAAAAAAGGAAATAATCCCCAAAATCTCTTATTATTTCTCACGCATATTTTGAAAAAAAAAAAAAGAGAAGGGCGACGGCAGCGCAAAAGACAGACGCAGAGTTCGCCAGAAAGCGGAGGAAGGGATCTTCAATCGTGCGGCTAATTCATCAGGGTTTTGAGCAGGCGGAAATAGAAGAAATTGATCACTGGATAAATACAGTTGTTTCCATACTCTTCGTTTTCTAAACAGTAAGTTTTCAGTTTAGCAATAGTTTTAAGTAATCGTCGAGTTCGATTCTTCAAAAATTCATATCTTTCAATCCGTAGCTCTGTTTCGCAGCCATGAGTAGTCAAAACGATCGTCTTGGAGCGTAGATTGTTCTAAAAATAGTTTCACAGCAAGTAATCCAGGTAATATTCAGTTTTGCACACTTTTTCAATTCGGGGTTTTCAAGGAAACTAAGATTTTTAGGGTTATTTGTTGATCAATTAGGTTTCGAGTTGAAGGCTTAGAAGATCAGCAGTATCTTGAAGGTTTCGGATCGTTTTTGCTGGCAATTAAGGTAATAGGCTCTTCCTAACGAATAATTACGGTTTTACAATGTTTAGGTTGAGTTTTAGAGTTGTTTGTAGCAAGGATCAATGGTTATATGTTGTTGCAACGCTATGATATGTTATAGTATGGTTAAAGAATGTTTTACTGTTGTTTTTCTGGGTATCTTGATGATAAACGTGTTTGGTTTGGGATGGAATCGTTTAAGAGTAGAAAATCATGTTTTAGGGAGTTGTAGGTGGAAATGCGTACGCATTGGCTAGCAATGCACACGCATTGCTGTTTCATGATGGTCTCTTTTGTTCCCAGTTGGTGCAATGCGCACGCATTGATTAGCAATGCGCACACATTGTTGTTACAGGTTGGACAGATTTACTTTGAGCAGGTGGAATGCACACGTATTCAAATGAATGCGCATGCATTCGGTCCAGTTTTGGGAAAAATGTGGTTTTAAGCCACGAGATGAGTTTTAGATGTTAATTCTTGATCTAATAACATTAAATGAATATGAACAAACCTCGATTGTGTTTCTGATGCGTTTAGTTCCGGCACCGAATGTACTCTTCCAAAGATTTGAAATTCGGGACCGTCGGAAGAGCATGAAAGGGCTTGTGCTTTGATGAATTAGTATTCATGAATGTCTGTGTATTTTCTAGGCCTTGTCCTTGTCTAGTGATATAAGTAAGAGAGTAGTTGATGTGAGGAGGCTTACTTGAAAATACTTAGGTGGCTAGATAACAACAAATACTAATTACATACGTGCTAGTAAAAAGATTAAATGTCATGCCATTCTTGGTAAGACACCGAATCATATCGGCGATGTAGTACGTTCATAAAGGTGAACAACGCTACTGGCTCAAAAGGCTGAATGGTAGTGGAGGAAATTCATCGAACGTATACGCATACCGGGGAGACCCCAGAGCTATCAGGTGCTGCACACCGTTAGTTAGCAAGTATATCTTTAGGATGATAAACGCCATGCGTAGTGCCCTTGAATGCTAACGTAACCAAGATAAGTTAAGTTAGAAATGTATAGTCATGACATGTTGACGGATATGGAGTGAATCCTAGATTGAGTCAGTCTCATAAAGATAACCTGACAATAATAATGAGAACCTTTTTATTGTAGAACTTAGTTATTCATTAGCTTCTCACTTTTACTAAGTACTTTGTACTTACCTCCTTTGCATTTTCTTTTGTATGCATTGCAGGGTGAGAAGACGAACAGGTTGACCAAGAGTAGTCGACGGCTTGATGACGCTGATGCCTTGAAGATGCTTTTAGTTTATTTTTCCTCGTAAAGGTTGTATTAGACTTGTTGTTTTTTTTACTCCTAGACTTTTGTAAATTATGATTGTACTTTTAAGAGCTCGTATTGTGTAAGTCTTTGGGTTTTCGTCGTTGTAGTTTAACTTTCCACCTTTAGTATTGTTGTAATCTATTCACAGTGGCATTTATGTTTTTATCCGAGTCTTTTTAACTTCCGTTTGATTTATTTTGATACGATGACGTAGAGGCTTATGTATAATATTAGATTTATTTAATGCTATACGCGCCAAACGTTTTTCTTCCGGATAAGGGCTCGGTATCCTGGAGCAGGGCGTTAGAAATGATGAGACGGTGGTAGTATATATATATATATTGAATGTTTGCATTAATGCTTTTAATCTGGGAAAATTATTGGGTGCACCCACCATATGCGGAGTGCACCAATTGGCAAAATATACACCGTTTATTTTTAAACAGAATTCAAACTGTATTACTCAAATTTATTTACTTTATCAAATAAATGCATGTGGATATACCACTCAATAACTTCCTTTCATCTGAAGATCAATCGCCGCCGTTTCTTTAATCTCGTGGTTCAAAATATTATCATTATAAATATCTCTGCAATCCTGGGCCAGGCAGGCAATAGGTGGAAAGTTATTGTGTGGTGAGGGAATTTGAAGTGAAGTGACGGGTGAAACGATCAGAACCACACAGTTTTAATACAGAATGAAGGTGTGTGGTGTGTGGTGTGCCACACGGTGTCTCCGCACCGTGTGGAGACACCACACAATAATCTCCCGCAATAGGTTATACGTACACAGGGATTGGCTCCCACAAAATGACAAAAATATGTACCGTGATTTGATTTGTTGAAATAATAATTAGGTTAGTACTTAGTAGTAGTACTTTATTTCATATAAAATTCCGTTTTTCTAAGTAAAAATAAATTAATATATTATATCAAATGGATATGTAATATTCCGATTTTTGAAAAAAAAAGGCAGACGTGTTATTTTGCGAAAATGAAATATTGGGTTCGGTTTCTTATATTTAGAGTTTAAGTTTTTTTTTTTTTTTAAATATATGTATGTATGGTTAAATATATATATATATATATATATATATATATATATATATATATATATATATATATATATATGTGTATATTTTAAGGAAATTCTAAATTTTTGGTAATTAAGGGTAATTAAGGAAAAATTGAGTAATTGGAAAATATATTTAAGGAAAATATATTCAGATTTTTCAATAACCTAATTAGTAATCAAATTTCTTCTTCTACGAGCATTGAGAGCGCACAAGAGCAAGGAGAAAGGGCTGAGAGACTTTTCTTGATTTCTGAGTCGTTTCTCAATCGTTTTTAGTTTCGAGAGAAGCATCGGAATCGTCGTAAGGAGAGCATCGTTTCAACCCAAGAAAGTTGAAGCTTTGTCTAAGGTATGATTTTCGCCCTAAGGGCTGTTCTTGAGCGTTCATGACCTCTTTTGGTTCGAATAATCGTAGTTTGATCGTTCTAGAAGCCGTTGATCGATTCTAAATTGTATTGGGATTGATCACATAGGTTTTCTGGGAGAGAAAGGACCGTTTGATGCTGTTTTTCTGAGTTTTGGACTAGTTTTTAGCTTTCTTAAAAGATAAGAAGCTCTTCCTACAATTCGATTATGGTTTAGAGTAATTAGGTTGTGTTTTTTATGCGTTTTGTATCAATGATTATGCCTAAAAGATGTTTAGGATTAAGGATTGTTTTGGATCATAAAGGGTATGTTTTTTTCTGGTGTTTTTATGATGAAAAACGTTTAGAACATGTTTGGGTTTGAGTAGAAATCGATAGAGTGCAGAAAATTACATTGTAGCAGATTTTGGCCATTTTGGTGCCCACCAAACCTTTTGGCGCGCCCCAAACCTGTAACAGAGAGTTCAGAGAACTCTCTAAACCATTTTGGCGCACGCCAAAAGCTTTGGCGCGCCCCGAACTTGAAACAGAGAGTCTAGAGCACTCTCTGGTGCATTTTGGTGCACGCCAAAGGTGTTGGCGCCCCCCCAACACTGTTTATATGATTATTCCTTATGTTTTAAGCTACGAGGTGAGTTCTAAATGACGTGTCTTGATCTAATAACATTAATTAAACATAAACAAGCCCCGATTGAGTTTCCAATGCGATTGGTTCCGGCACCGGACGTACTCTTAAAGGGAGTTGAAGTTCGGGACCGTTGGAAGGGCATGAAAGGGCTTGTGCTTTGACGAACTAGAGTTCATCAATATCTGTGTAATTGCTAGGCCTTGTCCGTATCTAGAGGTCTAGGGAGAAGAGTTGAGTTTGAGAGGGAGCTTACTTGAAAACACTTAGGTGGCTTGTTAACAACATAATAATAAACATACTTGTGTAGCTAAAAGATTAAGCATCAATCCATTCTTGGTAAGGCACAAGTCTATATCGCAATGTGTGTGCGTTCTGAAAGTGAATAACTCTATAAGTCTTTGGACCCTACGTACGGAGGAACACCACCCCGTAAGTCCGAGACCCTACGTATGGAGGGACTTCGCCGAACGTGTGTACTAATGAGTCTACCGTAAGAGGCTTACATGGTTATTGGTGAGATCCACCAATATGTTGCACCCAGATTACGCCGTGGTGAGTAGCACCATGCGTAGTGCCCTTGAATGCTGATGTAACAGAGATAAGCTAGGCTAGAAACGTATAGTCATGAAAAAGTGTCGATGTGCATGTCGTTGCCTTGTCGTGGAGTGACAGACCTTTTCTAGGCTATACAGATCCTAACCGGCAGTGTACCGGGTCAAATTGTAGCTCTAGTGTGGTGAGTCAGAGTATCGTATCCACAGGGAAAACATGGTAATTCTTTTAAGTGGGGTTAAACACCAAGAAGCTATTATTAACTCGATCTAAGTCGCAGTTTTTACTTTTTCCTGGGGTTAGATAGTTGGATCAGTTAGATTAGTTAGTAATGTTAGAGTTAGATGTTAGTAAAACAGAAAATAAAACAAATAAATACTAATATAATATATATTTTTGGATCTAGCCAAGAATACTTTATCTTGAATCAATATCTTTTAGTAGAAATAAATGAGACAGATCTTCCTTTATTCAAGGTCCAATCAATTATACTGTAAACGGTATACTCCTAAGCTAGGCAATTTCTCCTCACACGAAAGCGTATGAAATTGTCATATGTCTTGTCCTCTGTCCAATGTCATCCTCAAGCATGGGTCACTCCCGCTTTGTCATTCGCCAATTTTAAGGTATGTCAATTAAACAGCGAATTTAACGTGATAATCTTCTCGAGTATAAATTTCAATAAGAGTTTGTTTCTCCCAAACAAATCTACCCTGGTTTAGAAATCGGATTCCGTTGTCACGCTTTCACTCGCCAATTTTACCCTCCGGTCTTTCTATTAACGAGTTCATAAACTAACTACGAGGTGTCAATTCATAATTAGATTATGAATTCTTTCAAATCGATTAGCTACATCAATTCAAACATAGAAAGAGATTCATTATAATCGATTTTAATCATGATTACCAGAGTCGATCATCCATTTTACCAAAAGATTAATTAATTCAGATTCATATCTTGGCTAGATATATTTTTAGTTTAACATAGATATATATATCAGATTCTGTCAAAATGTCATGGATTAAACGGCTGGAAGTTTTCCATAATAGCCTTCTGTCAAGATGACAAAATTCTATTACAACCAAATTTAGCCTTTCGATCCAAACACTTATCAAATTCTCACATATATATATAGATAGATATAATTATATAGAATAACAAAAGGTAAAACTCAATAAAATTACCCGTTTACTTCAGATCCAAGTTGTATTCTTGAAAATAGCAACTTCTCCTAAAGCATTTTCCTTCGATAATTTTCTCAAGCATTACAACATTACTACTTTTATTTATTCAAACATATACATATATATATATACATACATCGACATATGTATACATATACGGGCCCAAAATAAGAAGAAAAGATGGAGAGAAGCTTGCATATATGCATATATATGGATATACATAGACATATATGTATATATACATACATGCTACTTCATAGAAGAAAAGAAATGGACATAGATCAACATAGAAGAGGGAAAATGGGAGCATGGATTGTCTTGGCCATGGAAGAGGCCAAGAGGGGCAAGGTTTTATGCTAGCAAGGGGGGGTATTTATAGGATTTTTTAGGTTCGAACCGAGTCGAAACCAAATCGAACTTATTCATTTGTTTGGTAAAACGACCATAACTTGAGTTGTAGACCTCCGATTGACGTGATTCAAAGTCCGTTGGAAAGCTCATTTGAAGATCTAAAACTTTCATCAAGGACTCTTCCCCTGAAAATGCCTCTAAGTTGGGTCGCATATTCGTTGAAGATATTTTACGGTATAAGTACGTAGGAAAACCGACCCGTTGAACTTGTAAGCTTGTGGCATATTCTTCCATCCTTCAAAATACCTCGTGTCGTTACGTGGGATATTTTTATGGCCTTGGGCTCCAAGTTTGGTGAGCAAAATATCAAGGATATTTATTTTGTGATCAAATAAATATCCAAGGGAATATGCTTGGAATATTCCCAGAAAATATCCAAGATATTTATTTTGTGGTGTTGGCCGAATCCACTCAGTCAGGCATAACTCTCGTTTCGTCATTCATTCTTCAGTTCCGTCTCCGCAGTAAATCTTATCTTTTTTTACCTGAACACAAAGAAACGAACCGCGAGTAAATCTGACAACAAAAGTTCGTAAACTGCGTTGAATTTTACTGACACTTTTCAGGTTAATATTACAGTCTCTAGTCATGATATTTTTAGATCTATCATACTAGCGGTAAATAAAACCTTTATAAAATATAGTAATTTTCAACACGACAGTCCGATTATTAAATCTATAAAAAAACTTATAAAATATATAAAAAACACGATAATTTATATAATAATTACTACTCATACATTTTGATAAAACTTAGTATTTATGACTTGATTTGATACATAAATGCTCAAAATGGTATCAGAAGTGGGGCGAAATGTCATAATAATGATCATAAATTTATCTCTCATCACAACCCCCTACTTAGCTTTTGGTCGTCCTCGAGCAAAACAAGCGATAAAACAAAATGAATAAGAGATAAATTCATGAAGATATAAGATATAAGGGACAACCAGATGATACAACCATTAGAATTACAACCAGGCGTTAACCTTAATATAAATGTATAACAAAGTGTGTGTGTGACAAGCCTTTTCAATTTCCACTATCCTCTCTTGAATAATTCAAGCAAACGCACAAATATCCATTCAGACAAAATTTCTAATGACTTTCCTAGGTATAGGCAGAGCAGGTTCCACACAAAGTTCTCCCGTGTACTTATTAGGATAATCCCTAAAGCATATCATTCAGTTTATACTGGGGATAGTCAGAAGATAGCTAAGTTTTCAACCACGCTTAAAATTTTTTATTTTTTATTTTTTATTATTTTTTTTTAATTTTTATTTTCCGATGAGCTTAATTTCACATTTGTAGCATATGCCCTCATTCCCAGCAATAGGACGTTTCGTGATAACACCCTAGCTGGACTACTATCATCAGCATCGGGAGCTTTTAAACCTCATAGTGATATAGGACGTTTTCGTGATAACGCCTCATCGCACTCAAATCATTGGTAGCTACAACCGACCGACAAACATATAGTTCATTTTTCTTCTTTTTTTTTTTTTTTTTTCATAAACTTAACTTATATCCTTTCTATCACATTCAAACCTTCAGATATTCACAGTACACGTTCAAAAGTTAGGTACTAAGTTACTGCTATTTCTAGGATAAACCACTAGGATACTGAATGGATACAGTTTAAAATTTTCGCTTCACTATCAAAGGCTTACGTGAAGTAATTCATGTTACACAAATATATTTGGAATTACAATGCACTTACGGTTCACATTGGTTATACACATCCAAATTGATCATTACATCTTCAAATCCATGAAATATATACCTTATACAATTTATTTTAATCAACTAAATAATGCTCGAAAAAAAATAAAAAACTAAGGGATTTATTGATACAAAATAAACACTAATGCCATTGCTAGACCAACGACTCCACTCCCCACTTACGAACTTACATTGTCCTCAATGTAAAGTGAGTGTAAATAAGTTGTTGGGAAAGCAATGGTGCTCTAAAACAAGTCAAAACAAATACTGGGATGATAAAATGGGTGGGTGGGTGGGTCAAAGTTATGACCATTGTGTGTGCAAATGAAATAAAAGTATGTGGAGTGTGACAGTGTAATGCAAAAGGGTAGATAAACACACCACATAAACCTTTATTGATTTAAAACACACAATATTCCACAGTAGTTGAACTAATACATGTCACACATAATTTGAAATTTAAAACAGACTAGATCATGAAATATAATGTGTGACAAAGTATTAACTCTGAGTCTTTTATACCCAGATCCTCAAGGGTTATTTCAAATCGTTCTAACAACCTAAGTCCAAGAAATGACGCATTTGAATTTTATCTTTGTTCTACCTCGGGATTTTCGGATAACCACCTAATCGTTCCCGTTTAAATGATATTCAAACATTCATCCTGAGACTTGGTGAAACAAAATGAAAATCAATCCTAAGTATTAGCAAAGTATCATCCAAAGTATGAGTAATTATTATATTTAACATTTTTACGGGTCGCCTCCGGTAGCGCTTTTGGTTAACGTCGTTTGCTCGACCAAAATGATAAGGATTAACTAATATAATATACTAAACAAAACGGGATACTTCTAACAATTACTCACAAAAGCACGTAACAATTAAGCACATAATCCACTAAAAATAAATGCTTAAGGAGTAAAAAGGAAGGATAGTACCCGTGATTGACTACATTTATAGTCTATAGCCAGACTTTATCGTGCTTCAGTTTTCTAATGTACTGGTGGTGGGTCATCCTCACGTACCGCATCCGTATTTAATACCGGTCTCAAACAGAGGTTAGACAATTTCCACCAATCCAAACGATTCTTGACCTTTTCCTTTGATTTTCGAGCTTTAGGTTTGCGAGCTTTCACATTATTACTGAAGTCATCTTCTTCAGTTACCTGCGTGTTAGTACGATCCACAACAAGAGAACACAAAGTGTCTACACAAGAACTAGATTCTAGTGTAATGCATGGATATTTCAATGAATTGTAAGTGTTGAAGACAACGCTCTCATTATTCACTCCCAAACTAAACTCTCCCTTACAAACATCGATGAAAGGGATATTAATATTTAAGCACCGAAAAGTGTCGAGAAAACATGCATACTTCTCATCATTAAACGAAGATGATAAAGCTTCCTTGAATGATTGTGCCTTTTGAGGACATTGTGTGTCATCATTCAGTACCTTTTTCTTCAAAATATGCGGTGGATGTGGTGATGCCCTTCCAGGTTGAACCGATGTGAATTTAGGTTGAGCCGGATAAGGTTCGGTTTGAAATGGCCCTTTAGATTCCATATTCTTCTTATATTTACCATCTAAATCATCATCTACTTCATTATTCCCGAATTTTTCTAATCCATTACTTCCACAGATCCTTCCACTTCGTAATAACAAAGATTTACCCCACAGCATTTCTTTCGATATTACTTGGCAATCTGCTTTGAGGGTTTCTGCTTTTACGTTCTACTTCTCTACTCAAGTGATATTCAGATTCCTCAATGAAGCTTCTATAATTCTTATTCTGGTATTATGTCCACTCATAGATGTTTTCAACGTACTCATATCCTTAGTGACTGTACCTATAGAAGTCATCATGGTTTCTATATTCTGAGCTTGAGTAGATATCACACCCATCAGATTTTCCATTAATTTATCCCATTTATCAACTCCTTCAAAGTTGAGTTGAACTCTCGAGTTCTTCGTGTGCTTTGAGTGGTATGTTGTGGATACTGAGCTAGGTAATGATTGTAGATTCGATTTGAGGTATCTCCTTGATAAAATAGATTGTTATATGGATTCTTATATTGAATCGAATACGGTGGTTGTCCTGGCTTACTAGGGGTTTTAGACCAACTAAAAGTAGGGTGATCTCTTCTAAAAGCATTAAACGAGTTTGAATACGCGTTGTTCAAATTCTATGTCGTAAAAATTCACCTTTTCCTTGAATATCCTTCCGGTTCTTCTATCCCTAATGACACATTATCATGATTTGAGTAGTCATTTGTTTTACTATTTCCGAACTCGAGTTCTTATTTTTTTGTAAACCATCAAATTTCCTACTCAAATTCTCCAAGTGTGCTAGAACTTCCGATTCGGTGTGTATTCTCCTGCAAAACTACTTTTCTTGTGCTAGAACCGGTTTCCCACATTCGTTATTTTTGGAAATCTTTTCTATAGCATCGTAAACTATTTGGGCTTCACTCATTATTAACGAACCACCACATACATGATCTATATACGCACGTGAGTCTTTCCTTAATTTACTTACGTAAAAGTTGGATTTGCATATCTAAGGAATAACCATGATCGGGACAAGCTCTTAATAATTTTTAAATCTTTCCCAAGCATTCTCAAACGCTTTTCGAGATCCTTGTCTAAAGTTGGCAATTCGACTATTAATTCCAATTTTCTACCAGGAGTAAAATAACGCTTTAAGAACTCGGTTTGAATATCCTCCCAACTAGTCGTTGAATGATGTGGAAGTGATGAAACCAATCTCGTGCTCTCCTTTTAAAGAAAAAGGAAACAAATACATCCTTGTTAATTCCCGATGAGCACCATGACTTTTGGCTGTATTACACAATTCTTCGAAAAGATAGAGATGACGATGTGGATCCTCATCATCCTCTCCTAGAAATTGGGCTCTTGTGTCAATTAAACCAAAAGATGAGATTTTATTTCAAATTATTTGCTCCTTTATTGGGTAAACGAATTGGATTATTAATCTGGTACCTTCTTACGGTCTGATCACATATAGGTCTCGGGTTAGGTTGGTTTTGATTATGCTTATTCCGATTCTGATTATTTCTATTATTCTGATTCTGTTTATTAGGTTGAGGTAAATTCTGATTAAGGTTTTGGCCATGCCCTTGAGCATGAGCAATCCCTTGTTCAGGTGTTTTACCAACGGTTTCGACCATTTTCGTAACTCGATTTGACAATTCTTGTGGAATCGAAAATATTGAATAGAAAATAACACGAAATCGATAAAAAAACCACATTTTTTTTTCTCCTCGGTAATTACCGAATCCACTTGATATTTACCGAGTAGTTTTTTTTTTTTTTCTCTCTCTCTCGGTAATTACCGAAGCCACTCGGTATTTATCGAGTATTTTTATAAAAAAATTGATATCTTACCAAATAGGTAGGTACCAATGAAAATAAAAATACAAATGAGATTGAGAAATGTATTGACTTATTATCTTTTGTTATGACCACGTTTACTTTCTACTATCGAAAATAGAAAATAACTCGAATTTGGTAGAAGAAGAAAATTGGTAACTAAAAGAAGGTAGATACCAACGGAAAATAAAAATAGAAATGTGATAAGAAGAGTGTTGACTTATCCTCGAGAATTTTGAGCTAATACAAGTAGTAACCCTAGACACAAAGAAAGAAATTAGCGACGTTTTCCCCGGCAACGGCGCCAAAAAGCTGACGGACCTTTTCTAGGCTATACAGATCCTAACCGGCAGTGTACCGGGTCAAATTGTAGCTCTAGTGTGGTGAGTCAGAGTATCGTATCCACAGGGAAAACATGGTAATTCTTTTAAGTGGGGTTAAACACCAAGAAGCTATTATTAACTCGATCTAAGTCGCAGTTTTTACTTTTTCCTGGGGTTAGATAGTTGGATCAGTTAGATTAGTTAGTAATGTTAGAGTTAGATGTTAGTAAAACAGAAAATAAAACAAATAAATACTAATATAATATATATTTTTGGATCTAGCCAAGAATACTTTACTGAATCAATATCTTTTTAGTAGAAATAAATGAGACAGATCTTCATTTATTCAAGGTCCAATCAATTATACGAAACGGTATACTCCTAAGCTAGGCAATTTCTCCTCACACGAGCGTATGAAATTGTCATATGTCTTGTCCTCTGTCCAATGTCATCCTCAAGCATGGGTCACTCCCGTTTTGTCATTCGGCCAATTTTAAGGTATGTCAATTAAACAGGCGAATTTAACGTGATAATCTTCTCGAGTATAAATTTCAATAAGAGTTTGTTTCTCCCGAAACAAATCTACCCCCGGTTTAGGAAATCGGATTCCGTTGTCACGTTTTCACTCGGCCAATTTTACCCTCCGGTCTTTCTATTAACGAGTTCATAAACTAACTACGAGGTGTCAATTCATAATTAGATTATGAATTCTTTCAAATCGATTAGCTACATCAATTCAAACATAGAAAGAGATTCATTATAATCGATTTTAATCATGATTACCAGAGTCGATCATCCATTTTACCAAAAGATTAATTAATTCAGATTCATATCTTGGCTAGATATATTTTTAGTTTAACATAGATATATATATCAGATTCTATCAAAATGTCATGGATTAAACGGCTGGAAGTTTTCCATAATAGCCTTCTGTCAAGATGACAAAATTCTATTACAACCAAATTTAGCCTTTCGATCCAAACACTTATCAAATTCTCACATATATATATAGATAGATATAATTATATAGAATAACAAAAGGTAAAACTCAATAAAATTACCCGTTTACTTCAGATCCAAGTTGTATTCTTGAAAATAGCAACTTCTCCTAAAGCATTTTCCTTCGATAATTTTCTCAAGCATTACAACATTACTACTTTTATTTATTCAAACATATACATATATATATACATACATCGACATATGTATACATATACGGGCCCAAAATAAGAAGAAAAGATGGAGAGAAGCTTGCATATATGCATATATATGGATATACATAGACATATATGTATATATACATACATGCTACTTCATAGAAGAAAAGAAATGGACATAGATCAACATAGAAGAGGGAAAATGGGAGCATGGATTGTCTTGGCCATGGAAGAGGCCAAGAGGGGCAAGGTTTTATGCTAGCAAGGGGGGGTATTTATAGGATTTTTTAGGTTCGAACCGAGTCGAAACCGAATCGAACTTATTCATTTGTTTGGTAAAACGACCATAACTTGAGTTGTAGACCTCCGATTGACGTGATTCAAAGTCCGTTGGAAAGCTCATTTGAAGATCTAAAACTTTCATCAAGGACTCTTCCCCTGAAAATACCTCTAAGTTGGGTCGCATATTCGTTGAAGATATTTTACGGTATAAAGCACGTAGGAAAACCGACCCGTTGAACTTGTAAGCTTGTGGCATATTCTTCCATCCTTCAAAATACCTAATGTCGTTACGTGGGATATTTTTATGGCCTTGGGCTCCAAGTTTGGTGAGCAAAATATCAAGGATATTTATTTTGTGATCAAATAAATATCCAGGAATACGCTTGGAATATTCCTAAAATATCCAAGATATTTATTTTGTGGTGTTGGCGAATCCACTCGATCAGGCATAAACTCGTTTCGTCATTCATTCTTGATTCCGTCTCATAAAATCTTATTATTTTTTACCGAACACAAAGAAACGAACCGCGAGTAAATCGACAACAAAAGTTCAGAAGCTGCGTTGAATTTTATCGACACTTTTCAGGTTAATATTACGATCTCTAGTCATGATATTTTTAGATCTATCATACTAGCGGTAAATAAAACCTTTATAAAATATAGTAATTTTCAAAAAGACAGGTCCGATTATTAAATTTTTAAAAACTTATAAAAATATAATAAAAACACGATAATTTATATAATAATTACTACTCATACATTTTGATAAAACTTAGTATTTATGACTTGATTTGATACATAAATGCTCAAAATGGTATCAGAAGTGGGGCGAAATGTCATAATAATGATCATAAATTTATCTCTCATCATGGAGTGCCGGATATTAAAATTCAAAATATTATTATTTTTATCAATCTACACGTGTTGGAGCGTGTCGGGAGCGTGTCGTGTCGTAAATGTGTCGGACACGGCCCACGATGCCCATATTCAGGTGTCGGTGCTACATAGACGATGTAAAATCCACATAGCCTCAGCTCGTACTTAGTAGTTATTGAGGAATAGGTTGGGGGGGGGGACGAATCGGAGCGACAAAGGGCTGAATCTCAGAGGATCGTCGCAGCCAGGCCACTCTGCCCCTTACAATACCCCGTCGCGTATTTAAGTCGCCGCAAAGGATTTCACTCACCGGTCATTAGGAATTGTACTTCATGGCGGCCATCACAACTATTCTGCTGCAAAGGCTTAGCCAACGACATGTGCCCTTGGGGGCCAAAGGCCCCTACTGCGGGTCGGCTTAATTGTTGAGAGAGATTGTCTCAATTAACCGTCATTGTGCTGATACCGACCCTGCGGCGGCAGTGATGTGAGGTTAAATCCTTGGAATGGTAGGATAAACTGCATAAATGACATCACGTTTATAATTCCTAAAATCATTATTTGTTGTAGTGTATGATTTGATTTATATTTCTGTCCTGATGAATTTCTACAACTGCATATTATCTCATGGTATCTAAACTTCTAAACATGAAAAATTGACTGATGATGACTTAGTAAAAGTGGAAAATTAACAAGAACATTGAACTCAATAATCGAGAATGCAAATTAATTCTTCGGAAGAGGATGTTCCTCTTGAGCCTACAAACTTAAGTGACATTGATGTGACTGCTGTCACTCATGCTGAGCGAGAGACAAAACAAAATTAGTTCAAAGATGACGAGAATGATTTGATATCAATCTCACCAGACATCCCGCAGTTTACGAGTAGTGTCTACTCTTATAAACTGCTAGTTCAAGGCCATTTCCTTTAAAAAAGCCAAGAATGGGAAGGTAAGGGTCTACACACACAAGTCATCTAAACTAAATAAGTTCAAGGCTAAACCGAAATATTAATAAAAGGAGAAATATAGGATAAGGAAAGTGATTTCGGATCACTAACCTATGGATCCTTAGAGACTTTTTAATTGAGTAATTTGACTCAGAAGCTAAAGTTCTTTTGTAAGAACAAGGTAGCTGGGCATTCATGATGAAGAGTAGACAACGGGCAGTTATTTCAGCTAAGATAGTGTGAGCGATAAAAGGAAATAAATTTCGAATTTTAATCCTTGAATACCAAAGAAATATAATTTCACTTTTCAGATTCATTGGAACAAATGGATTCACTTTCACATCGATAATATAGTTGTCTTAAAGAAAGTGAATATGACATTTGTATACGATTCTGAGACTCAGACTTTTGTCTGATAAAGTCAGAACCACTAAGTAATGCTGAAAAGGTATATGTAACACATCATAAACTATTAAGATAAATGGTTTCCGTATTCAGATGAACGATTCTTCAGCATATATTAATTAGTGCATATATCCTAAAGATAAGATCTGAAGACTGGCTAAGGGTGATTCCTATCTCCCAGTCTAAGAACACTATCTCCAAGGAAAAATGGCTAAGTAACCTTTCAATTAGGGAAGGGTAATAGAGCTAAATAAGTATCATAGCTTGTTCATATTGACCTTCGGGGCCTTATGAAGGATACAAGCTAGTGGGAGCTTTTGAGTAATAGACATTTTGTCTAATGACTACTCGAAATGCCAATAGTTCATCTGAATATTTGGAGGAATCTCTGATATTACCAGAGAAATGAGTATTCCATGCTCAGATATAGGCTATGGCATGGTTTTGTCACCGATGCTTGGCCTACCTCCGAGTGAAATGATTTCACTGAAAGGATGAACCATGGATTGCCTTATTTAGTTATTGATATGCCACAAAACACTGCTTAACTCAATTAAGATATTAGTTGAAAAATAACGGTTTACATTATTATGTGATACCGAGAAGTCTCCCTAGAAGATGCTTATGAATTTGTGGATAAAGAGTGAATAACATTTACTCCACTTCCGCAAATAGAGGCATTTAGCACTAGTGCTTGAAGGTAGGACTGGAGATTTTGCACACACACGTTCAGATGGCGACTGTTCGTGAAATATCTTAGTGCAATGAGTAAAGGTTAGTTATAAGATTCTTAAGATCGGATAGTGATGGTTACACTGTTACATCCTTTCTAAAAGATTGTTTAGATAACAACCTTAGATCTTGAAGTACAGTTACTCAAGGAGTTACTATCTGATTTAATCAGACCACATCCAACATTTGTTGTTGGGGTTACATCGATAAATCTTCTTTGAACCGGATCGTAATGTCAATCCACCCAAATGCGGTGGGAGTATGGTTTATCCATTGACTCGCTGTGATTATACAGAATATACAGTCTGCTGAGGGTGATTGATAACCTATGGTCTTCTTTGGAGGGTTGTATAAAATTATGATAATTAGAGGTTGGTTTAAAGCCAATTACCTGTAAATGGAGTTTTGGTACTCCATGTCTGTTCATACTCTTGTAGAACCACCTGAGTTTCTCAGGCCCAGTGAGAGTAATTGGATCTATGTGATGAAGAGTTGAATGAATGAGAAAGTTTAACTTTATAAGGAAAGCCAAGTGGTCTAGGGGTAATTCCCTGAGAAGTAGATAATTCAATGGGGGGATGCCCTGAAACTTTCTCACCACTCAGCCTTGCTTAACTCCATGAAAAGTTGAAATACTAACAGGGGTGATGCCCTGAAACTTTCTTGCCATACAAAGGAGCTTGAATTCATTCAGAACAGAAGGCTTTTTAGCTTAAATCCAATAGCAGATTGACTGCCTATGCTTATATCCATTGGTGGATTAAAGAAATCCTCTAGGTCATTAAAAGCCACATGTTTGAAATGTGTGGGCTTGACTATAATATTGATGAGTTTTTTGTAGACTGGATAATCAATATTGGTAAAATAGTAGACATTAGTGTTAATAAAAGATAACATCGCAATGATTGGAAACAACATGGGTGTGTTATATGAAGTCAAAAACTGACGAGCCAAAGCTTCTCTGAATCAGAGAAGTGGACTATTTTCTTAAATTTTGATTCGGTCGAATTTATGAGAACAAGTTGTTGGCAATATCCCATCCATCTTATTGGTTAAAGATGATAATGCATTTTCGAAGCGCGTAATTCAATCGATCTCAGCCTCAGTGTTTACTCATAGTGATGGAGCTATAGTCTGGAGCAATCCAGCACTTCCAGTTTGACTCTGTTAGTCAAATACATAGCAGCTTTCAGAGCAGCTAAAGAGGCAGTGTGGCTCGAGAAGTTCTTTGTTGGATCGGGAAGTGATTCCAGGTCTCGATGAGCCAATACCATTTTTTTCGTGGAAAGCAGATTCAGAGGTAGCTCATGCAAATGTTCTTAATAGTCACAAGAGGTCAAAAGCATATTGAGAGAAAGTTCCAACTGCTCAGACAGACCGTGCAGAGAGGCAACGTTTCGGTCATAAAGATCGCCTCGAGCCGACAACCTAGCCGATCAGTTTACCAAGTTGCGTGACATCTAGTGTCACTGACAAGCGATTGGCGGGTATGAATTAGGGAGATATGTCTCATCTGCTTTAGAGCAAGTGAGAGAATGTTGTGGATAGAAAGAATAAGGGTGTGGTGCTCTAAAAACAATCATTGCTTGTCTTTACGGGCAAGTGGGAGATTGTTAGATATAGTGTGCCCGAAAGACAATTGTTGCTTGTCCTTACGGGTAAGTGGGAGATTGTTGGAAGTAGCACGCGAAATACAATTTATGTAATTGTTTTTAGAATTAATAAATGACAGATTTATTCTCATCTTATTACTTGCTTCGTGCTTGTAATTAATACACTACTGAAAACCCCAAGTCATATCATATGTAGCCATATAACTTAGTGTGTGTCACACATGAGGATTAAGTTTATAGTGATACGCTTGAAATGTTAGTCCGTGGTGAAGTTAATCAAAGTATGGGGTCTATTGATTAAACCACCATTAATGCGCCCAGAACACTTTATGGTGTGACCGTCCTATCCGGACCGTCGACATTGGTTGTCTAAGTGGGGCATTTATATATGATGTAGTCATATAGGACTGGACCGATTTAATCCGTATTTCTCATATAGTTCCATGATTGAGAAATCTCATTAAATCACAAGATGATCATATATGGATTAACCTTAATCCTGAAGTGATTGCATATTCCTACTTGTTTCAGGATAGGGTTTGATGTGTTCGTTAAGGATCGCTAAGAGGCGCGGTCCGAATCACTTTCATGTTGGCACTATTCTCGGAATGAGTGAGAAGTGTGTGTCTCATGGATATAAAATCCATTCCTTCCTCTGGGAAGTAGAAAGACAATCCCCTTATTTGTTAATCCTAGAAACCGATCAATCCGCTGGAGTTCGTATTGGTTATGAACTAATTGATCACTAGTGGTTAATGGTAAATAAGGATAAGATGTATTGAAGAGGGTTTACGGAAATAATCCCGCTTCATTACGGATAGTCTATGGAGGGTTAGTTTATATGTAATGATTATATCAATGGACACTTATCGACTCGACTCGGCGCTTTGAGAATAAGTTACATCTATAATCGATAGAGTTGATTTGATTTATGGTGGCGTAATTCGAATTAATAAGTTAAGTAGAAATATTCATTCGATGAATATTTTATTTAATTTATTGTAGCTCATCGATTATAGGTCCATGGTCCCGGGTTGGCTCTAACACGCGAGTGTTTTCTCGTTTTATGGAACCTCGAGAATAAATTAAATAGTTGGTCTATTTAATGAATATGTAATATTATTTATTTGGTAAATAATATGTAAAATAGAAAAGACATTTTCTATTAAAAATGATTTAAAAAGGTGGCGCCTATTTTGAGATAATTAGGAGAAGAAATTTTCCTACATTATGTCATTTGTGTAATTAATTAATTATCTATGTGCTGGATAATTAATGGAAAAATAAGAGATTGATTTTTTGGGAATTATCTCTTATTTTGTAGCAAAAATATCTTTTCCTTATGGGAATAGGTTTTTGTGGTGTGAAAAGGATAACTCTCTTGACTAGTTATTTTCCTATATAAAGAGAGTTCCTCCCAACACAATACACACTTGATTATTGGCGCCACTTATACATTAAAAGAAGAGAAAAATTAGTTTCTCGTTCTAGTCATTAAGAGAAGAAAAACCTAGGGTTTTTCTTGTGCATATTCGAGGAGGTTCTACGTCGAGGATCGACGTCCACAAGTCGTCGCTAGGAGATATAATCCGGAAGATTGTGGCTTCTCCCTTTTGTCGAATTTCTCATCTCTTTCCGTTGAGGTAAATCTACTAACCTTCTTGTAGATTGTTAATTAATCATATGAATTAAAATCGTGGTAAAATCGCATACTTAATTTAATTCAGTAGCTTCATTGTGCATGATCGAGTGTCTCGATCGATGCTGTGAATCAGATCTGACGATCCAATTGTGGATCGGATCCGGATTCGGGTTTCTACTACTCCTAGCACATATGTGGTATCAAAACACCGCTCAACAATAGGGGTTTTGGTAAGGAAAGAATTTGTGTAATTGTCTTTATCTTCGGTAGATACGAAACGATGCTCAACGGGAATAGGACCGGTGGCACCCCTAGGAAGATTGGACCTAGACCGTCCGGTAGGTTCCCGGATTGTTAGGGGTTTTTGACCTCCTCTCTTTGGCTTTTTTGAGGGATCAATGGCAATTGCCTTGCTCTTTCATTTAGCCGAAGAATAAGGATTGGGATTGGACTTCGGAGGGGCCATCAACCTAAGGTTTGACAACAAGGAACTAGACAACACCCAAACACCAAACCAACACCAATTCAAATACAATATCCCTCCACCATCCAGAATTCAAACAACAAAACCAAAACGACGAGCCCAAACCATAAACACCAACAACAATGCACCACCATAACCACAACACAACCACCAATCACAACATCAACACACCACCATAACACCCATAAAACAAAGAAAACAACAAACTATAAGTCAATTGCAGTCCATGGAGAGTCAAAATGGGGCGAAACTGAAAGTCTAGCCCTAAATTTCTAAAAATCGACAAGAGGGGTGCAAGCTACACTTACCACACAAGTGAGAGGATAAGTTGGAGTAGATAAGTTATCGGAACGCAGCAGTAGCAGTGATGTGGCCGGAGAAAACTTCATAAGGCCGGCAATGGAGGGATTCGCAGCAAGTCCTCGGACAGCAGCAAAAATGAGAGAAACATTGGAAATTAGAAGGTTGAGGAAGATAATGGGGGTTGTGGGTGAGAGATTTTGGAGGTGGGGGTGGTTATTTGTCTGATTACGAGGGTGAGAGGTCGGAGGAGATGAGAAGGTAGGTTGAAAATCGGATTAGAAACGAAGTGGAAATGGCAGGTTGTCTTATATACGGAGGGGGAGTGCGTGTGCATTGAGCAGGATTTTAAACCGTTAAGGAACCCACTTAGGGCTGTAAACGAGCCGAATAATACCGAACCCTGGCAGGGTTCGGCTCGGCTCGAAAATTTTGTACCTCAAGGCTCGGCTCGGCTCGGGCGAACATGATTTTTCAGGGTTCGGCTCGGGTTCGAAGCTTAAAAATAAAAAATATCGCGGCTCGGTTCGGTCCGAACGAGCGAACGGTCCAGCTGAGTTCGATCCGAAAAATACATGAGTTCGACATGATTCAATTAGGTTTTCCTTTCAATTAGGTTTTCCTTTCCTTTCAAAGTATAAATTATAAACCAAAAAATTTAATTAATTTATTATTATAAAAATTATTAATAAATATAATATAATAATAATTTAATATTTTAAACGAGCCGAACATGTTCGTCATGATTCTCGCTCGCAGGATTTAATATATCGATTTTTAAGGCTCGTTTCGGGTTCGAAAATTCGAACCGGATCACGAATTGAGCTTTTTCGGACCGTATCGAATACTTACGTTCATTTACAGCCCTAAACCCATTGATTTACGGTATGTGTGCATCACATGAAATGCGTGTGCTTCACAAAACCAGAAGCTTATGTTGCACCAATGCGTGCGCACTAGCGACAATGCATGCGCATTGGTCGATTTGCACCAAAACACACACTTTGTCAGCCTAGACTTCCCACGTTATCACCCAAGACCACTTTCTAACACCTAAATATTACTCAAATCCCCCCAAGAGTCTTTGTATTACGTCGTTGGCTCGACGTAATGACTTATACGGTGTCAACTTTAGACTTATATCGTTGACACAAAGGTGGAATTGGTGGGTAGAAAGAAGTTTGATGGAGTTATACGATTGGATTGTCAAGTTTAGAGTCCTGGACGAGACTTGAATCCCCCAAATTTTACATTTGGATTATTTCTTCCTCCCTTGGCACCAAATTCACTCTTCTTATTCTTTGGCGACTCTTGAGTGCTTTGACTCACTAGAAAGACCTCTACCTTATCCATCCCCTCATGCTTACGACACTCATCACAAGGATGACCTAAATGCTCATAAACCTTGATGGTGGCGCTCTCATTGTGAACTCTCAAAGTGATCTCTCCGGTTCGCATATCAAGCAAGGCTCCCCCATAACCGAAAATGGTCTACCAAGCATAATAGGCATCCTAGAGTTATTTTCCATGTCTAAAATGACAAAATCAGCCGGGAAAACGAATTTATCAATTTGGACTAGCACATTCTCAATGATGCCTCTAGGGTACCTAATGGACCTATACGTCATGGAAAAAACCATTCTAGTTGTTCTAATACCGTCAAGACCAAGTTCTTTATAAGTAGAGTACGACATAAGGTTCACACTAGCTCCAAAATCACATAGGGCGTTGAGAATCTTTGAGATACCTATCGTGCATGGGATCGAAAAACTCCCGAGGTCACTAAGTTTAGGTGGAAGTTTCTCTTGACAAATTGAAGAACATTCTTCATTACAATAAACCATACTTTGTATTTTAGGCTTTTTCGACAAAACATCTTTAAGAAATTAGTATACAAAGGCATGTTCATTAAAACATCAACTAATGGAATGTTTATCACTACCTTACGCAAGATGTCAAGAAAATGATTTTGCTTCTTAGTCACCACATTTGCTTTCTTATCATGAGAGAGGGGAAAAGAAAGAGTGCTCACATCAAAATGAATGTTAGTTTGAGGTGTACCTGGCTTTCCTTTTCCTTTAGAAGTGTCACTCACATGCTCCATTCCCGCATTCCAATGTTCAATTGCCTTTCCATGGAGATCCCTTTCATGTATCGCTTTGTGGTCAACTTCTTCATCAAGAATAACCTCTTCGACTGTCTTTTCTTTCAACCCCGCTACTCTCAATGTCTCATGACTCTTCATTAACGCACTCTCTTCTTCATCATTGTGATACACCACGAAGATAGAATTATCTTTCTTAGGATTTCTCACGGTGTTACTTGGTAAGCCACCAACCGGTGCGGTATTAGCATTTCCAGTCAATTGACCCACTTGAGTCTCAAGGTTCCTTAACGCCGATTGAAATGTGGTGGCATTGTTTTTAATATCCCTCAACTCCTGACCTTGATCTTGAAGTATTCGACCTTAGTCTTGAAGGATTCGACCTTGGTCTTGAAGGAGCCTACCATGGTCTTGAAAAGTCTTGTTAGCTTGCTCCAACAAAATATCGGTTGAGCTCTTTTGTGGAGGTTGAGAATAGTTCCCTTGAGAATAATTTTGTTGAGCATTGGGATGTTGGTAAGCTCCAGATTGTTGTTGTCGTAGAGCTTGATTACCTTGATAAGAGGGGCCTTGTTGAGGTCTAGAGGGTTTCCCTTAATTCGAATTTCGTCCCCAAGCTAAGTTGGGATTCTCACGCCAATTTTGAGGCACTCCTTGAAAATCATATTGTTGGACACGCCCTTGTCCCACATAATTAGCATCATAAGATTGTGTGTCAAACATCAAGCTAGTGTCCATAGGAGCAATGGCTGGATTAACACTGGCGGTGAGTGGGTGGAAATCCAATTGTCCGGCATTCAATTGCCCCAAAGCATATACATTCATCAAATATTGTTGCAAGGAATTCGGATTAGCCAACAATGAACTCGCTTGGGATGCTACATAAGCTTGTATTGGAATAGAATATGGTGGTTGTGTGTTTGGAGAAATACAATCTAGAGCCGAATGTCCCCCACCACAAAGTTGGCATAGACGAGCTTTCTTGTTCTCTTGAGCCAAATCGTTCACTTTTTGTTCCATAGCTAGCACCTTGTTTTTCCACTCGGTATTCCTTTCGGGCTCATCTACCATGAAGGTTACCCGTGGCTTCTTGTGATTCAATTGACTTCTTCCCGAACTCCATTGCCTATTGTTTTCATATATCCTTTCAATGGTGGCCAATGCCACATCCATAATGGATCCTTCATATGCCCCATTTAGTTGTTTCATTGAGTTACCTTCCAAATTCCTATAAAATAGATGCACTTGGTCCCATGCTTCAAATCCATGTTGAGGGCATCTCCGTAACATACTCTTGAAGCGATCCCATGCCTCAAACAAGTCTTTACCATCTAGTTGCTCAAAGTTGGAGATGTCAGATTTTAAATCAAGAGCCTTTGATGGTGGAAAGTACTTGAGAAAAAAGGTACTTGCAACTTGTTCCCATGTGTGGAGGGAGTCATGAGTCAAAGATGAATACCACTCCCTCGCTTTTCCTTTTAGAGAAAAAGGCAACAAAAGTAGCCGAACCGCTTCCTCACCAACCCCATTGATTTTCACTATTTTGCACACCTCAAGGAAATTATTGATGAAAGTATTAGGATCATCCGTGGCCCTTCCTTCAAACTGAGCATTATCCCCAAGTAGATGCCAAACATGTTGCCTCATCTCTAAGTTGTTAGCCGCAACGGCCGGTACTCGAATAGGACTATGGCCAGTGGTAGCCATCGGTGTCACATAGTCTCTACAAAGCCTCGCCGGTCGATTCTCCGCTTGGTTAACTTGAGTTTGGGGCATATATTGTTGAGGGTTCACCATAGGGATCGGTTGAGGATTGGCTTGAGGGATACATTTTTGAGCATAGGGGTTAGGCATTTGAGGGTATCGGTTCATCATGGGATTCATCATAGGATTAAATTGTCCCATTTGCATAATCATTTGGTGGTATTGTTGGACAAATTAGAGGTCCGTTTATGGAAGTTGTTTTTGTTGGGGTGCACCAAAAGGATTGGAAATTTGTGGAGCTTGGAGAGGGATATTGACTTGTTGTTGGAAGTTATTGTTCAATTGAGCATTCCGAACAAGATTTCCTTCTCGGGGTAGAGGTTCTGTTGGTCCCTTGGAAAGGCTAACACAAGTTTAGAGGGGGGGTGAATAAACTTGTCACCAAAAACTAATCGAAGTGGAAAAGCCCCAGAGGCGAGTTTTATGAAACTCAAAGCGATCTCGATTCGATTTTTGTTCTCCCCTTAACTTGTCTCTGCGGAGTTCGATTAGCTCAACTGAGTGTAAGTCAATGCCGACTTAAATTCAGTCTTGTTAATCGGCAAATGGATAAAGTAATAGCCTTTAATGCAATAGATGTGTGAATGTAAATCTAGACCGTCATGTATTAGTTTCTCAGGTCGACTTAGTGTCGGTGTTTGCAGAGTGATAATGCAATAAATAAAACAAACACAAATGCATAAAGTAAATCAACACAAGATTTGTTTATGGAAGTTCGGGTGGTGTAATCCCGTGACGTCTCCCCTTCTCTCGTGGCGTAGGAGGTATCTCACTAGAATAATGAGATAACCGTTACAAAATCCTAGCACTATGACATTCCTTCACGACACCCTAGCTTCCTTTGTCTTCACAAAATGAAGAAAGGTGAGATTGCTCCTTCATTCTCGCACTAATCGATCTTTCGGAGGTGGAATTAATCCTTCACCAGCTCACCACTAACACATACACACGATCCATGATCGCACCAATTCTTTGTAGCAACACCGTATGAGAAAATGTAGAATTGCTTTTCTCAAACTATGCACAGCCAACCCTTTTTCACAAAGGTTAGGTTTAGAATTAATCAAAGATTAATTCAGTGAGCTGTCTGATTCTTCTGAATCTGACTTTGTAGCTCCAATATGCCTTCTTTCCCCCTTAATGGGTTACTGGATCTTCCTTTGAAGTCTTCAAAGCAATTCAGTTGGCTTTCCCTTTTTCTGGATATATCTGATCTAATTTTGTGGATCTGGATTTGGATCTTTGAATATATGCTTGTAAAGCTCTTTTTCTGATCCTCCTCTCTCTTTGCTTCAAGTAATTTTCTTGTGTATTTATAGGGGTGATGTAACGATCACTAGCTCTTGTAGCCGTTACACTTGTCGTTTTGCCAACGTTCACATGTACGACCTTTTGTCATTTTGTCAGTTTGAATTCAACAAGGCCTTAACTCAGTTTCCTACTCTTCTTCAAAACTGAGTACCTTGTATACTTAATATCTGACTTCAATTGACTAAGTCAGAATACACCAATTAGTTTCTTCATATTTGGTAACTGATAATCTTTGTCCTTAAGATTATTCAGTTTTACATGATCTATAACTTTCGTTTCAGTCACCACAGACTTGCTCGAATCGACTTATAGTCACGACTTAATCGACCTTCTAAGCGAGTTTGCCACCTCAGTTCTTGGTCTTCTTTAAGCGAGTCTGTGTCCTCGGTTCTTGAGTCTTCTAGATAAGCCAACCGAGTCTGTGTCCTCGGTTCTTGAGTCTTCTAGATAAGCCAACTGAGTCTGTGTCCCTCAATGAACTTATCTTCTTCAGTTCTAGCATAACTGAGTTTGAACCCTCAGTTCTTCATGTGCATATTCAGTTTTCTTACTATAACTCAGTTTCCTTGTTGTGACTTAGATGTTCGCCTAGTTCCTATTCTATTACAATGCTTGTCTGAAACAACATATACAAAGTTCAGACTCTAGATAGAACTTATACATTTATCTCTAGACCATTTCTTGCTTCTTCTTTCATTATGCACTATAACAGTTAGTTACGACTTCATCATCATGAGTTGTAAGTGATTTGTCTAATTTTGTGACGAATCATCATCAAAACATAAATAATATTTCCAACAATTTCCCCCTTTTTGATGATGTATCATAACCCTCCCTAAAAGCAATAATAAAGGAATAGTGCAAGAAATCATAACGAAACAAATTAAGAAAGCAAACTAGAACAGCCAAGTTTATTACAAGATTCAAAAAGAAACAAACTGAGTTATAACTGAATAAAATTACAGCTTCTCTTTCTTTTCCTTCTTCAGCTGATTCGCCATCTCTAGGCTTGATCTCCAGATATTCACTTATCAATCGATTAGCTTCTTCATTGTCATTGTTCTTGATCTTGATCAGGATTTCTTTGATCTCCTCGTTCATCCGCTCTTCTTCTTCTTCTGAAATGAGGTTAAGTTTTTCCTTTTCAGTTTTCCTTTCTGATTTCTTTTCAGTTTCCCCCTTAGTTTGTGTCTCTTTATCTGCCAACTTCTCAATAGATTTGACACAAATTACAAGCTTCTTTCTGATGCTCAGCACTGCTTTAACTGAGGCTTCCTCATCATCCTCAGTTCTTGTGTCTTTGAAGTCTCCTTCTGCAATCAGCTCTTCAAACATACTGTCAACTGCTTCTTCATCGAGTTGAGTAGTTAGTAGATCAGCATCTACTTGTCTGTCTTGATCTTCTATCAGTTGTCTGGCATAAGCCTCTTCAGTCTTTTCTTCTATAGCTGCATCATCATCTACGACTTCATCTCCCCCTTGTTTGAAGATAGCGATAGCAATCTTCAAATAACTACGTAGGTGATGATGTTTGAGTATTTGTTCAAACACGAATAATGTATTCTTCCAATTAATTCATGCAGGTTGAACGTTTTCTCCTGTAGATTCTGTATTAAACATTCAATGAATTCCTTCAAATTTTTCAGTTTCTCAGCTTCAGTTTCTTGAACCAGAGATTCTCCAAATGCTGATTTGCTTGTGGATGCCTCATGAGCTTGTGATGAAGAGCCAGTTTCAGGATAATAAAAGTGAGTATCATGAATTGTCAGTTCCTTTTCATACTCAGCTTCACAAAATTCTGCGTCTTCCACAGCTTCTCTTTTTTTTTTCCAGTGTATTCCCCAAACAGCTCAGTTGAAGATTCACTATCTTCAGTTTCATCAATGACATCATCTTCTTTAATTTCTTCATTTTCTTCAGTTTCACTTTCCTCATCTTCATTCTGTTCACTTTCTTCAGTATCATCCTTAATCTGGATTACATTCTCAATTTCAGTTTTCTTTGATTGAAACTTGTTCCACATCCTCTTCTGCCTTCTCAGAGTCCTTTCATCTAAATTCACAGTTCCACTTGAACTGGAGTCTGAAACTTCACTCAATTCCTCTTCTTCAATGATTTTCCTTTTCTTTGTCCCAGTGGACACTGATTTGAGTTTTGCTTTGGTTTCTGTGACTTTTGACATGTAGAAATGATCTAGTATCCTTTGCACTAGATAAGGAAATCCCTTTTTCAGTAAAAACGATTCTCCAGTATCTTTTCTTTCTTTGACTCTTTCTTTCTCGTCTGAAATTTGCTTTATCAACTTATTGAGAACAAATTTGTTCCAATCAAATCTCTCTCCAAACCAAATAGCATAAATCATTTTCATTTTATCTGTTGAGAGAGTGTAGAAATTTCGAGCATGACCAATAACGTTTCTGGTCAGAAGTATCGTCAAGAATGCAAATTCTCCTTTCTGCTGATAAATAGGGCCACTGTAATTCTTCTCCTTCTTGTTGATTGCAGTGATGTTCCAAAGCTTGTCTTTTTCTTCTTTCCCAAAAGTGAAATATGGAGAGCCTCCAATTATATTTAGACGGAACACCAGGGAAAGCAATTGTTCATCAATGGTGAAGCTTTTGTCTTGAACAGTCGTTTGGAAGCTTTTTCCATTGTTGATGATTTCGGCATTCTTGTAGAAGTCTCTGATGTTGTCTGGACATAAAGTATCCACCTTTGTGTCGAACAGGTTTTCGAGTCCCCGAATCTTTTTGATTTTCTAGACAATCTGGGTTGATAGCTTGGAGTTTGAAAATTTTTGACAGAAATTATCCAGGCTGGTGGTGATTCCATCATCAATGTTGTATTGCTCCATTGATTTTTGAGTTAGGGATTCTTGAATACTTGATTTTGGGTGAGCAGGATTTCGTCAAGATTTTGCTTTGAAATCGCTTTCAAATGAGAGTCGTGTCACAATCAATGGGATTTTGTAGGGATGAGCTTCTACTTTTTCTCCCAGATTGACACGTGGCTTCGAGTGATTTGTCATGTCAGCCCAAACGTCAGATGGTAGCTGGAAAGTTTTCTGCTTTTGACCAATTTGTCCTTCATCAGCCTTTGCCTTCTCAGTTTTGTAAAGAAGTCAGTTTTCTGAGGATCTTGCAATGTCAACTGACTTTTCCTGCAAACCAGTTAAATTTTCTTCGGTACCCATACCTTTTCTTGATGATTTGATACAATTTTAAGATTTGAATGTACACTCTTTTGTTGCTGTGATGAATCTTCTATATCAACAACCACTTGCAACAACTCATGTCCTTCTTCTTCTGAGAGGTCTCTTAGTGATGGAACTCCTCTGGATTCCTTAATGTGAGCATTGAAGTTTGTATCCACTTCATCACTGAGTTGAGGTTCTGGATTTGTATGTAAATTAGTCGTACTGAACCTTTCAAACATTTGATCCTGAAAATTAGATACATTTTGCAAGCAATTAATCAGGGGATGAGTAAGCCAACTTCTAGCTCTAGATGTAGACATTGAAACTAGATGAACTGATACAGTGAGGGGTTTTCAACAACTGGTTGCTCCGAACAAATAACTGATGCGCAGTTACTTCAGATAGACAAACTGATACTAGATCAGTTATGGATCTCTTCAAAACAGAAGCACTGCTCCGATACCAATTGTTGGTCCCTTGGAAAGGCTAACACAAGTTTAGAGGGGGGGGGGGGGTAAATAAACTTGTCACCAAAAACTAATCCTGATCTGGAAAAGCCCCAGGAACTGAGTTTCTCTGAAACTCAAACTGATCTCCAGTTTAGTTTTGTTCCTGTCCCTTAACTTGTGCGGAGTTTAGTTAGCTCAACTGAGTGTAAGTCAATGCTGACTTAAATTCAGTCTTGTTAACTGGCAGCGGATAAAGTAATAGCCTTTAATGCAATAGATGTGTGAACAGAAATCTAGACCGTTTATGTATCAGTTCTGTGTTGACTTAGTGTCTGGTGTTTGCAGAGTGATAATGCAATAAATAAAACAAACACAAATGCATAAAGTAAATCAACACAAGATTTGTTTATGGAAGTTCGGGTGGTGTAATCCCGCACGTCTCCCCTTCTCTGTGGCGTAGGAGGTATCACTAGAATAATGAGATAACCGTTACAAAATCCTAGCACTATGGCAATGTCCTTCACGACACCCTAGCTTCACTGTCTTCACAAAATGAAGAAAGGTGAGATTGCTCCCTTGATTCTGCACACTGATCTTTCGGAGGTGGAATTGCTCCTTCACCAGCTCACCACTAACACATACACACAGTCCGCAGACTGCACCAATTGCTGTAGCAACACCGTATGAGAAAAGGTAGAATTGCTTTTCTCAAACTTTGCACAGCCAACCCTTTTTCACAAAGGTTAGGTTTAGAATTATCAAAGATTAATTCAGTGAGCTGTCTGATTTTTCTGGATCTGACTTTGTAGCTCCAAGATGCCTTCTTTCCCCCTTAATGGGTTACTGGATCTTCCTTTGAAGTCTTCAAAGCAATTCCGTTGGCTTCCCCTTTTTCTGGATATATCTGATCTAATTTTGTGGATCTAGATTTGGATCTTTGAATATATGCTTGTAAAGCTCTTTTTCTGATCCTCCTCTCTCTTTGCTTCAAGTAATGTTCTTGTGTATTTATAGGGGTGATGTAACGATCACTAGCTCTTGTAGCCGTTACACTTGTCGTTTTGCCAATGTTCACATGTACGACCTTTTGTCGTTTTGTCAGTTTGAATTCAACAAGGCCTTAACTCAGTTTTCTACTCTTCTTCAAAACTGAGTACCTTGTATACTTAATATCTGACTTCAATTGACTAAGTCAGAATACACCAATCAGTTTCTTCATATTTGGTAACTGATAATCTTTGTCCTTAAGATTATTCAGTTTTACATGATCTATAACTTAGTTTCAGGTCACCACAGACTTGCCTGAATCCTGACTTATAGTCACGACTTAATCATCTTCTAACTGAGTTTGCCACCTCAGTTCTTGGTCTTCAGAATCGAGTCTGTGTCCTCGGTTCTTGATCTTCTAGATAAGCCAGCTGAGTCTGTGTCCTCAATGAACTTATCTTCTTGATTCTAGCATAACTGAGTTTGAACCCTCAGTTCTTCATGTGCATATTCAGTTTTCTTACTATACCTCAGTTTCCTTGTTGTGACTTAGCTGTTCGCCTAGTTCCTATTCTATTACAATGCTTGTCTGAAACAACCTATACAAAGTTCAGACTCTAGATAGAACTTATATATTTATCTCTAGACCATTTCTTGCTTCTTCATTCATTATGCACTATAACAGTTAGTTACGACTTCATCATCATGGGTTGTAAGTGATTTGTCTAATTTTGTGACGAATCATCATCAAAACATAAATAATATTTCCAACAGGTTCCATTCTTGGGGCTGGTAAGTTAACTTGAACTTGGCCTTGAGTTTGTCCTTGGTCTTGACTTGCACTAGTCTCCGCAACAGATTAGGACTACCTTCTCGAGTGAAGCCCATATCATACTCACGGCCTCTATTTCCTGTAGTTATACTTGAACTATCGGAACTAGAACTTTCACTTTCCAATTCTTGATCTACTTATTCAACTAGAATTCCATTGTTTCGCAAAGCATTTCGGTGTCTAGCAAAAGTCTCAATCTCGGAAATGTATGGAAATAATGGTTCTTTTGAGCTTCAAGTCATGCACTAAAAGAAACAAACAACAAGGAAACAGTAAAATAAAAACAACCTAAGCCTAAGACTTCCAATGACTTACGAGATATCGATTAATTCCCTGACAACGGTGCTAGAAAACTTGATGACCAAAATAATGACGTCCAACCTTAACCGGTAGTGTACCGGGTCGGATGCACTATAGTGGCAAGCAAGGTCGTATCCCACAGAGAATCAATCGAGTACCAAATTTGTCTTCACACTTAGTTTAGGCCAATCAACGGTTGTTGTTGGTCCCTTAAAAGGCTTTGGTTAAGTTTAGAGGGGGGGTGAATAAACTTAACACTTAAAACTTTTGGAGTTAACAAACTCAGCAAGGTCAGTAGCCTATTGACTGCTCAGTAGTCTGCTGACCACTCTATAGTCTGCTGACTGTTGATGTAACTGAATTTGTTGCAGTGGAATATATTTAGTTTAAGCCTTATTACTTGTTGTTAAAAGAATGATACTAAGTATTGGATACTCAGTAGTGTGTGATTCAGTTTCTAGTTTCAGTAGGTTGATGTAATCAGTATACTAAATAACAGAAAGTAAATGCAGAAAGTAATAGGCAAGATTTATAGTGGTTCCAGGTGGTGTAATCCTGTCAGTCCACTCTTCTCCTGTGATGTTGGAGGAAATTCACTAGAGATCTTTGAGATTCTGATTACAAAATCCCTAAGTTGTTTGTCCTTCACCAATGACTATGTCTTCACAAACCGAACACTTGAAGCAGTAGGATTCTTTGCTCCAAAGTATTCCGCTGGTCCTTGAAGGGTAGGATTGCCTCTTCACCAGCTCCACCACACACACAACAGTTCTTGACACCCAAAAGATGCTTCTCTATCTTCAGCAGGTTTCTTGGAAAAGAAAGATTGAATCAAATAATTGATTCAGTTGTCAGCGGCTTGATCAAGATGAAATGATCCGCAGCTTGATGTCTTCAAGTGTGTATACTTGATGACTTGATAGCAGGTACACTTGAAGAGATTTCTTGATCAGTTAATTAAAGCCCAGTGTATGTCAGCGGGGTGATTTTCTTGATTTAAATTGATAGCTTCGTATGGATTATATGTTCATCTATTTTTTCATCTTCATCACTTGTATCTGAATCAGGAGTCTCCTATTTATAGGTGAGAATCCTGTGACTTATGTTTGAATTTCAAACATAGCCGTTTCAGACTTGTCTCCATCTTGACATGCTTTTTGTCTTTGTTCATAGGATCGACTCACATCGATCTTTTTTGTCGATTTTTAATCGCCCACCCTTTGACTTGTATCCATTGGATAAAGCTCTGAATTTTTCCAACCTTCCTTTTATCTTGACCATTGATTTGTTGACAAAATCAGGGCTTGTAATCCATCCTTATCCTTTTAATCTTCCAATGTAACCTTTGATTAAATCGAGAATTATACTCAGCAAATATCTGAAGTATATCAACTGCTGATGTACATATCTGTCAGCAGGTTTAAGTCTGTTGTGTTTTAATAACACTTCAGCTGACTTTTTCTCATCTAACTTTTTATTGTGAAGTTAGAGTACACCATTTTGAACATAACTAAATTCCAATCACCACTTAACATATGAAACTTAGACCTTGTACACAAGGTATATGTAATCAGTTTAGGTCATCACAGACTTCCCTAAATTCTGATTCCATATCCTTGACTTTAAATACTAAGTTTGATCCCTTAGCCTTCAATAACTGAGTTTGAACCCTCAGCCTTCAGTCTTCAGCAGGTCCCTAGTAAGTCTACTGACCTAGACACTCTACTGACCTAGACAGGTCTGCTGATAAAGTCACCTGACCTACTTACAATGCTTGTTTGATCAAACCTATACAAAGATCAAACTCTAATAAACCTATACATTTGATCTAGACATCTTTTTGTCTTTGCTCTATAACAGCTAGTCTGGCACTCATCTTTAAAACTTGAAATATGTCCAACAATTTCCCCCTTTTTACTGATGATGCCAATACCCTCCTTACAGCAAAGCAAAAAGATAAAAACAAAAACAGAACAAATTCAGTCATCTTTCATTAAAATCATATTTGTTCAAAACTATTGCAAACTTGGATCAACAGATTAAAATAAGTAGTATAAGTGTGCTGATATAGTTTCTGTTTCTGTCCTGCTCTTGTTTCTCTTGAAACTCCTTGATTTCCCTTATTATATCTTGCATCCATTGATTTTCTATTGTAGAGAAATCAACCAGAGTATGTAGCTGTTTCCACCATTTCCATGCTTCTGGTAGGGCTAACCTTATAGAGTGAACACTGAAGCCATGTCCCATGTAGAAGTGTTTGAATTCTTCCAGTGAATCCATTGCTGACTGAACTCCCAATCTTTGACCTCTTCCACCTCTGCCTCATCTTCCACCTCTACTAGAAGCTCTCAGTGATCTGATCCTTATTTCCCAGAATTTGAGTCCCAAAAAAGAGTTGAGTCCTTCCTGAAATCCCATGTCATGATAGTGTCCTTTCTTTCCATAGTATAGCTTCTTGTATTCCTTTAGGAGGTCATCAGTCATCTGAATCCTGCCAGGTGCAGGTTTCCTAAAGTCATTTATATCATCCCACTTCTTTTTAGCAAAAATCCTTGCAGCTTCCTTTGCTTCTGCTGTAAGGCCCTCTTCCCTCTTATTGACATCATCAATAAACCGGGATAGTAGACCATTAACACTTTCTTGGGTAATCACCAAATTTGCAAGTTGACCTTCCATTATCTCAGTCCTTGTGTCAACTGCAGTGATCATTCCTTCAACAGTTTGTTCTAGCAGATTTTGAACTCTTAGGATCAAGTACAGCAGGTTGAGGTGCCTCAGCAGGTTGAGGTGCCTCAGCAGGTTGAGGTACCACAGCAGGTTTAGGTGTCTCAGCAAGCTTGTCCAACTTCTTGTGCAGTGAGGCAATTTGTTCATTCAAATGTTTATCTTTGTTTGCTGTGGTGGTCTTTATACCTCTTACATCTCTAATTAGATCATTTATAGAAAATTGAGCAGATGTAATGTTGAAGCTAAATATTTGATAGTTCTTCCTCTGTTTTCTACAAGATTCAATCTTCAAATCTCTGTTCTTGTCTATTCGATTGTTGAGTCCTTAGTTGTGCAATATCAGTCCTTGACTCTCAATTCTTCCAAAACATGTCTTGGTATTGCACCAGCCATACCTCTATCCATATGTCCAATAAAATCATCAGTAGGCTCTTCAACATTATAGTTTGCCCTTGGTATCTTTGACAACTATGGCTATTGTCATGTCCCATTCAAGTGAGTTCAGGACCTTCCTCAATGATATTTCAAAAATTTCCTCAATGTCGAGTTCTTATGAGGTTGAGGCTCTTTGCTTGCCTCTACAGCAGTGTACTTCTTCAAATATTGGTACATGTTCCTGTTGGGACTCATCTACAACTGCTCCCTTCTCTGGCATCTGAAATTCTTCATCACTGAAGTCATAGTCCACCAGCTATTCTTCCTCATCAACAACAGTCTGCTGACTATCTTTCCCTTCAACAATCTTTTCTTCAGTGACCTTCTCTACAGCAACAGGTTCTACAGCAGCCTGTGCTTCAGCGGTCTCCTCATAATGTACAAGGGATTCCTCCAATCCCATCATAAGTTCCAACCTTGGTCCTAACATTGTTTGTTCCTCAGTGATTAGGACCCGCTGTTCCAACCTGTATTCAAGTGCTGTTTGTAACTCAGCATCCAGAACCACCTCTTCAACAAAAACATGAGGAAACACAACCATGTTTTCCTCTAAAACTCCTCCAGCATCAGCAACCTTCTGTAATTGACCTGCAACTAGTGATAAGGTTTCTTGAGTGTCAAACCACTCCTGATACTGAGCTGAGTCCTCTGAACTTGTATCAGCTTCTTCAAACATAACAACATAAGAAATAGTAGATATCTTGGCCTCTTCTAGTGATGTTTCTACAGCAAGCTGTCTCTCCAAATCTTCATTGTAAGCAGCTCCTAGTTCTTCATTTAGCATGTTAGTCTGCTGATCCTCAGAGTAGACATCATATACTTCAACCAATAAGGTGTCAGACATACTGATCGGCCTGTTGTCTTCAAGAGCTATTGCAGCATTAATTCGAGCTTCTAAATCCTCCATAGTAACATTCTCCATGTCTTCATCTATATTACCAGTCTGCTGGCCCTCAGCAGACTTACCATCATCAGCAGATTGATCTCTTGTTTTGTCTTTAGACCCCTGTCCTACATCCTCAGTAGGTCTGTCCAATGCAGTGCCACTTGGTTGGCCTGGAAATTAAGGGTGATCATCATCAAAATCTGAAGATGATGAATCATCATTTTCAGGTGCATCTTGTGGTTCTCTGAACAAAATGCTTCCTCTTTGCTTCTCTCTTTCAATAATGTCCTGTAGCCTCACTTGTAATTCAGATGTATCAATTAGTCCAAGCAAGCTCTCTACTCCCAACTGGTTGAATGACCATTCTTCAAAATCAGTTATTGGTTCAGCATCTGTTTTTTGTCTCTTATAAAAACCAAACTTCCGAGCAAAGTAATCTTCAATTTTCTTGAAGTTGGGATCTACCTTTTCCTTCTTGGACTTCTTTTCCCTTCTTTCAAAAGGCATTATGGGCCTTCTTGGGGCAGATTTCTAAGCTTGTTGTCCTCCAAAGGTTTCAACAAGATGAGTCAATGTATCTCTGACATATACAAATAGGTCGATGGGTTCTTGAGTTGTATATATGTACCTACTACCTCCAGCCTATTCAACACTTGGTTCCCCAACTCATATGCTCATCGGCCAGTGTCAGTGCTGTGCTTTTTCTTCCCCCTGAGTTATAGCATCCACAGCAGGGTCTTGAACAGGTACAACAACTTTCACACAAAGGAGTTCGGAGTTCAAGCGAGTTCGAGTGGTTCTTGAGTTTGTTGCTCAGCGAAAGAACCTCAAAGCGACCTCGATAGGCTCAACAACTTTTGTCATTTCAACAACATCATCTTCTTCTGCTTCTTTTTGGGCCTCAAGAACCCTTAATTCTTTGCCCTTTCCATGAACCTTCTTCTTCACAACCTGTTTCCTTCTTTTTGCAGGTTGCTCCTCAATTTCAGCAGCTTTCCTTTTTCTTCTATCTTCTTTTTGTTGTTCTCTTAAAATCTCAGCAGTGGTTTTCTTTGTAGCTCAAGAGATCTCGGTAGCCGGCTTCAACTTGAGCCACAGTAGACTCATAATGTCTCTACGATTGTTGCCTTGTCTTTTTAGGCTTTAACAACTCGAGTTATCTTTCTGTGTCAATGACCTTTCTTTTCTCCACAAGCTTTTAACAGTGCGGCGAGGTTGTGTAACTTGTTTGCTTTGCCCACCACCATCATTATCATCACCATCATTGTCACTTTTAGTTTCCTCATCATCATCTTCTTCATCATCATCCAAACCAGGAATATGGTCATTTATTTCTGGTTTGTACCTAGACTTGTTGATCTTTGCAGGTGCAACATCAGCAATCTGCAAGTGAGTCAGCAGGGCCTGTACCAACAAACCCAGTGGTTTTGTTTTGGACTTCCTTGTACCATCTCTATCTTCTGTCACCACTTTCTTCATGTACTGAACAAAGAATCTGGCCCAATCAAACTTCATGCTCTTGCATATGAATATCAGCATGTCTATCTTCGGTCTATCAAGACTTCCACTAAATCCAAGAACATTCTTGGCAATAATCTTGCTTTCGTGATTATACTCCAATCACGATATGATTCATATTGATACTCGGTGTTGATGAGTGCGGACTTGTTTTCTTGATTGAATCAACAAACTCCAGTCTTGCCAACTGCATTGATTCAGGATTTGTAGGAGCACCATTTTTAGGTCCAAATCCGAACACCTTCCTCAGTAGATTTGAGGTTATTTCGATCTGCTGGGCATTGACTGTTGTAGTGAATGCCTCTCTATCATCTCTTATCACTATATTCTTCCAGAAATTAACAACATTGGTGTATGAGATGCTATCTAATCTCAGATTTAGAACATCTTCCAGTCCTTCGTATCTCCTTATCCTTCTACCAATGTTGATGGCTAATTCTGTCTTGTTAGCATCAGTTACAAAGCCTCTAACACTTTGGCTTGTTCTAATATGAACATCTCCTTTATCTGCCATTGTATAGATTCAAGAAAGATGAAGACGAAAAGTTTCAAATCTGTGTTCACACTTGTATATTTTCGGACAAAATCGATCTGAGGTCTGTAAGTATCTTCTGTGTGTATGTCTGTATAAATAAGGAAAGGTAGTGGTTGATAACTGTCAGGCAAGTACCGTACACGTTCTGTAGCATTTAACCACGATTAAAGTTGGAATAAATGTGATGTTGCCACGTGTCTCACTAACTTATCCCATAAAGAGTTGTAAGCTGTTGGATATTGTAACCGTAGTTATAATGGATAAGAATAATATCCGTTCTTGTTGACTTTCATTAAAGTTTATTTGTCTTCTAACGTATACTCCAGTGAGACTTGGTCTTGATAAAGTTGGCTCCATGACCTCTCGACATAATATGGCTCGGCGACTTCTTTGACGGATTACTCTCTTGATCTTCATCTGATCTTGTCTTATCCAAGCGATAATAGAAGATGAAGTTTAATACCAATGGCTGATCTGTCAAGTGAGCTCACCCAACAGGACAAAGACCAATCCCCTTGGCAACTTCATTTGCTCAATTGTCCAAACCAACATAAGTACATGGAATTGTTGATACCAATGACTAGTCTGCCAAGTGAGCTCACCCAACAGGGCAAAAAATAATCCCCTTGGTGAATTCCGGTATACTGCTGATCATTAACATATCAGTCAACTTTTATGATGCCAAGTTCAGTTCTTAACTTAGCAAATCTTTCATTATTCAATGGTTTTGTAAATATGTCAGTAAGTTGATTTTCAGTAGGGATGTAAAGAACCACGACATCTTTCTTCTCAACATGATTTCTTATAAAATGATGTCTCATCAATCAATGCCGTTCTTGAGTGCAAAGCAGATTTTACGTGATTGCAATTGCACTTGTGTTATCACACATTATAGGAAATTCTCTTTCTTCAATTCCATAATCCCTTAATTGTTGTCTTAACCAAAGTATTTGTGCACAGCAGCTTTCAGCAGCAATGTATTCAGCTACAGCAGTGGAAGTGGATATTGAATTCTGTTTCTTGATAAACTAGGAAACAAGTCTATTTCCCATCAACTGACAAGTTCCTGTGGTGCTTTTTCTATCAATCTTGCACCCAGCATAATCAGAATCTGAGTAGGATATAACTTTGAAGCTTTCATCTTTTGAATACCATATCCCTACTCCCAAAGTCTCTTTTAGATACTTGAGAATCCTCTTGACTGCAGCTAAGTGACTTTCCTTTGGTTTTGATTGAAAACTTGCACAAACACCTACTGCAAAGGATATACCAGGTATGTTGGCGGTGAGGTATATCCAACGCCTATCATCATTACGTATAAAGTCGATCAACATCTTTGCTTTCCTTATCTTCATCCAATCTGATGCTAGTACTAATAGGAGTTGATACCTTGGTGCTATTTTCCATACCAAACTTCTTTAGTAGCTCATTGGTATATTTAGTTTGATGAATGAAGATTCCATCTTTCATCTGTTTGACTTGTAATCCTAAAAAGTAGTTCATCTCTCCCATCATACTCATTTGGAACTTGCTTTTCATAAGATTAGCAAACTTTTCACATAGCAATTCATTTTCAGAACCAAAAATTGTCATCCACATAAATTTGCACCAGCAGGGTGTCCCTTCATTGATTCTGAAAAGAGTCTTGTCAATGGTACCTTTGGTAAAACCATTATCCACCAAGAACTGAGATAGGGTTTCATACCATGCTCTTGGTGCTTGTTTCATACCATAAAGTGCCTTGTTGAGTCTGTACACTTTATCTTCTTGATCTTTAACTTTAAAGCAGGAGGTTGCTGAACATAAAACTCTTCCTCCAGAATGCCATTCAAAAATGCACTTTTGACATCCATCTGGTATACTTTGAAGTTTTTGTAGGCAGCATATGTCAAGAATAATCTTATAGCTTCCAATCTTGCAACTGGGGCATATGTCTCATCAAAGTCTATTACTTCTGCTTGAGAATAGCCTTTTGCCACTAGTCTGGCCTTGTTCCTTACAATGGTACCAGATTCATCCAACTTTTTTCTATATACCCATTTAGTTCCAATTATGTTTGCATGACTAGGCCTTTCCACTAGTGTCCAAACTTGGTTTCTTTCAAACTCATTTAATTCTTCTTGCATAGCAATTATCCAATTTGGATCAGATATTGCTTATTCAACAACTTTAGGCTCTATTTGAGATAGAAAACAAGTAAACATTGCTTCCAATTGTCTTATAGTCCTTACACCTTGTTGTATATTGCCAATTACTTGTTCAGCAGGGTGGTCCTTTAACCATTGTAAATCTTGATTGATTGATTCTACAGGAGCTTCATCTTGATGAGGCTCTGTTGTTGCTTGATGGGGTCGGTGAGATCCTTGAGGCGCATCTGTTGTTGCATCGATGAGTGTTACCGATGGGTTCTTTGGCGATGGCGAGTCAAAAACTTTTAAGTTATTTATCTTTTCCAAAAGATCAACATATTTTGGATCAGTAACTTGGAGATTTTCAGCAGGTTCTGAAACTTCATTTTCCATTCCAGTAAACTTAGAACATGTATGGATTCTTCATGTTTCAATGTCCTCTTGTTCAGTACCCAGAAAGCCTTGCTGACTGAAGAATATCCTAAGAAGATTTATTCATCTGATTTAGGTTGGAATGTCTTCAGTTGTTCCTTATGATTAAAAATAAAACACTTGCTTCCAAATGGATGGAAATAAGATATATTTGGTTTTCTTCCATTCCATATCTCATAAGGCGTCTTCATAGCTTTTTGTTTCTTGAGGGTCTATTTTGTGTATAGCATGTTGTATTGATTGCTTGACCCAATATCTTTTAGGTAGTTATGCTTCACAAATCATAGTCCTCCTACTTCCTTCAATGTCTGTTTCTTCTTTCGGGAACCCCATTTCTTTGAGGTGTTCAGTGACTACTAATTGATCTGACACACCATTTTCTTCACAATATTCTCTTATGACTTTATTGAGAAACTCAGTACCCTTGTCTGATCTGATCTTCACTACTGTTAAACTTTTCTCTTTTTGCAATCTCTTCAAAAGTTCAGGCATCTTTTGAAGTGTTTCACTTTTCTTATTCATAAATACTACCCAAGTGTATGTTGAATAATCATCCACAACTACCAGAGTGTACTTCTTTCCTGTTACACTTGTTGGTATTACTGGTCCAAATACATCCATATGCATCAGCTCCAAAACTCTTTTTGTTGATTGTTTAGTCTTTGACTTGAAGCTTGACTTTGTTTGTTTAGTTTGCTGACATGCATCACATATAGCATCCTTTTTTAATGTGATCTCAGGTAAACCAATCACCAACTTCTTTTTCACCAATTGATTTATATCATCAAAATTAAGATGATTCAACTTTTTATGCCACAACCAATTTAGTTCTGACTTGGTATGCACAATCAAGCATGTTTCTGGAACATCAGTAGACCAAACACAACATACATGTTTTGTTGTCTCCTTCCAGCCAACACAACTTGTTCGCCTCTTTCACTAATGACAATACAGTAGCCTTTGTCAAAAGTGACCTTGTAACCCATGTCACAAAATTGTCCAGTGCTTGGTAGGTTGTAGTCCAGTCCTTCCACAAATGCAACATTTCTGATAGTCAATCCATTCCTCACCAGTGTTCCATATCCTCTTGTGTATCCTGGTGTGTTCTTGTTGCCAAAATTCACTCTTGGACCATCCTTTGCCACATAGTTTGTCAAACAATGCTTATTCTTTGTCATATGTCTGGAACATCCACTGTCAAAGTACCAGACACCCTACAAAACAAAGTTAATGTGTTTTAGGTACCCAAAATTGTTTGGGTCCATAATGGTCAATGGTAAGCATGACCCTTGGCAAATTTCCATAAGGTCTTCTTTGAAAAGCTTACGCTTTTGTTCATATATGTATCCCACATTTCCATAAAATCTAACATTTGGTTGTGTAGGATTCACATATGATTTCTGGCCTCTTGGTGCATAATGCTGTTTGATGTGATTTCTTTTGTAAGAAGCATTAACATGACCATAAGGTTGCTGTCTGTTAGGAACAACCCTGTAATATTGAGTCTGCTGAGGTCCCTGCTGAGGTCTTTAATAAGTCCTCTGCTGATTCCATTGCTGAGCTTTTACCCTAGCATTATGGTTATGTGTATTGTTTTAGCAGCGGTAGAGGCGAGGAATATTCCAATCATCATCGATGAGGAACAATCTACCTTTCCCACGAGATAAGTAACCCTAGAATGATTAACATTTTTAGGTTTAGGATTCTTATCCTTGGAATATTTATGACTTTTGCCACTTTTGTGGTCCGGACAGGACTTAGCAGTGCGCTATCAAGAGTCTAGAAGGTCTAGCGTGATCCTACCCTTGGATTTACCCTTTTTGTTAGGTGTTGTTGACCTTTTTGACTTACGATTTTGCTTCTTTGAAGCATTCTCGGTAGGATTTCTTGCCTCAACAACTCTTACGGGAGTTGGATCTGTCTGAGCACAAACTTAGGGCCAGTGCGGTACTAGGTTGATAGCCTTCTTTGGATCCACCCTTAATAGATTGGTGAGTTTCAAATCAAGGCACTGTTCTATCACCATAAGGCTTTCCATATTTGAATGCAGTGGTGGAACTAGATTGTGCAGCAGATTCAGCAGCTACTGAAGGTACAATAGACTTATGTTGAGTCTGTCCATAATCTTTTTCCTTACCTTTGAGAATTCTTAATTCAGCATTTAATCTTTGAATTTCTACTTGAAGTGCTTCTTTCAGCCTTCACAATCTCATAACTAGATTGTATTTTCCTCAGTTGATTAAGGATGGCATCCAAAGGCTCTTCACTATCAGAAATTTTAGGATTTGAACCACAAGTAGAATCACAATCACTTTTAGCAGGAGTATTTACAAATACAGAATTGTATACCTCCTAAGTCTCATCCATATTTGTCATTAAAGCATAATCATCCATATCAGCTATGAGTGCAGTGTCATCTGATTCATTCATATACTTTTTGATTCCACTTCATAGCAGATTCATCATCGACAACCATTGCTTTCTTGCGGATCTTCTTTCTTGATTTTGTTCTTGATGAGTGCGGACAATCAGTGCGAAATGTCAGGTTTCTTGCGATTGAAGCCTGGATAATCGAGGTTCCTTTTTGTTTTCAAGTCGGGACATTCGAGGTTTGAAGTGTCTAGTTTCTTGCAATGAAAGCACAAATAATCATTGTCTTTCTTGGATTCTTCCTTCTTCTTTTCACTTGATTTCTTGGTGAAATTCCTTGGAGAACCCCTTCCTGATTTCATCATTCTGATCTTCTTGCTCAGTAGGGCTATTTGCTCTTGCATTTCATCCAGTAGATCATCTTGACCACCTGATGATTCTTCTTTATGTCACGGCTGACCAATGCTGTGATCTTTGGTTCTTCCTTTTCAGTATCAGGAACAAGTTTCTTACTGAATTCATATGCCTTGAGATCTGAATAAAATTTGAAGGTATCCTCTTCATGTAGTCTCCTGGACTCTTCTATGGCAGTAACCTTCATCTCCCAAACTTCCTTTGCAGGTAGGGCTTCCAAAATTCTTGTATTGATCTCTTCCTTTGTGTATACTACATTGGTAGGGTGAGTTCATCCATGATAGCATTAAATCTTGACTCCATTTGTTCAATGGATTCATTTGATTTCATTTGAAATCTTGGAACTTCCTTTTAGCTACATGACTTTTTTTCTTGATAGCATCGGTGCCTTTCTGAGATAAGTTGTAATTTTTCCCAAAGTTCCTTTGTAGTTTTGCAATCCTTCACTTTCATGTACATATTACGTAAATGATATCAATAGCAATATTGTTGAGGTTTGCTCTTTTCTATCTTGACACCCGTTCTCTTTTTGGCTTTGGAACATCTGAGTTTCACCGCCCTTTATTATGGCCTTTGTGATCTCGGTGGTCCATCAATCAAACACATCCATCATTTCATCATGTGTTGCGCTAAATAAGCCTACATCACGATGTTTATACTCATCAAAACTATCTAGAGAGAACAACAACATAGTTACAGCATCTTGGTTGTTATCAAGATGCAAAGCTTTGAAAATCGAACTTGAAAAAGTTTTCAAAGAATTTTCACAAGTACAACAAGTAGGATTACTTGAGCGAAACCTTTGCTCCGATACCAATTGTTGGTCCCTTGAAAAGGCTTTGGTTAAGTTTATAGGGGGGTGAATAAACTTAACACTTAAAAATTTTGGAGTTAACAAACTCGGCAAGGTCGATGCTTTCTTGATTTGCTCGATAGTCTGTGACCACTCGATAGTCTGGCATTTGTTGATGTAACTGAATTTGTTGCAGCGGAATACATTTAGTTTAAGCCTTATTACTTGTTGTTAAAAGAATGATACTAAGTATTGGATACTCAGTAGTATAAGTGTGTGATTCAGTTGATAGTTTCAGTAAGTTGATGTAATCAGTATACTAAATAATAGAAAGTAAATGCAGAAAGTAAGTAGGCAAGATTTATAGTGGTTCCAGGTGGTGTAATCATGTCAGTCCACTCTTCTCCTATGATGTTGGAGGAAATTCACTAAGATCTTTGAGGTTGCAGTTACAAAAATCCCTAAGCTGTTTGTCCTTCACCAATGACTATGGCTTCACAAGTGAACACTTGAAAGCAGGTAGGATTCTTTGCTCCAAAGTATTCCACTTGGTCCTTGAAGGGTAGGATTGCCTCTGCACCGGCTCCACCACACACACTGTGATTCTTGACACCCAAAAGATGCTTCTCTCTGTCTTTGACAAGTTTCTTGTAAAGAAAGATTGAATAAAGTAAATGATTTAGTTGTCAGCAGCTTGATCAGGATGAAATGATCCGCAGCTTGATGTCTTCAAGTGTGTATACTTGATGTAACTTGATAGCATGTTACACTTGAAGAGATTTCTTGATCAGTCGTTAAAGCTCAGTGTATGTCAGCAGGGTGATTTTCTTGATTTAACTTGATAGCTTCGTATGGATTATATGTTCATCTATTTTTTCATCTTCATCACTTGTATCTGAATCAGGAGTCTCCTATTTATAGGTGAGAATCCTGTGACTTATGTTTGAATTTCAAACATAGCCGTTTCAGACTTGTCTCCATCTTGACTTGCTTTTTGTCTCTGTTCATAGGACCGACAATTGTCGATCGACTTTTGTCGATTTTGATTTATCCACCCTTTGACTTGTATCAATTGGATAAAGCTCTGAATCTTTCCAATGTTCCTTTTATCTTGACCATTGATTTGTTGACAAAATCAAGGCTTGTAATCCATCCTTATCCTTTTAATCTTCTAATGTAACCTATGATTAAATCGAGAATTATACTCAGCAAATATCGAAGTATATCGACTCTTTGATGTACATATCTGTCAGGAGGTTTAAGTCTATTGTGTTTTAAAAACACTTCAGCTGACTTCTTCTCATCTAACTTTTTATTGTGAAGTTAAAGTACACCATTTTGAACATAACTAAGTTCCAATCACCGCTTAACATATGGAAATTAGACCTTGTACACAAGGTATATGTAATCAGTTTAGGTCATCACAGACTTCCCTAAATTCTGATTCCATATCCTTGACTTTAAATACTAAGTTTGATCCCTTAGCCTTCAATAAGCGAGTTTGAACCCTCACCTTCAATCTTTGGCGAGGTCCACTAGTAAGTCTCTTGACCTAGACACTCTATTGACCTAGGCAGTCTGCTTTGATAAAGTCGGTGACCTACTTACAATGCTTGTTTGATCAAACTTATACAAAGATCAAACTACAATAAACCTATACATTTGATCTAGACATCTTTTTGCCTTTGCTTTATAACGACTAGTACGGCACTCATCATTAAATTTGAAATATGTCCAACGATTTGTTTACATATTAAATTATACTATAACGACAATTAAACTAGGTATAAAGAGATATAGAGAGAGACATAGCCAAACCATGATCCAATTGAATACTTTCACCCCTCTAATCGATTACTTAGGAATGAGTTTAACCAACCAATCTACCTTACGATTATATCGACTCATACGTGGGCGCAAACTCCTAAGATAGTACTAGGCGCCATACACAACCTAGTACCTTTTGCCGGTTCGACGATACGCCTTTAAAGATTTAAGCGGCCGAAACAAGATAAGCGCTCACAGAGTCATACGATTTCTCAACCGATAAACCTCGCCTCCTAATCGAATCTAAACAACTATGTCAATTATAAGCGATCTTAAAACCCTTTTTCCCACACCGCCCATAACATATATTTATAAAAGTGTTTGTGTGATTATGAACTAAGTGTACAAGCTATTTCAAGCACTAAGAACAAGTTCATCGATACAACAACAATTAAGCACTACTCATTCCCAATTTCATCAATTGGAGGAGATTTCTTCAATCTTCACATGATTTAGCTATGATATGTTTAGCTACTCATCATCAAACAAGAAATAACAATCAAAGAAAGGATTAAAGCCATCAAAGAGAAGGAAAGCGAAATTGATTACAAAATGTGAGAAATTCATCTTTACATCAAGTTTCTTCAACACCACGTCCAAAGATGAAGAAGATGAGCCAAAGTGCAAAATTAAAGGAAGAGGAGCTAAAATGTAAGTTAGATTGTGTAACATCCGACTTTCGAGAGAAAAGGGCAAAAGAGTCTTTTAACAAAGATTTAGAATTTTGTTTTATTTAATTAAAGGATTTAAGCCTTTGTTTTAAAAGAATAATAATAATAATAACAATAATAATAATAATAAAAGGAAATAAAAGAATTGGTTAATGGGAGGTTTATTTTGGGAAATAAAACTCCCCATTAACTAGTAGAATTATCGATTTGTGAAGCGAAGAAAACATACGACATTGCTCGAGAATTTGAGAAGAAAGCGAGAAAATAATTGGATACTTTTGGGCATATCTCGCGACCGTTAATCCGTTTTGAAATCCGAAAGTACCGTTAGAATCGTGAGAAGGCGAGGATCGTTTGATACCAGAATTTGGGTCTGATTCTCAGGTATGTTGGACTCGAATTTTCTGCTGTGAATTCATGAAGCGGATCATGAATTCATGTTCTCGGATTTTGTTTCGTAGTTCTTTGTTTAGAAGCTTTGATCATCAATTAATTCATGTTAATTGTGATCTTTTAGATCTTGTTTGAGGCCTGTTTAGGTCTTTGCGAGTTTATCTTTGGTTTGTGGCTTCAATCAAGTAAGGGCTCTTCACAATGTTTAATTAAGTTTATGATGTTTAAGGTTGAGTGTTTGTGGTGTTTTAAATGCTAGATATCATGTCTACTTGTTGTTAGATGAATATGTGATGTTTAGTTGTGTAAAAGTTGTACTTTTACGCTATTTTGATGAGTATATGGTTGAAGAACATGTTTGGTTTGGGTTAGAAATCGTAAAGTCTGAGAAATTGCAAGTTTTAGGTTTTTCGATGCACAGAGTATGCTTGACCAGGGCAAGCGCACTCTGTATTTGGTGAATGAAAAATAGAATGTTTCTCGAGAGCACAAGCGCCGCGCTTGCTCAATGCAAGCGTACACACTGCTCAAGGCAAAATGCGCGCTGCTCGAAGCAGCGTACACTGTTCTTCTTGAATGAAAAATAGAATGCTATTAGTTACCCAAGCGCTTACGCTTGACGGAACAAAGCGCACTCTTGACCTTGACTTCTCATGAAAATATGTGTTTTAATACTATACTTGGTTTAGGAGCGTTCTAATGGATCTAATAACGTTAAATGAACTTGAACAAGCCCTACGATTAAACATGATGCGTTTAGTTCCGGCACGAATGTACTCTTCAAGGGAGTTGAAGTTCGGGACCGTCGGAAGAGTATGATTGGCTTGTGCTTTGATGAATTAGAATTCATCAATGTGCGTGTATGTGCTAGGCCTTGTCCGTGTCTAGTGGTCGGGAAAGAGAGTAGTAGAGGTGAGGAGCTTACTTGAAAATACTTAGGTGGCTAGTTAACCTAATAATAAGCGTCGTGTGTAGTTAAAAGACTAATCATCGTAACATTCTTGGTAAGGCACTAGCTATATCGCGATGTGTGGGCGGTCGGATAAAGTGAATAACTCTGCTGGCCTATAAGCGGCTAAATGGCGGTGGGACTTCGCGACGTGTACCTATCGGGTCTTAACCGTGGCTATCGGTGTGATCAGCGATAGGTTGCAAAGCGATACCTCGTGGTGGGTAGCACCATGCGTTGTGCCTTGAGTGCCGATGTGACAAAGATAAGTTAAGTTAGAAGCGTTTAGTCACGACATGTTGATGAGCATGAAGTGAACCACTAGAATTGAGTCGGTCTCATAAAGATAATTTAATAATAATTAATGAACCTTTCGTTGTAAGACTTAATTATTCATTACCTTCTTCCTCTTCCTAAGTACTTTGTACTTACCTCAATTGCATATGTTGTTTTGTGTGCTTTTGGGGTGAGAAGGCGAGCAGTCGACCTTGAGATCGTTGAGGAGTTCGATGATGATTTGATGGCGTTGGTGCTATGATATGCTTACTTTTACTTTTCTATTAAGGTTGTACTAGAATGTGGTGTAGATTTCTTTAATAATTTGTTGTGTATACATTAAGACTTTTGTAAGTCAAGTTTGTACTTTACGAACATCGTGCGTTGTAACCTTTGGAGAATCGTTGTTGTAATCTATACAATTCGGCTATAGTCGGTTGGTATTCTATTCTAGTAGCATTTATGAGTTTTTACCCGAGCCTTTTGGGCTTCCGTTGCTTTAATTTTGATCTGACGGCGTAGGGGTGGCGTATAATATTGGATTTATTTAATGTTATACTGCTGTGAGCGTTCTCTTCCGGATAAGGGCTCGGTATCCGGGGGCGGGCGTTCTGATTGAGTTTAATCTAAGTAAATTAGGTGTAGAAATGAGTGTAGGGGTCAAAAGGGGAAAACCGAGCATAATTCTTCAAGGGAAAGCCGAGCAAGAAATAGGTAACTCAACAATGCACATTGCATGTTGATCCCACAATTCTTCACTTTTCTTCAACTTTTTCCATCCCTTCTAAGCCTCGTACCTCATCTTTCGGGTTCACGAGTTACTATTTCTGCATTTCCATAGCAACCAACATACCGAGCATAACTCCAGCGGGATAAATAGGGTTGAAATGGGTCAAAAACACCGCAAAATTACGAGGTTTACCATCTATGTGATGATTTGCCTCGAAGTGCACGCTCTATGTGATTTTGCCCTATAAAGGTCTAAATCTACCCGGAAAGAGTAAAAAGTGTAAGTAAATGGGGGTTAAAAGCGTGCGGAGTATCTAAAGTTGACTCTCATCAAACACCTACAATAGATACCGTAAATGTTTCAAAAGCGTGTTTTAGAGATTTCAAATGAAAAAATAACAGCTGCGTGAGATCTACATTTTTCCTTTGTAAAATCTGAGTCTATAAATTTTCCTTTACATCTACAGTATTTATCAGGTTACGTAAATTTTCTTTTATATTTACCGTATTTTATAAAATAAAGAATCGATATGATGTATTTTATCTTGAATAGAGATTGATGTTAAAAAATATGTATTTAATATTATATCTTAAAGTATTTATTTAGAAAGATCTCGATGTAAGTCTTTCTTAGGCATACAACTTTTTAGTTTTAAGTGTGATCAAATAGTTTTTGGGACTTTGTTAGTAGATTTTAATTTTATAGAGCTTACCGTAGTTTGCTTCTATGTAAGAGTTCATTTTTTTTATATTTGGCTGAGCAAAATGCATTAGTCTCTGGACAAAAATAATAGTGAAATAATTTGAAAATTGCGAAGGAAATAGTGTATTTATAATCATTTGGTTCTTCAAAGTGCGTATGGTGTTTTCCAAATGTCAGAAACTGTAGTTGCACTCCACTTGTTCGTTCATGTTCATTTCCTTTGAAGAACAAATATTTGGTGGCTTCAAGGATACAAGTTCTTATTGGATATTTTATGGACTTTGTTTGGCTAAAACATGAGGAGATGATATTTGATGTAATGAAAAGATGATAATAATATTTGAGATTCTAACTTTGATTTTTAATCGTTTTGGCCATAACCTTTTTTTTTTATTCAATTATTATTTTAACTACAGTTTTCCATGATGAATTTACTTTTCGAATTTGTCTCTACATTGTAATGGTGAATTTAGTTGTTTTAACTTTCTATGCGATAATAATTTACTACTGTTTATTTTTTTTTGGTGTTCATCGAACGATACGACAAGGTTACAAGCAGGGGGTCACGTGACCCCACTGAATTTTTTAAAAAAAAAAAAAAAAATTAGTATTAAAATTATGTAGTTTTGTTGTTAAAAAGTGTTGTTTCTTAGATAAAAATTGATGTTTTGGACTCAGTTTTTGAAATTTTTTGGATAAAAGATGTAGTTTTAGGCTCGGCGGTGTGTGCTGAAATAAATTCACTGGATCGTAGGTGGTTCTGAGGCTACCAAATATCAACCGCCCGTTGCGGCCAAGAGGATTTGGGTCGTTGCTAATGCTAATAAAAACTTATGCGATGCAGTCATGTAATACGTCTTTTCTAAGTGCAAGTTTTCATAACATGTAGATTAACATAAAATAACTAATACCACTTATGTGAACCCTGAACATTTCTGTAAATCATCTCGTTCCATATTCTTTCTTTCGATAAAAAAATCATTCTTACGTCATGTTGTATATATTATCACATATCCCTGCATGCGTACCGGTTTTAAACTTATATATATATATATATATATATATATATATATAAAAGCGAGATTTAACTCAATTACCTGGTTTGACCCGTTCGAACCGGAAATAAATCGTGATCCACATTCGACTGTATTAGGGAATATTACATTTATTATACAAATATTACTGTGTCTATTTTAAATTTTCATTACATATCTGTAATATTAGATTTAGGAAATGGCGAGGCGTGTCGATTCATTGAAACGAAATATTATGTTTATTTCTTTTATGGATTTTAAGTTATAATTTAATGTAAGTATATATATATATATATATATATATATATATATATATATATATATATATATATATATATATATATATATATATATATGTACAATTTTGAAATATATATATATATTCTTCTTTGAGGCTGAATTGTAATTATGGGGAATTAAGAGTAATTAATTACAATTTAAGTGGTGGGAGGTTTTATTTGGGAAATAACCCCCACTAATCAAATAGAGTTATCGAGAAAAGCTTTAACGTAAATTAAAATTGTGAGCAAAAGGAAGAAGACAAGGGACTTTCTCAAATTCATTGCTCGTTTCTACTCCATTTTGAGATTCATCTATAGCGAGGAGCATCGTGAGAAGGCAAGGATCGTTTTGATACTAAGATTTTCAGATTTCATCAAGGTATGAAAATAGCCTAATCTTGGATTCATCATGTTTTGATCATATGCGGTTGAAGAAGTTGGGTAATTCGTAGTTACGAGTAGTTAGAAACCTTGATCCTAACTAGTTTGTGATTTGGTTGTGGATCAAATAGGGTTTTGTTGGAGTTTGAAGTGTGCAAAGTTTATGAAGTTTTCCTTGGTATTGTGCTTTGATCAAGTAAGAAATCTTCTCTATTGTGTTAGTTATGATTTGGTGAAGTTTTGGTTTTATTTTGGGGTGCTTTGATGTGGAAATCAAGTTTAAATGTGATCATGCAATTGCTTGGTGATACGAGATGTTAAAGTAAAGTTTTCTCTTTGTTATGATGTTTAGAATGATGTTAAACATGGTTGGTTTTGGGTAGAAATCGATAGAGTGCGAGAAAAATTGATTATAGTGCGATGCAGGCCATTTTGGCGTGCCCTAACATGTTTGGCGCCCCCAAACTGTTCGAGAGTTACTGTGAGCTTTTACGATGCATTTAGCGCCACGCCAAAGGCTTTAGCTCCCAGGACACTGAGCAGAGAGTTTAGTGAAGTCTCACGAAGTAGTTTTGGCGCTTACGCCAAAGGTGTTAGCACCCCAAACCTTTGTCTAAATTGTTATTTTAAGTGTTTTAAGCTATGAGATGAGTTCTATATGTTACCCTTGATCTAATAACACTAAATGAACATGAACAAGCCTTGATTAAGCACGATCGTTTAGTTCCGGCACGAATGTACTCTTCCATAGAGTTGAAGTTCGGGACCGTCGGAAGAAGGTATGAATGGCTTGTGCTTTGATGAATTAGTATTCATCAAATGCGTATGCGTGTTTAGGGTGTTGTGTGCAGAGTCAAGAGAGGAGTAGAGTTGTTAAGTGAGCTTTTACCTTGAAAACACTTAGGTGGCTAGTTAATGGTTAATAATTTACATAAGTGTGTAGTAAAAGACTAAACATCGTAACATTCTTGGTAAGGCAAATGTCTATATCGCGATGTGTGGGCGGTCGAGATAAAGTGAATAACTCTCTTGGCCTATAAGCGGCTAAATGGTAGAGTGACTTAGCGAGCGTGTATACTATCGGGTCTTAACCTGTGGCTATTGGTGTGATCCACTAATAGGTTGCAAGCGATACCTCATGGTGGGTAGCACCATGCGTGGTGCCCTTGAATGCGGTGTAACAAACTTGAGTTAAGATAGAAACGTTTAGTCATAGCATGGGTGATGAGCATGAAGTGAACCCTAGAATTGAGTCGGTCATATAAAGATAACTTAATAACAATGTAAGTCCTTCTTTGTGAAATCTAATTAATGCAATAGCTTTTATTTCTTGCTAAGTACCTTTGTACTTACCTCAAATGCATGTTTGTTGTGTTTGGGGTTAAGAAGATGAACAAGTTGAGCAGGAGTTTGTGAGGACTTTGAAGATTATCTTTGATGCTCTTGTCATGCTATGCTTATATCATATTTCTTTTTACTAGACTATGTTGTTTCCCTTCCAAGTTTTATGTTGTAATTTCATTTCAAGACATGTGGTATTTAATGACATTTTCTTGTAAGATATTTGTTGTATTCTTTCCTTTCTTTAAACCGTATGGTTGTAAGATTTGAAGTTCGTTGTTGTAAGATATCTTTTCTATCTTTAGTATGGTTGTGTTTTATTCTTATCTTGTACACACAAAAAAATACACCCGAGTCATTTAGCTTCCGTAAATCACGAAACTCGATACGATGTAGTAGAAACTTACGTATAATATAGAATTTATTTTATATTATACGTTCTGAACGTTCTATTTCCGGCTAATGACTCGGTATCCTGGAACGAGGCGTTACAGTTGGTATCAGAGTGAAGCGTCCTTTAGGATTCCTTTCTTGAGATAAGTTTCTTTAGATCACTTAGTAACATTCGATCTTCTTGATCTTTGAATGGTGACAACGAGAGAGAGGTGTTCATGGGGCTAGAAGTTGAGGAACTAGACTAGAAGCGAGCAATGCTACACGGTTGTAGGAAAAGGCTTTGTGGCGAGAATCAGCCGCCTCACCCGAGGCTCTCACCCACCCTCATCTGGCGACCCCCACCGTGATCTCATCGGGGAACAACCTCGCTGATGGCATATGGGAAGTTCGGTTTAGTTCACGATGGTAAGTGATATTCAGCGGGTTTTGTACCACCACCCGGTGTGAAGTTTATCCTCACCACCACCCGTAAGCCACCCTCCAACCACGCTTACCTCCATATCGGCAAACCTTCTACCCCCTGCACCGCAAGTTCCCAACCTCAACTGCCATCCTCTATCACCACGGTTTGATCACCACCACGCGGCTTTGGATACCCACCTTATGGACTACATCGGCCATACCACACTCCACCACACCATCAAGATACCATCCTTATCAACAAGCACCTTTGTGACTCAGCCACAACAACCTCAACAACCATATACACTACCTTATCCACCTCGAAAGCACTGGCATGTACCATACGGTTATCCACCCGTTTACCTCCATCTTACCCACGGTTTACCCACTTTTTATTCTCGGTTAGACCTCAGCGTTTGGCGAGGCACCACCCGTGGATTGGTACACTAGGTTGAAAAGGAACCGCATGCAAGACTTTATGGAAATGTAGAACCACTCAAGGTTGAGATGTGGTTAAGGAGCTTTGAAAAGGCATGTAGAAATGTGAATGTGCCTGAAGCGAGAGATGGCTCGATTAGGCTGCGGGCTTTTTGTTGAATCTGGCGGAGAGTTGGTTTGATGTTATAGATAGTAGCGAGGTAAGATTCACGGATTGGAAGGAATTCAAGGAACTTTTATAATGAGTATTATCACACGGCGATTCAAGCAAATCGAGGCAAGTCTATTTTGAGACCTTTGTCAATGTCGGCCTACGACCGTGTCTCAATACACTAACCGTTTCAATGAGTTGGGAAGATTTTATCGAGAAATAATGAAGGATGAGGAGAAGAAGATGGCTCTTTATAAGAATGGATTATCTCGTGAGATACAAGCCGGTATGATGGGAGCTACGCCAAGGAATGTGGCGGGGTGTTGAACAAGGCCATAGAAATGGAGACTTTTAAGAATAGGCCTTCGGTGATAGTTGGTGCTAAGAGAGCGTTTGGGGCGAGTCAAGAAGTAGTCGGGCAGCACCCGAGCGAATGTGAAGAAGATGTCGGCATCTATCTCGGCCAACACCTTGACAAGTGCACCCTTTGTCGAGAAATGCAAGAGACATCATTCGGGTGAATGTAAGGCTAACACAGGCGATTGTTACTCTTGTGGAGATCTGGACATTTGCAAAGAATTGTCCAACCAAGGGAGGTAAAGAAAGTCGAGGGTCAAGCAAGCGGAAGAGGAAATTCAAGCCGACCGGTTTGAGTTTTTGCTATGAGTCGAGAGATTGTGGAGCGGATGACAATGTTATCTCATGTACTTTTAATTTGTTCATTCTATGTTATTCAAGAACTATTATGGCACGTTAAATCATGTTATAGTTGTATTTAAATAAGCGAATTTACATTTTAGGTACCATAATATTAGACAATCTAGCGATTAAGGCTTTGTTTGATACCGGGGCGTCTAGCACTTTTGTGTCTTTAAGGTTGCTAGAAACTAAACTTACCCATGGAAGCTTTAAGGAACACTTTGGAAATAACTACACCATTAAGAAGAGTTACTAAAGTGATGAAGGCGATACCTCAGTAGACATTCGGGTAGGGTCTTATCGTTGTAAGAGTGACCTTACTGGTGTTGGACTTTATGGACTTTGATGTGATCTTGGGAATAGATTGGTTGTCAAGAACTATGTACACTTGGGTATGAGAAAGAGAGTAACCTTTAAGCTGCCGGAAAATCTTCTAAGACCTTTCAAGGTAACGTGTACAAGTTAAGTAAAGCGTCATCCGATAATCTCGGTTAAGGCTATAAGAGCATGTCGAGAAAGGTTGTGAAGGCTACTTGTTGTATGCAATGGATGTAGAACAAGTTAAGCCTAAGTTAGATTAAACCCCTATAGCAAGAGAATACCCGAGGTATTTCGGATGAGTTACCAGGCAATATGCCGGATGGGAAATCGAGTTTGAAATCAAGTTAGTACGAGGCGACACCGATAGCAAAAGCACCTTATAGGATGGCACCGGCTGAATTAAAGGAATGAAAGCTCGGTTAAAGGATATGTTAGAAAGGAATATAATTGACCAAGTACTTCACCGTTAGGATCCCATGTGTTGTTCATAAAGAAGAAAGATGGTAGGATGAGGATTTGTATAGATTATAGAGCCTTGAACAAACTTACAATCAAGAACAAGTATCCACTACCCAGGATTGATGACTTGTTTAATTAGTTACAAGAAAGAGAGTATTTTCTAAGATTGACCTTAGGTCGGTTATCATCGATTGAAGATTAAAGTGGCGAGACATACCTAAGGCGGCTTTTAGTGCGAGGTATGGGCATTACGAGTTCTTAGTTATGCCTTTTGGACTCACTAATGCTCCTTGACATTCATGGATTTGATGCAACATGTTTTCATGCCTTATTTGGATAAGTTTGTGATAGTATTCATAGATGATATCCTTATCTACTCAAAGGATGAGAAAGAACATGAAGAAAACTTAAGAATAGTGTTGAAGACCTTGAAGAGAAATAGTTGTTTGCTAAGTTTTGAAATGTGAGTTTTAGTTGAAGCAAGTCGAGTTTTTGGGACATGTGATATCGAGGATTTTATACAAGTAGACCTGCAAAGATAGAAGTGGTTGAGAATTGGCCAAGACCTAGCAGATTTGAAGTAAGAAGTTTTAAGGGTTATTTGGATACTCTGAGGAAGTTCGTGCGGGACATTTCCAAAATAGCCACACCACTCACCAAACTCACACAAAAGAATGTGAAGTTTGAATGGACTAGTGAGTGTGAGGCGACTTTTCGAGACTACGAAGGATAGATTAACTACAACACCAGATTTTGGCGGTTCGAGAGATCTTTGATAATTATGATGTGTACACGATGCTTGGGACAAAGTTAGGTTGTATGTTGATGCAGGCGCAAGGTAATAGCCTATGCCTCTAGGCGATTAAAGATACACGAGAAGAACTACCCAACATATGACTTAGAGTTGGCGGCGGTAGTGTTTACCTTAAAGACTTGGAAGGCACTACTTATGCGCTTGATCAAGCTAAGAATCTTCACCGACCACAAGAGTTTAAAATACTTTTTCACTCAATAGAATTTGAATATGAGGCAGCGAAGATGGCTAATGTTCGTGAAGGATTATGACTTGGATATTGGTACCATCGGGTAAAAGCAAATGTGGTTTGCAGATCGTTGAGTAGGAAACCCTTTGTTTGCGGTTTCGGGGTTGAAGATGTGGTAGAAGCGAGTTAGATGGGCTAAAAATCTAGAGTTTTGCTCGGTTTGAGAATCGGCAGTTTGTGGCACCGTTGTTGTCTATGTCGGTTGATGGATGATATCTGGGGTAAGCAAGATGAAGACCGGCTTTGGTAGATTTGAAGCGAGTCGCAAGAGAAAAGCCTCTGATTGGTTATGTCTGAATAAGAATGGGAACCTTTGGTACCAAGATCATTATGTGTGCCTAATGTTGGAGACTTAAGGCAGAAAGTCATGGATGAAGCACATAGGATAGCTTTTGCGATCCACCGAGAGCTACAAAGATGTATAGGGATTTGAAGGAGCGTTTTGGTGGCCTTCAATGAAATTGGAAATAGCTAAGTTTGTGGTGAATGTGATACATGTCGAGAAAGTCAAAGAAGTGAGCATAGGAAACTAGGAGGTATGCTTAAACCTTTGGACATCCCAGTGGAAATGGGATAAGATTACAATGGATTTTATCACCGGTTTGCTAAGGACTAAGAGTGGGCATGTTATGATTTGGGTCATTGTGGATAGATTAACTAAGTCCGCCCATTTCATACCTACAAAGTTGATATGTCATTGAAGAAGATGACTACACTTTATTTGAATAATATTGTGAAAGCTGCATGGAGTGCCTATCTCAATTGTATCGATCGTGTGACCCGGTTTATTAGTCGGTTTTGGAAGAGTTTGCGAAAGCCTTGGGCTGGCGTTAGATTTAAATCTGACTTTCCACCCTCAAGCGGATGGACAATCGGAAAGAACAATCCAAACACTCGAGGATATGTTAAGAGCATGTGTTTTGGAAGTAGGTGGATCATGGGATGATTACTGCCCGTGGTGAGTTAAACTTACAATACTTGGTTATCATGCAATTTTGGGGATGCCGCCGTATGAAGCTCTTTATGGTAGAAGATGTAAATGCGCTTGTGTTTTGGGATGAAGTTGGAGAGAATCGACTTACCGGGCGAGGTGGTTGAACAAGCTAAGGAAAGAGTTTTGTTGGTTAAGAAGAACTTGAAGCGACACAAGGCGATCGAGAAGCGTTGGGTGATGTCGTGAAGACCTTTAGAGTTCGATGTAGGTGATAGAGTTTGCTTGAAAGCTTCACCAATAAAGGGAGTTAGCGATTTGGACAAAAGGAAAGCTAAGTCCAAGGTATGTTGGACCTTTGATATCCTCGAGAGAGTTGGACCATTAGCCTATAAGCTTAAGCTACCGGAGTCTATGTCGAGAGTTCATAGTGTGTTCCGTGTCTCGATGTTGAAGAAGTGTTTACGAAATTGGATGTTGAAGCCCACGATTGATGCGGAGATCCTTCAAGATAACCTCGCATATGATGAAAATCGGTTAAGATTTTGGATAGGAAGGAAAAGATGATCAAGGCGAATGGTTCCTTTGGTTTTGAGTGCGGTGGAGCAACCACGCGATGCGAAGCAACTTGGGAAGTGGAAGGCGATATGATCACGAGTTTCCAAACTTTTTGAACTTACCAGGTATGTTCAAGTTTAGAATGAAACTCCTCTTAAGGGAGGAATGTAATATTCGATTCTCGGAAATGGCGAGACATGTCAATTTGCGATATGAAATATTATGTTTATTTCTTTTATAGATTCTAAGTTATAATTTAATGTAAGCATATATATATATGTATATATATATATATATATATATATATATATGTATATATATATATATATATATATATATATATATATTGTGGCAATATTCGACATCTTGTCACTCTTGAGTTATTGAGAGTCTTGAACTTTCTTTGAACTCATGTGCGGATTTTCTGTGTACACTTTATTTATTTATAAAGAGACATATTAATTGTAGTACATACAAACAATTAATATGTCAAACTAATTATAGGCGAGTTCACTTTATGTCATAGACATTTATTATGTAAGAGACTATAAAGCATCTAGCCTCGTTTATAGCTTTTACTTTTTCTATGAAAGTCACTATCTTATCAGGACCTTTCAAACTCCTCAAGTGTATCTACATATACTCCCACATTATCAATGAATAAAAGATAAGTTGAAGTTTACTCTTGTGTTAACACATTCTCAAACTCTCTTCATGGTAGCGAGCCATTTGTGTTCTAACTAACTTTTCATTTGCCAAAACTCATATTTACGAAGAATGTCTTCCACATCCGACATTACTTCAACCTCGTTGAACTCTCGTGACCTCGGTGGCCAGAATCTTGACAACTCTCTTCTTACACAATCCATAGACTTGATGGTAACAAGCTATACATTATGGTCAAGGTCTATGAAAATGTATATTTACGGACAAAGTAAGATGGGATACTTATGCAGAACAAAACACACTTTCTCTGAAGCCGACCCAGTTTTGAAGCATGGGACACAACAAATAATCAACTCATGACCATCCTCGCGAGGTCAATGACAAAAGAGATAAGTGAAAACTTTATGATGTGCAATCTTGCCAAAGAAATGCAGGATAATGCAGAGATCTTTACTCAAGAATGATAATACATCAGGGGTATATGAACTAGAAGCTCAGATTCAAACTTGCGAGGCAGGGGATATATACGTAACTCAATATTTCAATCAACTATCTAAGGCTTGGCAACACTTAGATATGTTAGAAACTCACTCTTGGAATGATGTCAAGGATCTTGCTCTTTATAAAGACATCATAGAAAGAAGAGAGTATTAGAGGTTTCTCCTTTGGGTGAATCCTACTCTTGATGATGTTAGAGGAAGAATTCTTGCCACCAAACCTCTTCCAAATCTCAAATCCATGTTTCTTTGAGGTCAAACATGAAGAAAATAGGAGAAAAGTCATGCTTTTGAAATCCCCTACGACAACCCTCTTTGAAGAGTCTTTGCCTGCTTGGTGTCGGGAAAGGCTGCTGAGAGTTCTTTGAGACATACAAAAGCCTACGAGAAAGCGGAAAGCATTGTGTGATCACTTTGCAAGCGCACAAATCACACCAGGACAAGCTCTTTGGAAGCTCCATGGCAAAGCCTAACTCCTCAAAACCTCGAAACCTATCGAGGGAAAGTCAGCGGACACATCGGTGAGAGGAGAATGACAACCGGATGAATGCTCGATTTCTTTGCATTCAAAGCCTTCACTGAATCAACAAAAGAAGGTAGTCACTCTCTTGATGTTGCTACTCGTACTCATCTGGAAGTAAACTCTACTCTTCCCTTAGCAATGAAACATGGATTGTTGATTAGGGCATCCTCCCATATGTTTGGTAATAAAACCTTATAACCAACTATATGCCTTGTCACCAAATCCATAACATTAAAGCTGTGATGGATCATCTCTCGTGCAAAGGTGTTGGAAATGTTAAACTCACTAATAAGATATACTACAGGATGTCTATTTGTTCCAAACTTAGAATTTGCAATCTTATATCATCGAGGTAAACTCACTAAAGATTTGAATTGATTTATTGTTTTAAGGAAAATCGGTGCACATTCGAGGATCCTACTTCACGAGGAAGTGATTGGGAAGGCTAAACCTTGCGTTTGGATTGTTTAGTCAACTCTGTGAAGGCATGAAGGCGAAGAAGGCGAATGCGCCTCAATGACTGCTCAGAGACTTTAGACAATATCATGTTATGGCATTATAGATTAGGACATCAAGTTTTGGTTACTTAAAATCTTTAACTCTGAATTGTTTAAAGGATGTAATCTGAATGACCTTGATGTGATATTTGTCAATTTGCTAAACTTACAAAATCTGTGTATGCTAAGTTACCTCATTTGCATTCCTCACCACTTCACCTTAATACAGTGATGTGTGGGGACCTACAGGGTGAAAAGTATAACGAGGAAAAGGTGGTTTGTCACCTTTATTGATGATCATACCGGGAACACTTGGGTTTTTAATGAAAGACAAATCACGAAGTTGGCCCTATCTTTCAAGAATTTTATCATATGGTCTCACTCAATTTGATACTAAGGTCAAGATCTTAAGGCGATAATGCTCACAGAATACTATGAGTCTAATCTCGGTACCTTCTTGTGAGATAGAGGAATTGTTCATATCGATAGTTGTGTGGAAACACCTCGTGAGAATGGGGTTCTTGAGGGAGGAAAAGCAGGCACCTCTTTGAAATGGCTTGAGATCAATCATGTTCACCACACATGTTCCTAAATATATGTGGGGTGAAGCTATCTTATTGCAACTTATTTACTCAGCGAGACTTCCGGCGAGTGTTAGGTTTCAAAACTTCACTCCAAACCTACTTGACCACACCTCCTGCCATCATCTTGTTTCCAGATTGCCTCAAAAGATCTTTGGTTGTCTTGTGTTTGTGTATATCCATGCTCAACACAGTAAACTTGATCTAAAGCTCACAAGTGCATTTTCTAGGTTATGCCAAGGGCGAGAAAAGGTTACAAATGTTATTCCCTCTGAAAAGAAATTTTACAATTCTATGGATGTAAAATTCTTTGAAAGAACCCACTATTCTGACAAACCTCTTGAGCCATTCAGCGTGGAAACACAGTTGAAATTGACCTAAATCGCTTCCCTCGGCAAACTCTTAACCTCGGCAACCTCACCGATCCTCGTGGTGAACTTGGTACCTCACGACTCTCTGACCTAATACTTACCGGCAACCTCACGAACAGAGTCTCGACCCAGGCACTGCTTGATCCTGAGCCTCTTGACACTCGGCAATCTGGATCCTCGTGACTGTTGACATTGATGATAGGCCTATTGCTCATTAGGAAGGAAAGAGATCATGCAGCGATCACTCTATTCATTCTTATGTATCTTATGATAAGTTATCTCCTGCCTTTGCCATGTTTTCCACAGGACTGGACTCTGCTCTATTCTAAAAACATTAGGGAGGCCGCTTCAAAATGATAAATGGAAGAATTGCTTTGTTAAAGCAGAGATGTGACATACGGATAATCATACTTAGGATTTGACACCTCTCACACGGGGCAAGAAGGCGATCGATTCTGAGATGGTTATTCACTATAAAATACAATCTTGATGGCACTTATTGACAAGTACAAAGCCGGATTGGTAGCGAGGATTCACTCAAACTTATGGCATTGACTATAAGGAAACTTTTGCACCAGTGGCAAAACTCAACAACTGTCGGGGGTTACGATCTCTCTAGTTGTCCAACTTGGTAGCCTCTTCACCAATTGGACATCAAAAATGCTTTTCTAAATGGGGACCTCCTTTGAGGAGGTTTATATGAATGTACCTCTGGTTTTATCAATCCTCATACTCAAGGCAAGGTGTGCAAACTAAGGAAATCTACATATGGCTGAAGCAATCACCAAAGGGCATGGTTTGGCAAATTAACAAGCTTTGTGGTCAAGGCTGCTGGATATCACCAATGCAGTCCCGATCACACTATGTTCATCAAGACAACCAACGGAAGAGGTCTATTGTTATTGTCTATGTGGATGATATCATCCTCACTTTGGATGACTTCTCTTGAGATCCAACATTTGAAGACTCTGCTTTGGCAAAGGTGTTTGAGGTGAAAGACTTGGGTTTCTCAAATATTTTCTTGGCATGGAAGTAGCAAAGAAGCGACAAAGGCATTTCTGTCTCCCAGAAAGGAAATATGTCTTTGGATCTCTTTGAAGAAGCTGGCATCTTTGGGGTGCAAACACTGCTATATCCCCTGTAGACCCAGTCATACCTGCTACATGGTGACATTCTTTGTCGAGGAAAGAACAATATCAAAGGCTTGTAGGAAACTCATCTACCTCTCCATCTGAGACACTGATATTGCATATGGTGTCGATGCAGTTAGTCGGTTCATGCATTGCCCTCTTGAGCAAC